>JARQOD010000004.1:121015750-121094517 GCA_033576555.1 Oophaga sylvatica
ACCCACATTCAAGAGTTTTTTAAACCCCTTTATGGCTTCACAGGAAACTGAAGAATGGGGAGGGAAAAAATTAAAAAATTTTTTTTTTTGAAAAAAACTTTACTTCAAAACCCTTTTTTTTTTTATTTTACAAGTTTTAAAAAGAAAAAATAAACCACAAAATTTGTTGTGCAATTTCTCCTGAATACACCGATCCTCATATGTGGGGGGTAAACCACTTTTTGGGCGCACGGCAGAGGTCGCAAGGAAAGGAGCGCCGTTTGACTTTTTCAAGCAGAATTGGCTGGACGCCATGTTGCGTTTAGAGAGCCCCTGATGTGCCTAAACAGTGGAAACCCCCAACAAGTGACCCCATTTTGGAAAATAGACCCCTTAAGGAACTTATCTAGATGTGTGGTGAGCACTTTGAACCCCCAAGTGCTATACAAAAGTTTAAAAACTTTAGAGCCGTGAAAATAAAAAATCATTTTTTCCTAAAAAATGATTTTTTTAGCCGCTATTTTTTTTATTTCCAAGGGTATCAGGAGAAATTGGACCCCAAAAGTTGTTGTGCAAATTTTCCCTGAGTATCTGATACCCATTTGTTGGGGAAAACCCACTGTTTGGGGCGACGGCAGGGCTCGGAAGGGAGGGAGCCCCATTTGACTTTTTGAAGCCACGTCGGGGTTTGGGACCCTCTGATGTGTTTAAATAGTGGAAACCCCTCAATTCTAGCTCCAACCCTAACCCCAACACACCCTAACCCTAATCCCAAACCCTAACCCTAATTACAACCCTAATTGTATCCCTAACCTTTAATTGTATACCTAACCCTATTGTAACCCTAACCCTAATTGTAACCTAAACCTAATTCCAACCTAACCCTAATTATAACCTAACCCTAATGGAAAATTGAAAATAATTACAACTTCTTTATTTTATTTATGTCCCTAACTAAGGGGGTAAATAAAGGGGGTTTATGTACTATTTTTTTTTTTTTTGATCATCTGTGAAGTTTATCACAGTGATCAAAATGTACTTTCACTATAGGAATGGAATCTGCCCGGCAGGCAGATTCGGCGGGCGCACTGCGCATCCGCCCGCCATTTTCTTTTACAGGATGAAGATGCCGGGAGGCTGGGAGCTGATGGAGGACAGAGGGACACCGGGAGGTACCGGGGGGGGGGATCGGGTGTCCCGAGGACCCTATTTCTCCCCCCTGTGATGTGCGATCACATCAGAGGAGAGAAATTGCATGCAGGATCGAAGCTTTTTTTTTCTTTTGTGATCGCCGTTATATGGTTAATAACGGCGATCGCAAAAGCGGGGGGACTGTGCGGGACCCTAATTATGTTCTCTGGGGTCTCGGCTACCTCTGGTAGCCGAGACCCCGGAGAAAATCCGACTGGGTGGGCGTATTGCACACTGCGCACGCCATTTTCTTTGCCGGGACAAGACGCTGGGAGCTTGGGGAGCTCTGGGAGCCATGGGGGGACAACGGGAGGCACGGGGGACAGATCGGGGTTCCCGGGGACCCCATTTCTCTCCCCTCTGATGTGCGATCACATCAAAGGAGAGAGAAATTGAATGGAGAATCGCTGCTTTTTTTTCTTTTGTGATCGCCGTTATAGGGTTAATAACGGCGATCGTAAAAGTGGGGTCGGTAAAATCCGACCCGAATCATGTTCTCTGGGGTCTCGCCCCTGGTAGCCGAGACCCAGGAGAAAATCCGACTCTGGGGGGCACTATATACTTCCTCCACAGCACCGTTAATTAACGGCGCTGTGGTTTAAGTACCCTTAACTACCACCATTAAAAGGCGTATCGGCGGTCGTTAAGGGGTTAAATAGATAGGATTCTGTCCTGTGTGCAATCGATCTTCCAGCATTGAAGTAGATTGTGCAAAAATGGTGTGGCAGTCTCTGGAAGCCCCATTAGCTACTCTAAATCATTTGTGCTAAAACGGTGTTTCAGTGACAAACCAGAAGGCTGGATTTCCACTTAAAAATTGTTAGGCCCAATATTGTGGTGCAGCCTGGAGGGCCAATTAGCTACTCCAAATTGTTTGTGCTAAAACTGTGTTTTAGTGGCATATCAGAAGGTCATATTTCCACTTAAAATCGTTAGGCCTAATATTGTGGTGCAGCCACGAGGCCCAATTAGCTACTACAAATCGTAAGTGATAAAACTGTGTTTCAGTGGCAAATCAGAAGGCCAGATTTCCACTTAAAACTGTTAGCCCTAATATTGGGGTGCAGCCACAAGGCTCAATTAGCTACCCCAAATCGTCTGTGACAAAACTGTGTTTCAGTGGTAAATCAGAATGCCAGATGTCCACTTAAAAATTGTTAGGCCTAATATTGGGGTGTAGCCACGAGGCCCATTTAGCTACTCCAAATCGTTTGTGATAAAACTGTGTTTCAGTGGTAAATCAGAATGCCAGATTTCCACTTAAAAATCGTTAGGAATAATATTGAGGTGCAGCCTTGAGGGCCAATTAGCTAATCCAAATCGTTTGTGATAAAACTGTGTTTCAGTGGCAAATCAGAAGGCCAAATTTCCACTTAAAAATCATTAGGTTTAACATTGTTGTTCAGGCACACTATCTAAGAAAATAAATACTGATAGTTCATTTAGTGACAGTTGACAGAGCTGTGGGCCGAATTTGCGAAACAGCAGGCTACAAGATGGGAAGGCTAGTTACATGAGTGGGAAAAAGCGAGGTCGTGGTGGAAGGGGGAATAGACTTGGTGTTCAATGTGTACGTGGGTTAGGTGTTAATGTGAATGAAAGCTCAACTGAGCAAACACCATCTCATCCTGTCCAAGACAACTGACGACATGTTATTGTCCGAGCTAGTAAACTCTTTCTTTGACAACCGCACAGCAGTACACCTAGATGAGGCTCAGAAAGAGCATGTGCTACAGAGGTTAGCAAGCACCGCATCAACTGACCTCTCCTCTTCCTCCACCTTAACATCACACACAGTACAATCCTCAGAGGTACACCCTAATCACCCTTGTTTGCTCCTGCGTCAAAAATTTACAAACACCCAACTGACTATGGGGAACCTCAGATGAGCGATTCTGAAGTGATGTTCAAACATTCTATTGCATGGGCATCAGAGGTCTGCTCCGAAGAATCACAGAATCTAAAGGAAGAAAGCATCTTCACCGATGGCCAAAATTTTTTCATGCTGGATCTAGGGCCGTACGAATCCAGACCCTTGTTACCAAACGTAAATCTCAGCGAAAAAAGATGATATATCGGCAATTATATCATTAATAAATTTTCAAACTTTATTACACACAATAGAAAAATTACAAACCTCAAGGGGAGAAGAGTGAATATAGAGGAACACACCTAAAATGTGTCATCACAAAGCGACACGCTCATCTGGGCAATTAGATGTTAATTACCAATACTATCACTTAACAATTGATGCATGTGTATTGCAAATCATTCGACAAACTGTATGTTCCCATTTAGAATGTACTAAGACAACAGGCATAGGTGTACATACCATATAGGTATAACAAAATCAGCAGCATATATTGCCTGATAATCAAGATAACGTACAACAGCCTGCACAAAATTGCATCAATGGTAGAAAAGACAGTAGATGTAACTACTGATAACACAGATCAAATCTGCACATGTCTCACATAAATAAATGACAGACCTTGCTGCTCAATAGTATTACTGCAGATTTTTATCATGCCAACCATTCTAATGCCACCTGACCCACCATATAGCAAAAAGGAACATGGTCCAGTTACAAAATTTCATCACATAATTACCGGTGGGCAGGAAGCATGGGCGGGTGGCAGATCCTACGTCCAGACAAGCGCGTCCACCCCGACGCGCGTTTCGGCTAACCTTTCTCAAGGGGCCCTATATGGTGGGTCAGGTGGCATTAGAATGGTTGGCATGATAAAAATCTGCAGTAATACTATTGAGCAGCAAGGTATGTCATTTATTTATGTGAGACATGTGCAGATTTGATCAGTTTGTCGAATGATTTGCAATACACATGCATCAATTGTTAAGTGATAGTATTGGTAATTAACATCTAATTGCCCAGATGAACGTGTCGCTTTGTGATGACACATTTTAGGTGTGTTCCTCTATATTCACTCTTCTCCCCTTGAGGTTTGTAATTTTTCTATTGTGTGTAATAAAGTTTGAAAATTTATTAATGATATAATTGCCGATTTATCATCTTTTTTCGCTGAGATTTACCTATGGTAAATGATGATAAGCTAACTATTCAGTATGGACACAGGTGTAGCATAATCATTTAGTTTAACTCACATCATGTGTCCAGGTCTGACTTGGTGTATTTATTTACCTTGTTACCAAACTTAAACCACCAAGGGTGGAGTCGATCCTGATGAGACTCAGATACCAGAGGCACATGTGGACTGTACTGTGGTGTCAGGGCAGAAAGACAAGGAGGGTGACTCTCAGGGTGAGGAGTGTGAGAACAGAGAGGATGATGATAAGGTTGTAGATCCCACTTGGTATGAACCCAGAGGTACGCAGCTGAGTAGCTCAGCAGAGGTGAAGGAGGAGAAAGATGAAGATGAGGAGTGTCGTCACTGCTTTCTTGCTGTTTCCATCCTTTGGCATGCGGTACCGGAGAGAATAAGACACAAGACAGGTAGTATGCATCAACAGACTCTAACTTTAATACAAAGCATAGGGTTTATATACACACCCTGAAGGCAGGAAAAGGATTTACCATATATGGTCCGATCATACAATTTAGCTGTGCAAACAAAAACTGGTTTCTGTTCCCGTGACGCCTATGTTTGAAACATTTTATCTGATTTCACCAGATGACTTAGCAAGGACACGTTAGTTTCTATTGATACAAAGAAGGAACATTCAGTTGTTATTTTGACCCAAGGTAACCGTCAGATTTATTTAGCATAGATGCGGTCTTTGTACTTGAGGAACCTTATTTTCTGCTATAACATTCCGTCCTTTTGTTCCTTCATTTATCAATATGAATCTCTATATTTTCTTTTTCTTTTAGTTCAGCGCTGAAACACATTAGAAAAAGCTTAAAAACCAAATAAACCGCAAGACACATTAGCAAAACCTGAAAAATAGCTTGCACTATACCAGCCAACCACCCACCGATACCTTTAAACCAATTAGCGGGATTCAGAAAGGAAAAGGTGTTTGCCCACCAGAAACCCTGATTCTTGAGGTTGGCCTCATCATAAAGCTTTCTTAACTTTACAACGTCGTCTAATGTATGTTTGAGTGTTAATACACTAGAATTATCTATATAGTGGCAACACGCGGGCCCTATTATCTGGCACATTCCTCCTTGTGACGCCGTCAAATAATCTAGTACAAGGGTATGTTGGTTCGTGACAATAATCAATTGATTCTGTACTGCAAAATACCCACTAATTATTTCTAAAACATACCAGATTTGATCATCCAGATAATCTGTAGCCTCAACTAATTTATCCCTTCTGTAGATGCTATCAGGTGGAAAGTGCTATAATATATAGATGTTGCCAGGTCTAGTGCCTTTGATGATCTAACCACCCCCTGGTGTGCTGGCCCCAGCTGGCAAATTATCCCAAAGCATTTCCCACAATCCCACTTTCCTGACCCTGTAGTGTGGACTATATATTTAGGAGTAGTCTAAGGGGCGCATGCATTGTGGGGGCGCATGCATCCCAGAAGTTAAGCATCACAGAAGAAAAGCATCTTGAAAACGGCAGTTATTCATGGCAGTTAATCAGGGCTGGAATCAGGTACCCCACACTTTGCCTTATTTTTCATTATGTACTTTATCTATTTCCTCCTGTGTTCCATTGCCATCCACATTCACCGCCCCATCCCCCTCCATCACGACTCATACACATCAGCCCCTCTATCCTTCCCTCTCCCATGTACAGCTCCCATGCACTCCTCACCTTCCAGAAAAACCTCAGCCCATCTTGCCCAAACACATCACAGAAAAAACCTACTTACAATTCCAACAACTACCTGCTCTTTATCTTCCTACTCCTACTGATTTCAGGGGACATATCCCCCAACCCTGGTCCACCATCCCCCAACCTCAATCCCTACCCTACCTCATACCGAAACCATAATAATCTTATTAATATTACTTGCACTCCCTCATCTCCTTCTTTCAATTGTGCCCTCTGGAATCCACGGTCTGCATGCAACAAGCTATCCTTCCTGCACAACTACTTTCTGAACCACTCTCTTAATCTGTTGGCCCTCACTGAAACATGGATTCAGGATTCTGACACTGTCTCCCCTGCTGCCATTTCCTATGGTGGTTTACAGTTCTCCCATTCCCCGAGACCCACAAACAGACATGGTGGTGGAGTGGGCATACTCCTGTCCCCACAATGCACTTTCCAGGTCATCCCCCCAATTCCATCACTCTCATTCCCTTCTTTTGAGGTCCACACCATCAGGCTCTTCCATCCCCTCTCCCTCAGAGTAGCGGTCATATATCGGCCCCAGGCTCACCCACCCAGTTCCTTGACCACTTCTCAGCCTGGCTGCCGCACTTCATGTCCTCAGAACTACCAACCCTTATCCTTGGAGACTTCAACATCCCCATTAACAGCCCTACTTCCACATCTGCATCTCAGCTTCTATCACTAACCACTTCTCTAGGCCTCTCACAGCTTTCAACCTCTGAGACACACAAGGATGGCAACACCCTTGACCTGGTCTTTGTCCGCCTCTGTTCAATCTCCCACCTAAATAACTCACCGCTTCCACTCTCTGACCACAACATTCTCTCCTTCACGCTCACAAATCCTCCACCACCCCAGCGCACTCCTACCTACCACACATTCAGAAATCTACAAGCCATTAACCTCAACACTTTCAGACTCCCTACACTCATCGCTGTCCCCAATCTCCTCTTTATCCTGTCCTGATCTGGCTGTTCATCACTACAATGACATTCTTAAAAGCACCCTTGACCAAGTAGCACCGCTCACCCTCAGAACCTCCAAACACACAGTAAAACAGCCCTGGCTCACATTGCAAACTCGACTTCTTCAGCGATGCTCTAGGAGTGCTGAACGCCTCTGGAGAAAAACCCGCACACCAGAAGACTTCATCCACTTTAAATTCATGTTAAGAACTTATAATGCTGCCCTTCACCTCGCCAAACAGACCTACTTCACCACACTGATCTCCTCACTAGCCAACAACCCCAAGAAACTTTTTGACACTTTTCACTCCCTCCTCAGGCCAAAAGCACAAGCCCCTATCACAGACATTTGTGCTGACGACCTGGCCTCCCACTTTATAGAAAAAATAGATACTATCCGTCAGGAAATCTGCTCTCAACCACCAAGTGCTGTGACTCCCATCCCACCCTGCATTTCCCCTGGCTCACTTTCCACATTTGATCCCATCACAGAAGAAGAAGTCTCCAGACTCCTCTCTTCCTCTCGTCCGACTACATGCACTACCGACCCCATCCCCTCACATCTCCTCCAGTCTCTCTCTCCAGTTGTCACAACTCACCTAACTACAATCTTTAATCTCTCACTCTCCTCTGGCATTTTCCCATCCTCCTTCAAACACTCCATCATTACTCCATTACTAAAGAAACCCGCTCTTGACCCTTCCTGCACAAACAACTACAGACCGGTCTCCAATCTCCCCTTCATCTCTAAACTTTTGGAGCACCTAGTCTACTCCCGCCTCACCCGTTACCTCTCCACTTACTCCCTCCTAGACCCTTCACAGTCCGGCTTCCGCCCCCTACATTCGACTGAAACTGCACTCATCAAAGTGACCAATGACCTTCTTACAGCAAAACGTAACGGCGACCACTCTCTGCTCATTCTTCTCGACCTTTCTGCAGCTTTCGACACGGTTGAACACCGTCTCCTACTCTCTAGGCTCCAGTCACTAGGTATTAAGGACACTGTTCTCTCCTGGTTCTCCTCCTATCTTTCTGACCGCTCCTTCAGTGTTTCGTTCTCTGGCTCCACGTCATCTCCTCTTCCTCTCACTGTCGGTGTACCCCAGGGCTCAGTCCTTGGCCCCCTTCTCTTCTCTCTCTACACGGCCCCAATTGGACAGACCATCAGCAGATTTGGCTTTCAGTACCATCTTTATGCCGATGACACACAACTATACACGTCATCCCCCGACCTTACCCCCGCTGTTCTACAGAACACCACCGACTGTCTGTCCGCAGTCTCCAACATCATGTCCGCTCTCTATCTGAAACTTAACCTCTCCAAGACTGAACTCCTTCTGCTCCCGCCGTCTACTAACCTCCCTAAATCTGACATTTTCCTCTCTGTGGGCGGCACCATAATAACACCCCGGCAGCAGGCTCGCTGTCTGGGTGTTATGTTTGACACCAATCTCTCCTTCACCTCCCATATACAATCTCTTGCCCGCTCTTGCCGTCTACACCTAAAGAACATCTCTAGAATCCGCCCTTTTCTCACCATGGAAACAACAAAATCCCTCACTGTAGCATTGATCCACTCCCGCCTGGACTACTGGAACGCTCTATTACTTGGCCTCCCCATTACTCGACTATCCCTCTCCAGTCCATCCTTAATGCAGCAGCCAGGGTCATCCATCTGGCTAATCGGTACTCGGAGCGTCCGCTCTTCGCCAGTCCTTACACTGGCTGCCCATTCATTATAGGATCCAATTCAAAGTACTGGTTCTCACCCACAAAGCTCTCCACAGTGCAGCACCCCCCTACATCTCCTCCCTCATTTCTATCTATCGGCCTAACCGACTGCTGCGCTCTGCAAACGACTTTCGACTAACCTCTGCACTAATCCGTACCTCCCACTCCCGACTCCAAGACTTCTCCCGCGCTGCGCCAATCCTCTGGAATGCTCTACCCCAAGAAATTAGGACTATCCACAATTTGCATGGTTTCAGGAGCTCCCTCAAAACACATTTGTTCAGAGTGGCCTATCACATTCACTAACCAAAGTCGTTCTATGTTTAAGTGTGTATGTGTAGCCCATTCACTATCTCCATCCATGCCTCACTCCCTCAAGATGGCTGGACCATCATTGTAAATACACCATTGTATATACACACCTGTACTTTGTATCTCCCCCACCTCATTGTAGATTGTAAGCTCTCACGAGCAGGGTCGGCTTATTTTGCTTTAATTATTGTATTGTTAACGTTGTTACCTATGACTTGTGTTTTGAAACTGTTAAACTGTAAAGCGCTGCGGAATATGTTGGCGCTTATATAAAGATTATTATTATTATTATTATTATCCCACATTTGCGTCAGCATAGGGTATATAAACAATGCACTGAAAAACTTGTTTACCCCACCCATTTGAACTATGTGGGGTCTCCCATTTGGCCTGGGATTGTTATCTGCGGCTCTTTTATATAATGTATGTTTCGGGATAGACAAGGGATCTAGCTGGTCTGGAGTAACAATATAAGTTGCGGGTGTCAATCTGGTTAAAGTACAAGTTCCTGTCACTCCTACTGGGAGCCACTTGAATGCCTTGTCTCCACATACCCAATACATGGATGAGGGAAGATCCCACAATGCTGAATGTTGCAGTATTAAACAGTGAACTAAATCAACAAACTTGGACACATTAGACATCATACACCATCCAGGCTGCTGACCTAAGGGAGAACAATAACCTGCATTGGGCGCACAACAAGTGGGGGCATCCTGCTCATAACTTAAACTGTCATTACATTGTAGATTGCCAGGTATGTCGGCACAGGTATCACTTGTCCCGTTTTTAAAATAAACATTGTTCACCCAATCAGGGGTGTGTAAATATCTTTCCAACAGGGAAGGTTTAAATGCATCACTACTGTCTGAGGTGGGCCTGAAACTTAATTTTAACCCTTGTTGAGGTATCTTACCAAAATTAGTAATTTTTGTTTTGTTTCGGGGTACCCACTTCCCTCCTTTAAAAGCTAGATATAACCTGGGGATTACTTGACCTGTTAGGTTCCCTTGCCACCAAGGAAATTCTGTCCACCCTACTACAGGAATCCCAACAGTGGTATTCCATAATTTCTGTGTGGATTTATTGGTCCAAGTATCTGAACAGTTCACCCAAAGGTTTATCTCTTCCCATAGACTGGGACAGTGAGAAAGGGTATGCTAGTGGACGTCACAGGGGCATGTGTACATATCCAGCAATTAGAAATAGTCTGGTTTTGCTCCTTTAGTCCATCGATTAGAGCAAGATGGTGTTTAATGAATCTATTGTCATCTCCATCTGTGGTGCCTAACTTAGTCCATGCACCTGTGGTCACAAGGATGCAGATAAGTATAGACAATGTCTTCATTCTTTGTCCGCTGGTTCTTCTAGTATCTTTTTGCAATGGGACGCGTGGATCCAGGCCTCTTTTCCCTCTAGCTTAACGGCTGTGCTGTGGTCAGCAGAACTTGAAAGGGTCCGTCAAACCGTGGATCTAGGCTTTTCCTCACGTGTCTTTTTATAACCACCCAGTCTCCAGGTTGCAGCGTATGGCTGCTAGAATCCTGATCTGGATCTGGAAGAGAACTGAAAACATTATCATGTATTTGCTTAATCTTTTTGTGTAAAGCCCTCACGTAGGAACTTAGCACATGGTTGTTCATTTCCAATGCTTGCGGATAGAAACACCCTAGGCTGGGTACATTGCCAAACAATATCTCATATGGAGAGAGTCCAGTCTTTCTATTGGGCGTGTATCTTACTGAAAACAGAGCAAGGGTAAACAATCCGGCCATGGTTTTCCTGTCTCAGCCATGGCTTCCTGAATTTTTAATTTCAATGTCCCATTCAGTCTTTCCACTTTACCACTACTTTGTGGGTGATATGGGTGTGGAATGCTTGTTGAATTCCTAGAGCTGACATGACTTCATTCATTATTTCACCAGTGAAGTGTGTACCTCTGTCACTCTCAATTACCTCTGGTACCCCATACCTGCAGACCACCACCACAAGCAGTTTCTTTGCAGTTGCCGCAGCCATGGCTTTGGCAATCGGGAAAGCCTCTGGCCATCCTGAGAACAAATCAATACAGACCAACACATCTTCCCATGATCCTGACTTTGGCAGCTGAATATAATCAATTTGCAGTCTCTGGAATGGATAGAGGGGCCGGGGGTGTGTTTGGGTGGTGTTTTAACTACTCTACCCTGATTATGTGTAGCACATATCATGCACCCTTTTATCAGTTGTTCAATACAGGTGGAGAATCCTGGTGCCACCCAATGTTTCTGCATCACATTCATCACAGCCGTTTTAGATTGGTGTACCGGCCCATGTAACATCTGGGCAGCCGCTGGGTACAGTGCTCTTGGAAGGCATCGTCGTGTCCCTTTCCCCCATACCCCATTTGCTTAATTCAGGCATGCACCTTCCTTCAACCACTTATCAACCTCCTCCTTCAGAGCCTGAGCCTGCATTTGGGATAAGATGTCCTCTGACACAAAGGGGTTTTTAGGGGCACTTAACTGACGTACTGTTGACCCTTGTTGCGGCTTGCAGGCTGCTGTTTTTGCTGCTGCATCTGCCATCGCATTACCTCTGCTTACCTGGTCGGTGCGTCTGGTATGTGCTCTTACCTTTATGACAGCTACTTGTTTGGGTAATTGTAGTGCATCAATTAACTGCTGGACCGCATCAGCATTTTTTATGGGGTGTCCTGCTGCCGTCAGGAAACCTCTTGATTTCTATATTGGACCAAAATCATGCGCTATACCGAATGAGTACCTAGAATCCGTGTAAATGTTAACAAAACTACCTTCTGCTAGTTTACAGGCCTCGGTTAGGGCCGTAAGTTCGGCCTCTTGAGCCGATTGGTGTGGGAGCATTGGTTCTGCCTTGATTACTGCATTGAGGGAGACAACTGCATATCCAGTATGGAAAGTACCTGAATCGTCCTGATGACGGGATCCATCTACAAAAATTTCAAAATCTGCATTTTAATTGTTCAAATACAGTAGGTAAACCTTAAGTTTCTTGTGCCATCATTTGTACACAGTCATGAGGAACATCCTCTCTTAGATCTTACTTAAATAGCACAGTATCTGACCCCTCGTTCAGATCCGAGAGAGGTAACAAAGTTGCTGGATTCAAAGTAGTACACCTCTGTAAAGAAACATTGGAGGCATTAACAGTGCACATTGTAACCTGAGATGACGTGCTGCTGAGAGGTGAGCGGCACTTGATTCAATATAGTATAGACATCATGAGGTGTTAGCACGGTGAGCGGATGATCTAGAACAATGTCTGCAGATTTGTGGAGTAGCAGTCCAACAGCATGCAGAGCATGTACACAGGATGGTGCATCTCTGGCTACCACATCTAATCTGCCACTAAAATAGGCAACAGGTCTCTGATTGTCACCATGTGATTGAGTTAAAACTCCTGCTGCATGTCCAGCTTGCTCGTGAAGGTACAGAGCAAATGGGAGCTCATAGTTAGGTGTACCCAAAGCTGGAGCGGCCAAAATACGGTTTTTGAGAGAGTAAAAACAGTCTATTGCCTCTGGTGTTAGTACAAAAGGTGTTGAGGTAAGACAGTCAAGAGGGGCTGCATTAAAACAGAGACAGCATAAATCCACTGTCTGCAATAGGAAACAAGTCCAAGAAAAGTTCTGAGGGCTGCAACATTAATGGGGACAGTGAGTGCCTGTACTGCTAGTTTACATGCATTTGTCAAATGGCGGGCTCCTGGTGTAATGCAATGTCCCAAAAAGGTGACTGAAGATTTACAAAACTGAAGCTTATCTTTCGACGCCTTGCAGCCAGCGCGGTGGAGAAACAACATAAGCGATATAGTTGCATTATGACATTGTTTCCTGGAGGGGGCACAAATGAGCAGGTCATCGACATATTGCAGAACAACGATATGTGGTTCAGACCATCCCTCCAGTATTTCCTGCAGACTTGCAGTGTACATTGTGGGTGAATTCTGGGCACCCTGTGGCAACACTGTCCATGTACAGTCATGGACAAAAGTTTTGAGAATGACACAAATGTTAATTTTTACAAAGTCTACTGCTTCACTTTTTCTAATGGCAATTTGCATATACTCCAGAATGTTATAAAGAGTGATCAGCTTAACAGCAATTACTTGCAAAGTCAATATTTGGCTAGAAAATGAACTTTATCCCCCAAAACACATTTCAACATCATTGCAGCCCTGCCTTAAAAGGACCAGCTAACCTCTTTTCAGTGATTGCTCCAT
This sequence comes from Oophaga sylvatica, assembly GCA_033576555.1. NCBI lineage: Eukaryota > Metazoa > Chordata > Amphibia > Anura > Dendrobatidae > Oophaga > Oophaga sylvatica. The sequence goes on from JARQOD010000004.1 coordinate 121,028,949, forward strand.
TAACACAGGTGTGGGTGTTGATGAGGACATGGCTGGAGATCAATGTCATGATTAAGTAAGAATGACACCACTGGACACTTTAAAAGGAGGCTGGTGCTTGGCATCATTATTTCTCTTCTGTTAACCATGGTTATCTCTAAAGAAACACGTGCAGTCATCATTGCAATGTACAAAAATGGCCTAACAGGGAAGAGTATCGCAGCTAGAAAGATTGCACCTCAGTCAACAATCTATCGCATCATCAAGAACTTCAAGGAGAGAGGTTCCATTGTTGCCAAAAAGGCTCCAGGGCACCCAAGAAAGACCAGCAAGCGCCAGGACCGTCTCTTAAAAGTGTTTCAGCTGCGGGATCGGGCTACCAGCAGTGCAGAGCTTGCTCAGGAATGGCAGCAGGCAGGTGTGAGTGCATCTGCACGCACTGTGAAGCGGAGACTCTGGAGCAAGGCCTGGTCTCAAGGAGGGCAGCAAAGAAGCCACTTCTCTCCAGAAAAAACATCATGGACAGACTGATATTCTGCAAAAGGAACAGGCAGAGGACTGCTGAGGACTGGGGTAAAGTTATTTTCTCTGATGAATCCCCTTTTCGATTGTTTGGGACATCAGGAAAACGCCTCATTCGGAGAAGACAAGGAGAGCGCTACAACCAGTCTTGTCTCATGGCAACTGTTAAGCATCCTGAAACCCTTCATGTGTGGGGTTGCTTCTCAGCCAAGGGAATCGGCTCTCTCACAGTCTTGCCTAAAAACACAGCCATGAATAAAGAATGGTACCAGAATGTCCTCCAAGAGCAACTTCTCCCAACCCTCCAAGAGCAGTTTGGCGATCAACAATGCTTTTTCCAGCATGATGGAGCACCTTGCCATAAAGCAAAGGTGATAACTAAATGGCTCAGGGAACAAAACAGAGATTTTGGGTCCATGGCCTGGAAACTCCCCAGATCTTAATCCCATTGAGAACTTGTGGTCAATCATCAAGAAACGGGTGGACAAACAAAAACCTAAAAATTCTGACAAAATGAAAGCATTGATTGTGCAAGAATGGACTGCTATCAGTCAGGATTTGGTCCAGAAGTTGATTGCGAGCATGCCAGGGAGAATTGCAGAGGTCCTGAAGAAGAAGGGTCAACACTGCAAATATTGACTTGCTGCATTAACTCATTCTAACTGTCAATATAAGTTTTTGTTACTCATATGTTTGCAATTATATTTCTGTCTGTGTTAAAATCATCTGTCAAACACACATAAAAACCAGAGGGCAGCAGATCATGTGAAAATATAATATTTGTGTCATTCTCAAAACTTTTGGCCATGACTGTATATTGACTGCCCTGGAACGTGAAAGCAAACAGGTACTGGCAGTCAGGATGTAATGGTACACTGAAAAATGCATTTGCCAAATCGACCACTGAAAAACAAAGAGAGTTAGAAGGTATATGTGACAGAAGAATATGCGGGTTGGGCACAACTGGTGTTAGAAGTTCTGTGACTTTGTTAAACAACCGGAGGTCATGGACCATTCTATATGCGGCTGGTTGTCCTGGCACGCTCTTTTTCTTTACTGGGAACAGGGGAGTGTTGCAAGGGGACTGGGTTTTAACTAGGACTCCCCTGTGTAGTAATTTTTGGACTTGCTGGGCTATGGCTTTCTCCTGAGCCGAGCTAAGGGGATACTGCTTCTGTTGAGGCAAGATGGCTCCTGGTTTTAGATTCACCATTACTGGTTGAACTTTTAACCTACCAACATCTGCATTATCTGAGGCCCAAAAGTCGTATGGTACAGCCTGCTCCAATATCAGGGGAAAATCATTTGTCTCTTCTATGCTGGCAATATCTAGTGACATAATTTTGCAAAGGGTGCTTGGTTTTAAACCTGGGGTCATGGTGACAGTGCCATCAGGATGATATTCGATATGTGCTTGTAATTGAGACAATACATCGTTTCCCAAAAGGTTACATTGGCCTCGGGGCGATACCATGAGCTGGCTATGTACAGTAGCTCCTTGAATTTGCAGGGGAATTTATTTTAGTGACAGGGAGCAGGACAGACGGGGAATTGAAAGGGGTGGCAATGACATGATGTGAAAAATCAGTGTCAGTGTATGGCCAATCACCTCGGGTAATTACTGAAATGTCGGCCCCTGTATCTACTTGGAAATCGATTTCATGTCCCCCTGGTAGGTTCACCTGCACTATACAACTGGGAGTTGGGGGTAAGGAGATGAGGGGGTTCATGTGCAAGCTACCCTCATCCTATGGGGGCGTTGTCTGGAGGGCCCGTACTCTGAGCATCTGGGTACGTGTTGGTCCTACAGTCTTTTCTAAAATGTCCTGGCTTTCTACATCCGTAACAGTCTCTGTCCCCCTCCTGCAGTCTGTCCTCTGCCTCTGTTGTTTCTGGGGGTCGTATCCACTAAGTGTATTCTGGCAGCTCTTTTTGCCTGTATTATGCCATGCTGTGCCCCCTGAGCTATCCTGGCCAAGTCCTCTGCCTTCACTGATCTCCACTCTGGTCTACTTGCTTTCACCTTTTCTGCAATCTCTTTCTTTAGTCCGTTCATGAAAGCACTTGCTAATACCCTCTCACTAATCTTATTTTCAGGGATGAACCCCATTTCCGACCAAGTCCTCCTTAGAGCCCAAAAGTAATCTTTGGGGTTCTCTTCCTTACCCTGAACTCGGTCTTCTAGTGTAACCTGCCTGTCTCTAGATGCCTTTACCAATGCTGTTGTGAACAGGACTCCGGCTGCTGCGTTATTGGGTTCTGCGTTTACGGGTCCGGTCCTATTGTCATACTGCTTGTACGTTTCATCTATCAACCTATCATAGCGGGCTTCATCTGCCTGTTTTCCCTTAATTACCCCTTGTAAATCCAACCTAGTTGCATTGTACGTATCATGTATGGTTCTTATCATTCTGGCAAAACCCACGGGGACTGGGACGGATCTGGCAACTGGGAAATCAACGCAAATTGTTCTGAGGGACTCCATGGTCTATACATTAACATTGTAAGGGCTTCTTGACCTGGAACAACTGCGTCCCCTACTACTGCTACTGCGCCTGGTGCTCCTGGCACAACTACCGTCCTCATTGGGAATAGTCTAGCTGGGTGGGGTATTGGTCCTCCGCATGTCACACAGATATCTACAGACAAGGGATTCTGTCGTTCACATCTGGGGCAAACCCAGCAATTGGGTTCCTGGGAATTCTGGTACTGGGGTGGGGGTGACGTCGGGGGCAGATAGGGAGGAAAATCTGTCATTCCAGTTTTTGTCAGTCTGTAACATCCGTTTTCTAATTCTTCAATTCTTCCTTCAAAATGAGCGCATGCATTCATCCATACATCCACTGTCTTCAATAGACCCTTATTTTTCAACCATCCATGATAGGAGTTAAAGAAGGATTTCCATTTTTCTCCGTTCAGCTCTCCATTTTCATTCATTCCCGCCTTACACAATATTTTGTCAATTCCAATCAGTGCCTGTTTCCCTTCTCTGCGTACTACTAAGTCTTTGGCTGTAACGCCTTCTTTGGCATTTTGGTTCCCCATTCTTTCGGTTCTCCTCACTCAGAGTAGACTCCTCAATCACTTAGACAATGGGCCACAAAGATTTCTGAACCACACCACTACTCGCCCTCCAGGACTTATACGCCAACCAGAAAAACAGACCAAAAACACCGATCCCGAGACACACCCACAACACAACGGATCCATTCTGTCATTCTTAAGTTCTCCAAAGGATTGAAGGCAGGATTGACAATTTATCTGAGGGGATTCTACTGGTTCAAAGGGACCTGAGCCAGACAACAATGTGTGAATTACCAGGGAGCCGACCGCTCGGGGTGAGGGAGTCTCTTCTATGTAGCGATATAATTTAGGTAGAATATAACAGTTATTCTTACCTCAGCGCTGTATATATATCACCAACAGAGAGCTTTGCTCGTCCCACGTCTCGGAACCGGTTGAACACCCCTGAGCAGATTAACTCAGGTCCCTGTTCGGGCGCTAGCTGTCATCACTGCTTTCTTGCTGCTTCCATCCTTTGGCATGCGGTACCGGAGAGAATAAGACACAAGACAGGTAGTATGCGTCAACAGACTAACTTTATTACAAAGCATAGGGTTTATATGCACGGGCAGCACGGTGGCTCAGTGGATAGCACTACAGCCTTGCAGCGCTGGAGTCCTGGGTTCGAATCCCACCTAGGACAACATCTGCAAGGAGTTTGTATGTTCTCCCCGTGTTTGCGTGGGTTTCCTCCGGGTACTCCGGTTTCCTCCCACACTCCAAAAACATACTGATAGGGAATCTAGAATGTGAGCCCCATCGGGGACAGGACGATAATGTGTGCAAACTGTAAAGCGCTGCGGAATATGTTAGCGCTATATAAAAATAAAGATTATTATTATTATATACACACCCTGAAGGCAGGAAAAGGATTTACCATATATGGTCCGATCATACAATTTAGCTGTGCAAACAAAAACTGGTTTCTGTTCCCGTGACACCTATGTTTGAAACATTTTATCTGATTTCACCCGATGACTTAGCAAGGACACGTTAGTTTCTATTGATACAAAGAAGGAACATTCAGTTGTTATTTTGACCCAAGGTAACCGTCAGATTTATTTAGCATAGATGGGGTCTTTGTACTTGAGGAACCTTATTTTCTGCTATAACAGGAGGTTATGTTGCTGCTTCCCACACAGACAAAAAGTGATGCAACCATGATAAGCACTGCATCCTCAGTCCCAACTCTGGCTGTGGCCAGCACCGGTCGCAAGTGTGCAGCTCGCAGGGTTGGCAAGTGTTGCCTAGCCTGTGCCTTTTTTGAGACTGTAAAGGATGATGAAAACATAAAATTTGAAAAAAAAAAACAAAACTCAGCAGAGGCAAAAATTGCAATAATTTGACAACTTTACGCATGAACTGGCACATGAGCGATCAACATGCCTTAGTGTGTGAATCTCACTGTGCTAAAATGTGGACTACCAGGCCTCACCAACCACCGGCCGTTCAATCAACCCTATCTGCTGCTTTTCCTCCTCCATCGCCAGATCTTCTCACACAGGTCTTTGGCCGCAGAAACTACAATTGTTTACCCACCATGGTCGGGGTGAGTGAGAGTCGGTCAGCTGTTAAGGAAGTAGACATGACTGCTGCTTTTGTGTCACCTAGCACAACACGTCTATCTCAATCCACCATAACATCTCCAACTGTACCTCCACCTGCACTCGTAGTCCAGCAGTTTGTCTTGTTTTCCATACTCTGCTCTCTGTGGTCACATAAAAGAATGTTTCCTCCTACACATGGCAAAGCTAAGACCTTGAGTTCCACCATCTCCAAACTGTTGGCCACGGAAATGCTGGCTTTCCGCCTGGTGGATACAGACGGTTTTAGAAAGTTGATTGCCATCGCAGTCCCCCAGTACCAGTTGTCCAGTCACCATTACTTCTCAATGAAAGCTGTGCCTGCGTTATACCAGCACGTCGCCAACATCACCCGTTCCCTGAAAAATTCTATGTGCCAGGGTGTATTTCACCACTGACACCTGGACGACCAAACATCGACAGGGGCGTTACATCTCAATGACTGGGCACTGGGTGACTGTGGGAGCAGGCAGTCAAGGGGCTGCTACACAAGTCTTTAAACCCCCCAAGGCTTTTCAGGACAAACCTCTATATCTAACAGTTCCTCCACTGCTTCTGCATCCTCCACCTTCTCTAGGGCCACCACCTTAGACCTAAACCACTCCTTAATCAGATACGCATTGCATCAGTGTATAAAGAATCTTCCTCACCTCTGTACTGCGCAGCCAGGGCTCACCACAATCAGACAGTGTTCAAATTAATATGCCTTGAAGATCGCAGTCACACAGCTCAAGAGTTGTGGACATGTATTCAGGCCGAGTTAGAGCAATGGTTGTCTCCACTAAACCTGGAGTCAGGGAAGGCTGGCCGTGTGCTATAGTGGTGCAAACCTGGTGGTGGCTCTACGCTGTGGCAACTTCACACACATGCCTTACATGGCTCATGTCCTCGCTGTGTGCTCACTTCCGACATTTGTACCTTGCAGGTCATCGACTTGCATTGCTACAGAGGTCTTCCGGTCAACCATTTGATCAGTGATGTTCCGACATGGTGGAATTCCACTCTGCACGTGTTGCAGCAGCTGTGGCAGAAGCAATGAGCCCTGATGCAACATGTCCTTTTGCATAGCTTGGGCCAACACAGTCCACACGTGGTGCAAATCACGCTTGCGGAGTGGGCACAGATGAAGGACCTCTGCACCCTTCTGCAGTTTTGAAATGGCTACTAAGGTGGTTAGCGCTGGCAATGCCATCATCAGCATCACTATTCCAGTCATCTACATGCTGGATCACACTTTGAATAGTATGCATGAGGAGATGATGGTACCGGCGGTAGAGGTGAAAGCAGAGGATGCAGAAGGGATAACAACATCTCAAATTTTAAGACTGTCATCACACAGGCGGGTGCCATGGGAGGGTGGCTTACAGCAATCAAGGGGGGCTCACGGTATTAAACTGTTAGTGAAGATGCAGAAGCTGAGGAACAAATGGAGGACGATGAGATGATGGACGCTCAACAGTCAGGAGATGAAGAGGATAATGATACGCTCTCTGTTGTCTGTGATTGGCAAGAGGGGATGGATGACACAACCTTGAGTGTTGCCTGCCAACCAACACACCATGGACTTGGACATCATGGAAGCGCCAGACACGAGCGCCTTCTTGCTGCACTTATCTTCAACACGATGCCTGTAATCTTAGGGTTAGAAATAGTGCTGACTACTGGGTTTCTACTCTGTTAGATCCATGGTACAAGAGTAAATTTAGCCAGATGCTTCCCCTCCTGGAAAGGGATGCGCACATGCTTGAGTATTGAAATAATCTTGTAAACAATCTTAAGAGTGGTTTTCCCCAAGATAGTAATGAGGCACACAGTATGCATCCCAGTTCTAGAAGCTGAACCACGGGAACGTTAAGGCGTCATCGCAAAAACAGCAGCAGCAGTGTAAGTGCCATAAGCAATTTCTCAGAGTCATTTCACATTTTTTTGACAAGCCCGTGCACCAGCAGAAGAGTACAAGTCTGCCCCGTTGTGAACAACTAGAGAGGATGGTACAGGAGTATCTGGAAATCAATATCAATGCCTCAGCAGGGGGGTTGGACTCTTTTGCATTTTGGTCCACAAAAATGGAAGTGTCATGAGCTTGCCTGTCACGCCTTGGAGGCTTTGTCATGCCAGAAAGCCAGCGTTCTCTCAGAGCATGGCTATAGCACTGCTGGAAGTGTCTTGGCGGATAAGCGCATCGGCTGTCCCCTGAAAGTGTAGACCGCCTAACTTTCATCAAAATGAACAAGTCATGGATCTCCAACAACTCTTACACCTCAGTTACAGATTGGGCAGACTAGGCGATGGTGTTTTTGGTGTCATGTATTGGTCTTGCGTTATTGCAGTCAGTGCCATCTTTGTGGTGTCTTCTGTGCCTGCTGTTGCTACTGCTGCTGATGTTACAAATTTTTGAAATGTGGAGACTCCCAAGTTGCGTCCCTATCTGGTAGGTTGACTGTAGGAGAAGGTGTGTCAGATACCTATTATACTGTTTCTACTCTGTAGAAATTGATGCCACTTTAGTGCTGTGTGACAATTATTTTTCTGAAATGTGGAGACTCCAAGTTGGGTCTCCATATGGTGGGTTGCCTCTAGTATAAAGTGTGTCAGAGGCCTATTACACGGTTTCTTCTCTGTGGAAATTTATGCAGCTTCAGTGCTGTGTGACAATTATTTTTCGAAATGTGGAGACTTAAAGTTAGGTCTCCATCTGGTGGGTTGCCTGTAATAGAAGGTGTGTCAGAGGCCTATTATACTGTTTCTCCTCCTGGAAAGGGATGCGCGCATGCTGGAGTATCGAAACATGGAGAAGCTCAATAGTGTTGTCTAGTTGTTATGCTATGTGAGCCCTGCAGATAATGTCACGCGAGCCTTGGAAGACCTGGCACGACATCGAAGTATAGGGCATTTTTATTTTACAAGGGGAATATAGTATTTTGGATGAGGTTGTTCTAATATTAGACAACCCCTTTAACAATCATGTACGGATATTTTTTCATGTGGCTATTAACAACCCAAATAAGTCTTCTTAATATGCTGACCTACATAAGGGCATATTACAGCTACAAAGTGCATACACCAAATTTAAAATGCCACAAAGAAAAATTGTGGCATTCAGCTGCTTGGAGTTCTCAAAGAATACACAGGACACATAACCTATCCTGCCCCTCACGGTGGCAGGGGTTACTGTTTATGCATTTAGAAATAGCAGCCTGTCTGTCACTGAAGAGATTGGCCTGGAGGAGCCCTTTTCTCATGAATACTCTGGACAAATTATACACTGTGTGCACAATTTTATTAGGCGAGTGAGTATTTTGAGCATATTTTTCAACTCCAAGCTATATAAACTTGAGAGCTTATTGGCTGAAAATCCAGTGATGTAGATTTGTGTTATGAGGGAGGGTGTGTCCAAAGGATACAACGCCCTTCATCAAAGTGTACATAATTATTAGGCAGCTTGCTTTCCTCAGCAAAAAATGGGCTAAAAAAGGTCAAAAAATTGTTAGCCTTTAAGAAGGATGTAGCACTCTTTAAATTGCTAAGATTTTGGGACGTAATCACAGAACTATCAAGAGGTTTGCTGCAAATAGTCATAACTGTTGCAAAAACAGTGTTGAGGTAAAAAAAGACACATTAACTGCCAACATTTTAAGAATAAAATGTGAAGTGACCATGATTTCATTATCCTCCAGTGCTGACATACTACAGAACTGCAACCTCCCTGGACTGCCCAGAAGTACAAGGTGTTCAGTGATCAGAGACTGATCAAGGTACGGAAGGCTGAAACTCAACCACAGCTGAACAAGACACATACAGTAAGTTAACACATCAAGAATGGGCTAAGAAATATCTGAAAACACATTTTTCCAAGGTTTTATGGACTGATTAGACTCTTAATAGACCAGACAAATTGGCCCATGGTTGCATCAATAACAAGAACAGATCTCCACTTCAACTCAGACGCCAACAAGAGGGGGCTGGGTACTGCATGTGTTAGAACCCTCTTGTTAGATTTTGTTTCAGTTTGCTGGTCACATGACCTTTTTTCTCTATTTAGTCTGGCTCCGCCATTCTGGCTTTGCTGGACTTCATTGTATTATCTACTCTTAAGCTAGCCGGGTGCTTAGGTGCCTTACTCTGTCAGTTTTGCTTGATCTTAGGATCTCTTAGTATTTGTTTTCTGTTTTATATTCCCTGCTACACTTTCTGTTAGGAGGTGTCCACCTTTTCACCCAGTCCCTAGATCTTGTAGGGATTCCTCCCTCGCAACTATAGGTCTTCGTGCAGACTAGCTGAGGACTTTAGCGGGTCTGGTCGCAGGATCAGGTCCCCCGTTACATCGTAGGGATCCAGCTCAGTCCTATTGTAGGGACAGAATTCCCACCTTTCCTTAGTGCTTGTAGCAGTCATAACAGTAAGTCCAGCCCAAAGAAAAAAAAAAAAAAAAAAAAAAGGACGGCGGTTTACGGCCTTGTCTAGACTTTCGTGAAATTAATAAGATTACTGTACGCAATCCTTACCCACTGCCATTGATTCCTGATTTGTTTAATCAGTTAGTGGGGGCCAAGTGGTTCTCGAAAATTGATCTTCGAGGGGCATACAATTTGTTGCGCATGAAGGAGGGGGATGAATGGAAGACTGCGTTTAACACTCCACTGGGTCATTTTGAGAATCTGGTCATGCCCTTTGGACTTTCCAGTGCTCCGGCATTTTTCCAGAATCTTATTAATGACATCTTAGACCTTTGATCGGCAGAAGTGTGGTTGTGTATTTGGATGACATTTTGATTTATTCACCGGATTTGGAGTCTCATTGGAGGAGTGTGCGTGAAGTATTACAGTTACTGAGTGATAATTCACTTTTTGCCAAACTAGAAAAATGTGAGTTCGCTGTACAGAGACTTAGTTTTTTGGGCTACATTGTCTCCAGTGAAGGTTTTGAGATGGACCCGGTGAAAGTGCAAGCTGTGCAGGATTGGCCTAGACCTATTGGTGTGAAATCAATACAGAGGTTTTTGGGGTTCGCCAATTATTATAGAAAATCCATAAAAAATTTTCTGTGATTGCCAAACCTCTGACCGATCTCACCAGGAAAGGTGCTGATGCGGTTCAGTGGACTACTGAGGCCATTGAGGCTTTTGTGTTGCTTAAGGAGAGGTTCAGCTCTGCTCCCATCCTTACGCAGCCTGATGTGACTAAACCATTTTTGGTTGAGGTTGATGCTTCTTCTGTGGGGGTCGGCGCGGTGTTGTCTCAGGCAAAGACGGATGGAGTACATCCCTGTGCTTTTTTTTCAAAGAAATTTTCTGAGTCTGAACTAAATTATGATATCGGTAATCGGGAATTGTTGGCAATTAAACTCGCATTTGAACACTGGCTCATTTTTTGGAGGGAGCGTAATTTCCCGTTCAAGTCTTCACCGATCATAAAAATCTGATCTACCTTGATGCTGCCAAACGCTTGAATGCCCGTCAGGCTAGGTGGGCACTGTTTTTCTCACGGTTTAATTTTACCGTTACTTACATCCCAGGTACTAAAAATGTTAAAGCTGATGTTTGTCTCGCAGCTTTTCTCCTATGGTGGGTACTGAGGAGGAAGAGGAAAACATCTTGCAAGAGGGGGTTGTTATTGCTGTTTTGGACTCCGTGTTGGAAGATGAGATTCTTAAAGCACAGGAGAATGCCCCATCTAACACGCCGCATGGGAGGTTGTTTGTGCCTGGTACCCTGAGGAGAGATTTGTTTGTTGAATGTCATGACTCTCGGTTGCAGGTCATCCTGGAATCTCTGAGACCAAGAGACTTGTGGGTCGCAGTTTTTGGTGGCCAGGATGGCAGAAGGAAGTCATTAAGTGTGTGCGTCAATGCACGGTGTGTGCTAGATCTAAGTCTTCTCATACTCCTGCTGCGGGGTTGCTTTGCCCTCTGGAGGTCCCTAGTGCACCTTGGACACATTTGGCTATGGACTTTATTACTGACCTTCCCCCCTCTGAGGGTTTCACTGTCATCTGGGTGGTCGTGGACCGTTTTAGCAAGATGTGTCACTTGGTTCCTTTCATCAAATTGCCCTGCGCTAAGACTCTCGCTAAGGCCTTTGTCAAGGAAATAGTCAGACTACATGGTGTTCCTACTGACATTGTTTCTGATAGGGGAACTCAGTTTGTGGCTTGTTTTTGGCGCGCTTTTTGTGACAGGTTGGGAGTTCATTTGTCGTTTTCATCCGGATATCATCCTAGATCTAATGGCCAGACAGAAAGGAAAAACCAGGATGTTGAGCAGTTCTTGCGTTGTTTTGTGACTGATAATCAAGAGGGGTGGTCTGAGTTTCTGCCACTTGCTGAGTTTGCTCTTAACAATCATACATCCGCTTCTGCTGGTTGTTCGCCTTTTTTTTGTTGTACTGGGAGACATCCGTCTTTTGGGTCATTTTCCAAGTTGGGATCGGCTGTACCTGAAGAGGAGAATTTTTCTGGTGTTTTGGAGAGAGCTTGGACTGATGTACGTGGTAATCTTCAGGAGGCTAACAAAAGATCCAAAGTGTATTTTGATAGAAAACGACAAGAGGTTTTGTTTGCTATTGGTGACATGGTTTGGTTGTCCTCTAAGAATCTGCGCTTGAGGATTCCGTCTAAGAAATTGGGTCCCAAGTTTGTAGGGCCCTTTAAGGTGCTTCAGGTTATTAACCAATCTGCTGTTAAGTTGGAGCTTCCTACCTCCTGGAAGATTAATCCGGTGTTTCATGTTTCTCTCTTGAAAAAAGCTGAGGTCTCAGATGGAGACGTCTCGGCCACTGTTCCCCTGGTGGTGGAGGACGGGCAATATGAGATTTCCCGCATCCTAAATTCTAGACGGTATAGAGGGAGTTTGCAGTACCTCGTCGCTTGGAAGGGTTATGGACCCGAGGATAACTCATGGGTGAGGGCGGATGATGTTTCTGCGTCTAGCCTTGTCAGAGCGTTTCACAAGAGGTTTCCGGATAAGCCTAAGTCCTAGGGGATCCGGAGGATCCTCTTGAAGGGAGGGTACTGTTAGAACCCTCTTGTTAGATTTTGTTTCAGTTTGCTGGTCACATGACCTTTTTTCCCTATTTAGTCTGGCTCCGCCCTTCTGGCTTTGCTGGACTTCATTGTATTATCTACTCTTAAGCTAGCCGGGTGCTTAGGTGCCTTACTCTGTCAGTTTTGCTTGATCTTAGGATCTCTTAGTATTTGTTTTCTGTTTTATATTCCCTGCTACACTTTCTGTTAGGAGGTGTCCACCTTTTCACCCAGTCCCTAGATCTTGTAGGGATTCCTCCCTGCAACTATAGGTCTTCGTTCAGACTAGCTGAGGACTTTAGCGGGTCTGGTCGCAGGATCAGGTCCCCCGTTACATCGTAGGGATCCAGCTCAGTCCTATTGTAGGGACAGAATTCCCACCTTTCCTTAGTGCTTGTAGCAGATCATAACAGCATGGGCTGGTATTAAAGATGAAATAATTGGCCTTTTTCAGGTTGAAGATACTCAAAATCAACTCTCAAACCTACTGCCAGTTTTTAGAAGACAATTTCTTCAAGCAGTCTCTTCTAGCCTTTGTGGTACTGCAAGTCTTCCGTGAGATGGATCATCCTATGGATAAGCTCACGTATCTTTTTTCTATTTTCTTCAAGCAGTAGTACAGGAAAGTCTGCATTTTTCAAAAAAAACTACAATTTTTTTGCAGAGCAATGGTCTATTGTATGCATAGAAGTACTCTACTGCTTCGCTACCCTACCAGTAAAAACCTTAGGCCTCGTCCACATGTGTATTTGGTGGGTTTTTACCTCAGTATTTGTAAGCCAAAGCCAGGAGCGGGCAACAAATCCAGAAGTGGTGACTTGTTTCTATTATACACTGCTCAAGGGGAACACTCAAATAACACATCCTAGATCTGAATGAATGAAATATTCTCATTGAATACTTTGTGTGATTTTGTTGTCAGCACATTCAATTTTGTTCAGAACAAAAATCATCAATGGAAATCAAATTTGATGAGGCAGCAGATGGTCTCCTGAGTACTGAGGGATCTCCTCCCAGACCTGGACTAAAGAATCTGCCAACTCCTGGACAGTCTCTGGTGCAACGTGACGTTGGGAGGATGGAGCGAGACGTGATGTCCCAGATGTGCTCAATCTAATTCAGGTCTGGGGAACGGGCGGGCCAGTCCATAGCTTCAATGCCTTCATCTTGCAGGAACTGCTGACACACTCCAGCCACGAGGTCTGGCATTGTCCTGCATTAGGAGGAACCCAGGGCCAACTGCACCAGCATATGGTCTCACAAGGGGTCTGGGGATCTCATCTCGGTACCTAATGCCAGTCACGCTACCTCTGGCGAGCACATGGAGGGCTGTGCGGCCCTCCAAAGAAATGCCACCCGACACTGTTGTGAACGTTTTGGAGACGACTTCGGAGCTGAAGCTCCCTCTGGTGATTGCTGAGGGTATTGAACCTATGTTGAATACCAAGAGTCCTAAACCCGCAAATAACGAGTGGGTGTCAGGTGGTACTGACTGGCCTGATATAGGTGAGCTGATCTCCCATGATCCTCGCCGGTGATCAATTGTGCTTCCTGGTTTAGTTTGGAATTCAGCTTGCTTTCCTGCTGTCTCCTGCTTGCGTTCAGATAAGTCTCTTTCAGTTTTTTTTTTTTTTTTACTGTGGTTTGAATTCCTTGCTTTTTTGCTGCATTGCTTTTAGTCTTCAGCCGGGTCCCCTATGGGGGTCTTTGGCTGGTCTCCGTTCGTTTTTTGTATTTGTTCATTTGCTCAGTTCTTGTGATATTTTTCTGCTGGGTAGCTACGTGTCCACACCAGAGATCTGATATAGGTGGTCGAGACCGTGTGGTCTCAGTGTTTTTGGATTCAGAAGTGTTGGAGTTTTTCCTAGGGTTTTTCTGGGTTGCAGAAAGTATTCTCTCCTGTGCTGTCCTATCTGGACAGTTTTAGGCCCCAGCGTTTGCGCAATCTATTTTCTGTCTGTGTTCGTATTTTCATCTTGTCTAACCGCCATTATATGTTTGGGGGCTTCCTACTCTTTTGGGGTCTACTCCGGGGCAGTTAGCTTTCCTCTTTCCATCTTCAGGGATAGCTATCTCTCCGTCTGTCCCGAGGCATCTAGGACCACCGTAGGTACGCTCCACGGCTGCTTCTAGTTGTGCGGTTAGTCTAGGGGTCTGCAACCTATTAGTTTCCAACCTCTCTGGTGTTAGGCTGCCTATGCGGTTTTTTGCTTCTGCCTCCTCAGCTACCATAACATAACACGACACCATTACTGACCCACTGCCAAACCGGTCATGCTGAAGGATGTTGCAGGCAGCAGATCGCTCTCCACGGAGTCTCCAAACTCTGGCATGTCGGGCACATGTGTTCAGTGTGAACCCGCTTTCATCTGTGAAGAGCAAGGGGCACCAGTGGCGAATTTGCCAATCCTGGTGTTCTGTGGCAAATGCCAAGCATCCTGCACGGCTATGGGCTGCAAGTACAACCCCCATCTGTGGACGTCGGGCACTCAGACCATCCTCATGGAGTTGGTTTCTAACCGTTTGTGCAGAGGTCATTTTGCAGGACTCTGGCAGTGCTCCTCCTTGCACAAAAGCGGAGGTAGCGGTCCTGCTTCTGGGTTGTTGCCCTCCTATGGCCCCTCCACATCTCCTGGTGTACTGGTCTGTCTCCTGGTAGCACCTCCAACCTCTGGACACTATGCTGACAGACACAACAAACCTTCTTGCCACAGCTCGCATTCATATGCCATCCTGGATGAGCTGCACTACCTGAGCCACTTGTGTGGGTTGTAGAGTCCTTCTCATGCTACCACGAGTGTGAGAGCACATTCAAAAGTGACCAAAACATCAGCCAGAAGGCATTGGTACTGAGATGTGGTCAATGGTCCCCACCTGCAGAACCACTCCTTTATTGTCTTGATAATTATCAATAATTTCCATCTGTTGTCTATTCCATTTGCACAACAGCTTGCGAAATGGATTGTCAATCAGTGTTGCTTTTTAAGTGGACAGTTTAATTTCACAGAAGTTTGATTTACTTGGAGATATATTCAGTTGTTTAAGTGTTCCATTATTTTTTTGAGCAGTGTACTTTTCCTCTGACTGTTCCACTCCTGGTTTTGGCTTACAGATACTGAGGTTAAAAACTCACCAAATACTCAACATGTGCACAAAGCCTTAACCCCTTTCAGACATCTGACGTACTATCCCGTCCAGGTGACACGGGCCCATATGACCGTCGACAGGATAGTACATCATATGCGATCAGCCGCACTCACGGCAGGAGCGCAGCTGTTCGCGGCCGGGTGTCAGCTAATTATCACAGCTGACACCCAGCACTATGTACCAGGAGCGGTCACGGACCGCTCCCGGCCCTTTAACCCCCAGCACACTGCGATGAAATATGATCGCAGTGTTCCAGCGGCACAGGGAAGCATCGAGCAGGGAGGGGACCCCGAGACCCTCAGAACGCGATGTGATCGCGCTGTTCCAAGGTTCTCCTCCCTGCAGGCCCTCGAATCCAAGATGGCTGCGGGGTCCTTCCGGGTCCTGCAGGTAGGTGGCTTCCCAGTGCCAGAGAGCAGGCGCCAGCAAGCCTCCTGCACTGCCTGTCAGATCGCTGATCTGACACAGTGCTCTGCAAACTGTCAGATCAGAGATCTACACTATATAGTGATGTTCCACCCTGGGACTAAGTAAAAAATAAAAAATTAACATGTGTAAAAATAATTTTTAAAAAATCCCTAAATGAAAAAAAAAATATTCCCCAATAAACTCATTTCTTTATGTAAATAAAAAAACCAAACAATAAAAGTACACATATATAGTATAGCCGCGTCCGTAATGACCCGCCCTATAAAACTGTCCCACAAGTTAACCTTTAGTGAACCCCTCAAAAAAAAGGGCAAAAAAACAATGAATGCATCATCATACCGCCGAACAAAAAGTGGAATAACACGCGATCAAAAAGATGGATATAAATAAACATGGTACTGCTGAAAACGTCATCTTGTCCCGCAAAAAATGTGTCACCATACAGCGTCATCAGCGAAAAAATAAGTTACAGCTCGCAGAATAAAGCGATGCAAAAATAATTTTTTATATAAGTTTTTATTGTATAAAAGCGCCAAAACATAAAAAAATGATTTAAATGAGTTATCACTGTCATCGTACGGACCCGAAGAATAAAACAGTTTTATCAATTTTACCCCACGCAGAACGGTATAAACGCCCCCCAAAAGAAATTCATGAATTGCTGGTTTTTGTTCATTCTGCCTCCCAAAAATCGTAATAAAAAGCGATTAAAAAAATGTCATGAGCCCGAAAATGGTACCAAAAGTCAAATCGTTCCGCAAAAAATAAGACCTCACATGACTGTGGGCCAAAATATGGAAAAATTATACCTTTCAAAATGTGATGCAAAAACTATTTTTTGTAATAAAAAATGTTTTAGCGTGTGACAGCAGCCAAACATAAAAACCCACTATAAACACCTGCTATAAATAGTAAATCAAACCTCCCTTTATCACCCCTTAGTTACGGAAAAATAATAAAATTAAAAAAAAATATTTATTTCCATTTTCCCATTAGCGTCAGGGCTAGGGTTAGGGTTGGGATTAGTGCTGAGATTAGGGTTAGGGGTGTGTTGGGGTTAGGGTTGGAGTTAGAATTGGGGAGTTTCCACTGTTTAGGCACATGAGGGGCTCTCCAAACGCGACGTGGCGTCTGATCTCAATTCCAGCCAATTCTGCGTTGAAAAAGTCAAATGGTGATCCTCTTCCGAGCTCTGCCATGTGCCAAAACAGTGGATTACCCCCACATATGGGATATCATCGTACTCAGAACAAATTGCCCAATAACTCTTGGCGTCTAATTTCTCCTGTTTCCCTTGGGAAAATAAAAATAATTTTTTGTGAAAAAAAGTTAATTTTTTTTTAAACATTCAAAAAATTCCTGTGAAGCACCTGAAGGGTAAATAAACTTCTTGAATGTGGTTTTGAGTACCTTGAAGGGTGCATTTTTTAGAATAGTATCACTTTTGGGTATTTTCTATCATATAGAAACCTCAAAGTGACTTTAAAAGTGATGGTGTAAAAATGAGAAATTGCTGGTTAACTTTTAACCCTTATAACTTCCTAAGAAAAAAATATTTTGGTTCCAAAATTGTGCTGATGTAAAGTAGACATGTGGGAAATGTTACTTATTAATTATTTTGTGTGCCATATCACTGATTTAAGGGCATGAAAATTCAAAGTTGAAAACTTGAAACAATTTCAAAATTTTCACCAAATTTCTGTTTTTTCAGAAATAAACGCAAGTTATATCAAATAAATTTTAGCACTAACATGAAGTACAATAAGTCACGAGAAAACAATGTCAATTACTGGGATCCATGGAAGTGTTCCAGAGTTACTACCTCATAAATGGACAGTGGTCAGAATTGTAAAAATTGGCCCGGTCATTAACGTGCAAACCACCCTTGGGGGTAAAGGGGTTAACAATGAAAAAATTATTCCATAGCCCCCTCCCTCACATGACCTAAACCCCACTGAGAACTTGTGAGCCCTTCTTAAAAGAGATATATATTTGCAAAGGAAAAAAGTACACCTCTCTGAACAGCATCTGGATGGCTGTAGTTGGTACTGCCCAAAAAGTTGATTGTCAACAGATTAAGATGGAAGGCTTAGGACTTATTGAAAGAAGGGTGCTACATTGGTCACTGACTTATTTTTATATTTTAAAATGTCAGAAATGTATTTTTGTACATCAAGTTTTTTCAGTTATTCTTACGTTAACAGTAAAACTGAAATGGGAACATTTACATTTTTCATTTAGTTGCATAATAATTCTGCACACTAATATTTGCCTAATTATGTAAACAGATATTCTCCAAGGACAAAACCTTACTTTTACCTTCACAAATGTTCAAATTTATTAACCTTTTGGACTGTCCAACAGCACTGGAGATGTTCAATAATAAAACTAAGAAATATAAATTGCCTGATAATTCTTCTTAACTTTTATAGTTTATGTGCATGTAGTTGCTTTCAGGACTGTATCGTATGACCTTTCTTCTTCGTCTAATCCTGCATATTGTGATGTCACACAAAGGTTTCTATATCCCCGAAGTAAAACAGTCTGCTCCATAATACGAGTGCTGAAACCTGAAATCATCAATATTTCCGTTCTACATATTCCTAACATATCAGTAGGATCTAGGAACACGAGTCCAGTGTCGTCACCATTACAGCATTTGCAAGACTTTGCAAATGGTTCTAAGGTTATATTACTATCCTCTTAATACCAGGCTTCGTTAATCCACGTTCCCAAAATAGAAGATATAATTATGAGACGTTACACAAGTTAGGCTGCCAATGCATTACCAGACAGGTTCAGGGAGAACTATCATGAATGAGTAGTGGTGTCTGCCAGGCAATTAAACAAGAGAGAAAATTTGCCTAGAACATATCACAAACCTTGACCTTCAGATTATGGCTTTGCATATAGGGTAATGCAAATGGACAGCTATCATACTCACTAATGCTGATGCAACAGGACATCCTATATCATGAGACAATCATGTCTTCAACAAATATACTTCCCAGTGGAGGCTTCACCTCACAGAATTAATATAAAACACAAGCTGGAGGTCTTTGTGTATTAATATTTAGAAGTTAACCCTTAAGATGATCACACCCAATAGGTCCCAATACCAAATACATCTGAATCGCCACCTTTTCTTAAAAGACGGATTTTGGTAAGAACTTACCTGTAAAATCCTTTTCAGCGAAGGAAGGGAGACACAGTATTCATTACTGATGGGTAGGCGGAGCCCAGATAGGATTGACACCTCAGATTAAAAAGAGTGTTGACCGGCCCCCCAGCACGGGCTCCTCCTACTCAGCTTTCTTCAGTCGTACCCAAGCTTAAAGAAGAGCAAGATCACCAGCGGAGCAACATAACCCCTTCTGAAGGACTTCAGAGAAAAACACAATAGTACAGGTTATGCATGCATTTGGCAAAACATCACACAGTTCCAGGTACTACTCACTGGACCTGACCACTGCGATGAGCTGGTAATGCTGGAACAGAGCCGTAGCGCGTCGACCTCAGCCCAGATAAACGCTATCAGAGAAGGGTCACGCCGCATCTGTAAATACAACAACACACTTCTGCCATGGGAGGGAGCTGTGTCTCTCTTCCTTCCTTCGCTGAAAAGGATTTTACAGGTAAGTTCTTACCAAAATCCGTCTTTCAGCTGCAGAGGGAAGGAAGAGAGCCACAGTATTCATTACTGATGGGACGTCCCAAAGCAGTTCAAAAATAAGGGTGGGAAAAAACCAACAAAAGGCAGAAACCCAACAACCTAGAAAAAAGCGCAAACAGGCGCCAAATACAAGTTAACTAGAACTTTAAACTACCGCTGCCTGCAGGACCCTACGTCCTAAGGCCGCATCAGCGGAAGCACTAACGTCCACCTTATAAAACTTTGTAAATGTGTGGACAGAAACGCCAGGTCGCCGCTCGGCAAAGCCCCTTGACAAAAGGCCCACGATGAAGCCACAGCCCTCGTGGAGAGAGCTCGAACCTTAATCTGGCAAGGTTCGCCTTTAAGTCGGTAAGCTTCCAAAATGGCCGACCGAATCCAACGAGCTATAGAGTCCTTGGAAGCTCGTTGACCACGCCTGCGACCTGCAGGAATTACAAACAGAGAATCTGACTTCCGAAAACTCGAGTAATAGGCAGATAGAACTGCAAGGCCCGTTCCTTTGCCTTCCTCGGGCCCGGGCAAAGCGAGGGCAACACAATATCCTGGTTAACATAAAATGCGACACCACCTTAGGTAGAAAGTCGCCCCGTGTGCGAAGCACTACTTGATCAGAGTAAAACTCCAGGAAAGGAGGCGAGCAGGGAAAAGCCGCCAACTCAGAAACTCTTCTCAAGAGGTTACCGCCACTAAGAAGACAACCTTCCAAGAAAGTAGAGAAAGGCTAGCATAAATCATAGCCTCAAAAGGCACATGTTGAAGAGCCTCCAAGACAAGGTTGAGCCACCATGGAGACACAGGCGCCTTCCGCGGTGGAAACTGACGGGTTACTCCGCGAAAAAAAGGGGAACGCACGTCACTACGGGAGGCGATAGCCCTCCGAAACAGCAAGGACAGAGTAGAAACCTGACATTTCAGGGTGCTCACTGCCAAACCTTTGTCCAGCCCATGCTGTAGACAAATTGGGAATGGAAAAAACCCTCGGGTTCCTTGAAGAACCCGAACACCACGAAAAGAAGACTTCCCAAGTCTTGTGATAAATCCTAGTAGTAGCCGAACTACTGGCAGCTCGCAGAGTGACAATGACTTTGCTAAAAACCTCTAAGGGTCAATACTTCGGTCTCAAGAGCCACGCCGTCAAACGCAGAGACTTCAAGTCCGGATGATGGCCGGGACCCTGGGTTAACAGGTCCGGGCGAAGAGGAAGTGTGAATGGCGGCGCCGCCAAAAGCGACACTAGTGTCGAGAGCCACGTCCTCCTTGGCCAATCTGGGGCTATCAAAATAGCCGGAATTCTCTCCAGTCTGATCCGACTCAGCACCAGAGGGAGTAAGGATATCGGCGGAAAACACATAGACTAGCTCGAAATGGTCCCACGGATCCACCAGAGCGTCTACCACCACAGCCTTCGGGTCCTTGTATCTGGACATGAAGGTCGGTAGTTTGGTATTGAACCTGGACGCCATCAAGTCCACTTGGGGAGTTCCCCAACGGGAGCACAGCAGTGCAAAAATCTTCGGATGAAGACTCCATTCTCCGGGATCCATCTTCTCGCGACTGAGGAAGTCCGCCGTGTTATTCTGGACTCCTGGAATGTGAATCGCAGAGATGGCTGGAAACCTGGTCTTGGCCCATATCAGGATCTGAGACACCTCCATCAAGAGCCTGGAACTCCTCGTCCCGCCTTGGTGGTTGATATATGCGACCGCCGTCGCGTTGTCTGTCTGCACTCGGACTGACAGACCGCTCAAAAGGACCGTCCAGTGTTGGAGGCAAAGAAAAAATTTTTCCCTCAATTCCAGGATGTTGATCGGTAGAACTGACTCTTCCGATGACCATACTCCCTGGATCCAAAGATCGTTCCAGACACCTCCCCCCCAGCCCGTCAGGCTGGCATTGGTGGTTATGACCGACCACTTCGGAGGGAGGAAAGACTTTCCCAGGGATAACGCTCCTGGACATAACCACCATCCTAGGGATTCTCGCACCCTGTGAGAGATGGTGACGCTGCAATCCAGTGAAACTTGCGATCGATCCCAACGACTCAGAATGAGCTTTTGGAGAGCTCTGGAATGAAAATGGGCAAACGGAAGTGCCTCCATGGTCAAACCCAGAAGGCGCATACCTTCCGAAGGGACATTGCTGTCGCAGACTTCATAATCTGTACATGTCGGAAAAGACATGCCTGCTTGTCTGGAGGTAGGGACACCACCGCCCGTACCGTGTCGAAATGCATCCCCAAAAACAGGATTGACTGCGACGATTCCAGAGACAACTTCCCCCAATTGACCAGTCACCCGAAATCCTCCAGGAGCTGAAGGGATAGATTGCGAGCCGTCACTGCCTCCTCCTTTGAGGATGCCACAATCGAAAGGTCGTCCAGGTAGGGGCGAATCTTAAGTCCCCGTCTTCAAAAAAATTTCCATGAGATTTAGGCGCCAGAATCGTAAAAATTCTGGGCGTTAAGGCCAAGCCGAATGGCCGAGCCACAACATGGTAATGGTTGATCTATGGCAAAAACGAAGGAAGCGCTGGTGAGCTCTTCCGACGGGAACATGCAAATAAGCGTCGCGAATGTCGATTGACCAAAAAGTCGTTCTGCGACAGGACTGCCATAACAGAGCGAAGCGACTCCATGCGGAATTTTCGGGTGTGGACAAGCCGATTCAATCTTTCCAGAATAGGGCGAAATTTGTCCTCCTTTTTTGGGGACTACCAAGAGGTTGAATAAAAGATCCTCTTCCCCGGTCCTCTGCGGAACCGGTATCACCACACCCTTCTGCAGAAGGGAATCGACCTCTCGCAGTAGAAAGGTAAATAGTTCGGCTTTGACGGAATGCGAGATTGGCAAAAAAACTGTCCGGGGGTCGAGAAAGAAACTCTATGAAGTAGCCTGCCAACACAACCTGTGTCACCCAGGCGTCCGACACACGGGAAACCCAAGTCGGTTTAAATTGGAGTAAACGACCCCCCCACTCGAGAGCGCTCGAGTGAGATTCAGATGTCAGTCCGCCTTAGCGAATTTTTCGCCAGCTTCTGTCTTAACAGAAGTTCTGTTTCCAGGGTATGCGGAATTTCTGAGAATTCCCTTTTTTTAATTTTTTTAATATAAAAAGAGAGAGACGACCCAAACCCCAGAGGGTTGGCCGGATCATCCTTGAACCGAAAGGACCGCCGATAACTATCGGCACTAGTCCTGCCAGACGCAGAAGTCATAGCTCTGAACTGTGGTAAAGCTGTTTCTTTTGCCTTTGCCTTGGCAATCATCTCCGTGAGGTCAGATTCAAATAGCTGACCACTTTGTAAGCTAAAGATAGCAAACCCTGCTTGGAAAACCGCGTTCCACCGTCCAAGTCACAGTGCTCTTCTGACTGTGACTGCCGAGGATTGCGCCCGGGATAGCAGTGACGCATTATCCTTCAACTTGAAAAGGCCATCTACCTCGATAGAAGGGATCCATCTTGCCACGCCATCCTTAGACGGTCCAACCGGCTCAGGGGAACTTAACAAGTACACCTAGATCCTTAATACTGAATCTATGATCCACGGCCTTGCAAATGGATTGTTGCCATCTCCGTTTTTCTGTCCAGCGTGTCCTGCAGACTCGCCTTCCCTTTACCCGGAAGATTTGCTAAGCTGGGATAAAGGGACATTCACTTCAGGAGAAGGGATCCAATTAACAAACAACTCCGTAGAAAAACGGATACAGTTTGTAAAGCCGTCACGACCCATGCGACTCCTGAAAAATCCGGGCCGACTTACCAGGACGTCTAGTTACCTCCTCCGGTAACTGTAACGCCCTCATCTCCAATAGAGATATTAGTACGGCCCATGAGAGAGGCAGAGTGTCCCTGCCGATCCTCCTTGTCCGAATCGGACTTCTTCGCTAAGCGAGAAGGAAGGCACCGATTTGTGTCGCTTCCTTGAGAGGATCTAGCTGACACTCCATAACCTAAAAGGTCAGACAGGCCATCAACAGAAACTAGCAAAGGCCTCCATTTTGACACCACTGGAACCTCCGACAACCGTGCATGAGTCGAGGTCTGCGTGTCAGATACGCGAGGCTGATCCGTAGCGAATCTGGGAGACGGTCTCTGACATGCTCTTGCACAGTATATGGCAGTTTAAACCTGTCAGTAACCAGAACAGTGTTTCTTAAAGAAAAAACAAACGCTGAAGGGTTAAAGCTCTAAAAGAGAGCTACCCCAGCCGTCCCCATTAAGAGTTAACCGCCTAAGAAGGGTGTTAAAGTAGCAGACTCCCCACAACCTTGATAATGAAAGTCTAAGTTACTTACCGTTAACGGTATTTTTCGAAGTCCATGACAGCACTACAGAGAGAGGGGATCCGCCCCCAGGAACAGGAAACCCACAGATACAAAAGGGCGGCACCTCTCCCACACATCAGTTGGATTACAGAGCATAAGAGGACATCAAGGTTAAATGGTATACAGCAAAAAAATTTCATGCATCACACAGTAACATTAATCAATTGTTTATTACATGTGGACTACATAAGAGGAAGAAGTGCACATAGAACCCGGGTGGGAATGTAAGGGTGCTGTCATGGACTTCGAAAAATACCGTTAACGGTAAGTAACTTAGACTTTATTCGAACGTCCATGACAGCACTACAGAGAGAATTACAGAGAGTAATAACTACTTAGGGAGGGACTACTGCCTGCAGCACCCTTAGTCCGAAAGAAAGGTCTGAGGAAGCACCCAAATCTAATCTATAATGAGTGTAAAACGTGTGTGGAGAAGACCACGTAGCTGCCTTACATATCTGGTCAATCGAGACTTCTGCCCTTTCTGCCCATGAAGTCGCCACAGCTCGAGTGGAATGCGCCCTCAGCCTCTCAGGTGGCTGCTTGCCCTCGAGGTGTATGCCAGAGAAATTGCTTCCCTAATCCATCTGGCCAATGAGCTCTTTGTTAATCTACGGCCTTTGTTAATTCCTTGAAAAGAGACAAACAATGCATTGTCCCGTTTCCAGGGATCAGTGACTGCCAAATATTGCAGCAGACATCTTCTAACATCTAAAGTATGAAGTTTCATCTCTTTTTGATTAGATGGATTAGGGATGAACGAAGGGAGAATAATTTCCTGTGTTCTGTGGAAAGCGGAAGACACCTTAGGTAGGTATGCCGGATCCGGTCTAAGTATTATCCTGTCATTCAGGACCTGAGTGTAAGGAGATAGTCTAGATAGTGCCTGGATGTCACTTACCCTCCTAGCCGAGGTTAATGCTACCAGGAAAGCGGTCTTAAGGGAAAGAGTTTTTATTGATGCTGCTGATATAGGTTCAAAAGGGGGCTCTGTTAAAGCAGTGAGAACAAGATTTAAGTCCCATGGCATGATTCTCACCTTCACTATGGGTCTCGACCTACCCGCAGCTTTAATGAATCTACTGACCCAGTAATTATTTGCGATGTTGCAACTAAAGAGTGCCCCCAAAGCTGAAACTTGCACCTTAAGGGTGCTTGTGGAGAGACCTAAGTCCAAACCCTTTTGTAGGAATTCTAGAATCTGGGTTATCGGTGTTGTGTCCCCTGCTACAACCGCCGAGCTCTGAAGAAATTTCTTCCAAATCCTAGCGTAGATCCTAGTTGTAACCTCTTTTCTGCTTTTAAGGAGAGTATTAATTACATTAGCAGAAAACCCCTTATCTGTCAGCAGCGACCGTTCAAAATCCACGCCGTCAGGTGGAGGCCCGCTACTCGAGGATGGTAGACTGGACCCTGGGAGAGCAGAACGGGAATGTCCGGCAGGACCCACGGGTCGGCTATCGACATGTTTCTGAGACATGAAAACCATGCCCTCCTGGGCCAAAAAGGAGCGATTAATATTATCCTTGCCCTGTCCTTCCTGACCTTCCTCAATACTAGGGGGAGTAAGGACAGGGGAGGGAAGGCGTAGGCTAGATTGAAATCCCACTGTAATAGAAGAGCGTCCACTGCCAGAGGGCGTTCTTTGGGATTCAGAGAGCAGAACTGTCTCACTTTCCTGTTGCTTTTGGTAGCAAAGAGATCTACTTCCGGTAGACCCCATTTCCGCACAATTAGGTCGAAGATGGAAGTCTTTAATGACCACTCTCCTTGGCTCAGGAGATTGCGGCTTAAGAAGTCCGCCTTGGTATTTTCTTCTCCCCTTATATGTAGAGCCGTTAGAGAAAGAAAGTGTCGTTCTGCTATCTGAAGTAGGCGCCTTGACACTTCCATGAGAGGACCGGAACGAGTACCACCCTGGTGGTTGATGTATGCGACTGTGACCCGATTGTCGGAGAGCACTCGAACGTGGTGACCCTGTAGATAGACAAGGAGTTTTTTAATCGCTAGCTCTACCGCTGCTAATTCCTTCATATTAGAAGACATTTGAATTTGATCCTGCTCCCATGAGCCCTGAACCATAACGTCCCCCATATGAGCCCCCCACCCAGAGGGGCTAGCATCTGTTGTGACTATTCGGGATATGTCATATTCCCAGGGAACCCCCTTAGACAGGTTTGTCTCATTCTTCCACCAATCCAGGGATCTTATAGTAGCCTGGGACAAGGATAGCTGGCCTTCCAGGTAACCACCTAGCAAATTTTGATACAGCAAGACCTCAGCTTGCAGTGCCCTTGTGTGAAATTGGGCCCACTGAACCGCGGGAATGCAGGACGAGAGGGAGCCCAAAAGAGCCATGGCCTTCCTAAGCGACATAGAGGGGTTACTGGAAGCGTTTAGGACCTGGTACCGTAAGCGAATTAACTTGTCTGATGGTAAACTACAGTTCTGATTTTGTGAATCCAGAATCAGCCCTAGAAATTGCTGAACCCTCATCGGATTCAAACGAGACTTTTTGGTATTTATTAGCCATCCCAGCCGCTCTAAGGTAGAAATCGCTCTTTTCAGTTGCTCTAGGCAATGCTCTGCCATCTTTCCTATGATAAGAAAGTCGTCAAGGTAGGGGACTATGAGCATATTTGATTCACGTAAGTGGGCCATGACCTCCGACATAACCTTAGTGAATACTCGTGGGGCAACCGCCAAGCCAAAGGGAAGGGCGCTAAATTGAAAATGTCGCAGTGATTCCCCCATCTGGATTGCTACTCTGAGGAAACGCTGATGCTCCATATGGATCGGTATGTGGTAATAAGCGTCTTTCAGATCTAACACCACCATAAAGCAATTTTCAAACAGAAGCTTTATTGCTGAGCTGACCGTTTCCATTTTAAATGGGTGAATAATCAGGAATTTATTGAGGGCTTTCAAATTAATAATTGTTCTAAAAGACCCATCCAGTTTACGGATCAAAAACAGAGGGGAGTAAAACCCCTTACCCGCTCTGCTTCTGGCACCTCCACTAAGACATTCTTAGCGCAAAGCTCCTGAACCTCCAACTCTATCTAGAGCGGCCTGCTCCGATGGCGATGACCTGAGTGGGGTAACTTTAAAGTTATCCCAAGGTACCGAGGAGAATTCTAACCGCAGCCCTGTAGCTATGATGTTAAGGATCCAGCTACTGTTTGAGATTTCTGACCAGGCCGGGTAGAAGGCCTTCAATCTGCCTCCTACCGGCATTGCTAGTCATTGCGAGGGTTTTTTTGTTTCCCTAGGTGGACCTCTAAACATAAACCCTGTACCTCTTCGCCTCTTTTCATCCCATTTGGCTCGTTCCCTGGACGACCTTCGGTAGCTGAACCTCCTTCTGCTGAAAGGTCTTTTATAGGAAGGGGTTGATAGACTGGGAAACTTTTTCTTGTCGTCCCCTGCCTTTTCTAAAAGTTCGTCCAGGACCGGGCCAAAAAGATATTCGCCGTCACACGGAATGGAACAGAGGCGAGATCTGGCTTGAATATCGCCCGGCCAACATTTCAGCCATAATGCCCTTCGTGCTGCATTAGACAGCCCTGCCGCTCTGGCAGCCATTCTTACTGAGTCCGCTGAGGAATCAGCCAGGAAAGCCGCCGCATTCTGAATTATTGGCAAGGTCTTCCGAATTGTCCCCCTGGAGGTTCCATCTGTTAACTGGGAAGCTAACTGGTCTAGCCAGACCATCAATGACCTGGCTGCGCAAGTGGCTGCAACTGCCGGCCTCAGGGCACCTGCCGACATCTCCCATGTGCCTTTCAAGAAGGAATCTGCCTTCCTGTCTAGTGGATCTTTCAAAGACCCCATATCATCAAATGGGATGGAGGATTTTTTAGAAGCCTTCGCCACTGCTGCATCCAGCTTCGGGGCCTTATCCCATTTACCTGTCAGGGGATCTTCAAAGGGATATCTCCTTTTAAACGCTTGGGGTAAGGAGTCTCTTTTTTCAGGCTTCTTCCACTCTCTGTCTATAAGGCCTTGGATGCTACTGTTTAGTGGAAAGGATCTCCGTTTTTTTGGATCTAGACCACCAAACATCAGATCCTGTACTGAGGGCTCTGGTTTCGCCTCCTCTACCCATGGTGGACCTAACTGATTTGACAAATTTGTCCATCTGGTCCAAGGGAAAACAAAAACGGGTAGCGTCTTCCGTAGAAGACGAGGAGGAAGCCGAAGAGGAAGGCGAGGAGGGTCCTGACACAACTTCACCCCTATCATGGGCGGCAGGCGACTCTGAATCAGATAAGACTGGTACATTTCTACGCCTGGAAAATTCTCCGTGTCTTGAGGACGCTTTCAACTCTGCTCTTATTATCTCCTTCAGGCTTTCGGTGAAATCTGGAGTCTCCTCCGCTATCTAAAAAGGGAAGGGGCATAGGGGGGGGTTTACTATGTCATTCCATGCCCCTGCCCTTCCCCTTAAAAATGCCCTACCGTCTGTTGCATGCACGGCTGGCACAACCTCTTAGGGCAAGCGTCAGGCAGAGGGCAAGCGCAAAAGGCACATTCCCTGTGCTTGCTTTTCACCGAACACTTCTTCCCCGGATCACGGGGAGGGGCTTTTTCCCAGCTGCGGAACTTCTGCGGCTGGTGCTCCTGGCCATTGAAGAGGAGCGCTCTGTCTGCTGCTGCTGGCTCTCCTGTTGCACCGAGGGAGCCTCTGCAGTGTCCATCGTAAAAAAATGGGGCAGAAGCGCTTTACCTCTTTCCTAGGCTCCTTATATCCTCCCCCGGATATCCGGATCAGCAGGTCTGGCCAGGGGTCCACCCCCTCCTACTCCCCGCCCCACGGCCCCCCCTGCACCTCCCCGCCGTCCCCACAGCAGGCGCCGTCCGACGATGCAGCCGCCAAAATTTTCAAAAACGCCGGCCGGCGTCTCACTTCCGGTTCTGGTGGTGGAGACTCCGCCCCCTTTTTTCCTCCGCTCGCACGGACCGATGGAGGTAAGCATAATCCCCCGCTGCATCGCCCCCCCGAGCGGAGATCTCCCCCGACCCCAGCCGCGCTGCTGCAACAGCGGCGCACAACTGAATTTTCAAAAACCCCGCCGCGCCGTCCATAGCAGTGACGCGCGGCGGGAAATTCAAAACCGCCCGCCGCGCCGTCCATAGCCGTGACGCGCGGCGGGAAATTCAAAACCGCCCGCCGCGCCGTCCATAACAGTGACGCGCGGCGGGAAATTCAAAAAAACCCCCGCCGCGCCGTTCACAGCAGTGACGCGGCGGGAAATTCAAATTTTTAAAATTTTTTTTTTTTTTTTTTTTTAAAAAAAAATCACGGCTGCATCCTCAAGAGGCCCCCACCATGACAGGACCACAGGAGAGGACAGGGAGAAGGCATCGGGACCAGGGAGAGGGGGGGATACTTACCTATCGGCGCTGGCTGGGAGACAGAGATCCTCTGGATACTGCTCCACCTGCTCCGCACACTGCCGTGGAATCCTACCCGGACCCACCGTGGCGCTTCCAGGGGCTCCGCACCGGCCGAGGTAGGAGATTCCCCCCCGCTACCTGGGTCGACCGGCCGGCCTGGGTCCTCCTGAAGATCTTCATCTGTAGGAAACCCGTCCTTTAGGAACAGGAAACCAACTGATGTGTGGGAGAGGTGCCGCCCTTTTGTATCTGTGGGTTTCCTGTTCCTGGGGGGCGGATCCCCTCTCTCTGTAGTGCTGTTATGGACGTTCGAATAAAAGGGTGTGCGAATCTCAAGCGCCCTTTATAAGGTCGCAGCTGCAGGACAGCTATGCCACACTATACAGAAAACGTTCAACAAAATCGCTAAAAAATTGCGCTGTTTTGTATAACGCAAAGACCGCCAAAGTCATTAAGGGGATCGCTAACCGCTTATGCGATGCTAATGAGATCGCCCAGATTGGCAGTTACTAGCGACATTAAAAATAATCACACAAACGATCGCATTAGTATGCGTCGTTATCAGGATCGTTAGCGGGAACGTATAGTGGCAGTATTAATGTCGCAGACTCCCCACAACCTCTTTATTAATATTGAAAGAGTGTGCGAGCCCCTTATGCGATAACAGCCGCAGGACAGCTCAATCTGTCACTCAGTAGTGCCCCAGACGGCGCCCGCGCTGTGGAGGCGAAGGGGTTAAGTTTCTGCCCGCGGGCTAGAAGCGACTCACCCAGCTGGTCGGGGAGGGGAACGATCCGGGGATCTTTCAGCCTGCAGTCTGATCAGCAATGGCCGCCGCGCTCTGTCTCCGATGTGCTCCATGTAGAGGAGCCGGAAATGGAGACTGCAGTAAAGCGCGCGCGCTCAGAGCGGCGCGAAATTCAAATAAAAAAGCGCGCACTCCTCTCTCCCGCTCTCTATGTCCTGCAGGCATCCACCTGCGGACAAAAAAAACACAGTCACCGGCATGTATTTGTAACAGCGACTGCCGCAGCAGTCGCTGAAAACACTCACACAATCAATAAAAATGTGGAGTACTCACCAGCCGAAAGCGCCACAGGGACCCCAGGGGTTTCTGGCGCGTGCCCATGCTTCCCCCAGGGCGGGGATCGCAGTGACCCCTGCAGCGCAGTTTGCGTCCCCGCCAGGGAAGCCATCCTCATCCCCCCGGGTCGGCAGGGTTCTGCAGGGACCACCATATAAGGTAATACAGATCCGCCAAGGGAGAGGTTGGGGTCCAGCAGCGCTGAGACCCCTGAGACCTCTAGACCACATTAGGTGATCCAGTCTCTTGTCCGATAGAAAATAATAAAATCTTCTGAGGAGCTGCTTCCAGCAGCGACCATCCTCTGGGACCTCAAATTTTAGACTGGAGAAAGCTGAGTAGGAGGAGTACGTGCTGGAGGGGCCGGTCAACACTCTTTTTAATCTGAGGTGTCAATCCTATCTGGGCTCCGCCTACCCATCAGTAATGAATACTGTGGCTCTCTTCCTTCCCTCTGCAGCTGAAAATGGATTTAATCCCTAAGTAATCTGTAACTAGGTTATATTAGCAAGTGGTGGTCTATCAGAACAGTTCTTAACCTATGACTCTCTGGGCACATGAATGTCAGACATGACCCTACTCTACTAGTGTCAGTGCAAAGAGGCTGCAGCCATGATTACATAGTCTCCAATTTGTTTTAATGGAGTCTCTCAGTAGGATCCTAAGCAGTCTTTATGGGCATGGCAGTCATAGAAATTTGAATAAAATTATATCAATGTGTGATCCGATCTCTTATTCCAGAGAAATCTACATTTCTCTTATATATAAATGAGATTTTAAGATCTATGGGCAGGACACCAACCTGCATGAGAAGCTGCCCCCAGAGCTTATTTAAATGAAAGGCGGTGTTGCCAGTGTGAGACATGTAATGATTAGCACTTTGATCTCACTGCAGAGCTGTGTATCAGCATGACAGCCCAGCTAAGGCTACTTTCACACATCAGGTTTTTTGTGTCAGGCATAATCCGTCGAATACCTGAAAGGACGGATCCGGCGCTGATTTCGAAAAACCTGATACAACGGATCAGTTTTGTTGCCGGATCCGACCTGAAGGAGAGAGAGACCTTGGTTTCCAGAATCCGGATCAGTCTTTTCACGGATTGCACAAAAGACTTGTCCGGTACCATAGACTTCTATTATTTCCGGCGGCCTGATGCGCCGCTTCAGGCACTATCAGGCGGGTCCGCTAAAAAAAAAAAAAAAAACGTTGCAGTGACGTCTTGTCCGGCCGCCAGAATGTACATTTCCGCCGGATCCGGACAAAAACAGATGCAACGCAACGACATCAGGCGCGATCCGGCGCTAATGAAAGTCAGTGACAAAAAAACCACATCCGGTTCCGGATCCGTTTTTTTAACAACACGCCGGATCGCGCCTGATGTAAAAACACGGATTTTGGTAAGAACTTACCTGTAAAATCCTTTTCAGCGAAGGAAGGAAGAGAGACACAGTATTCATTACTGATGGGTAGGCGGAGCCCCAGATCAGGATGTCACCTCAGATCAAAAGAGTGCTGACTGGCTGGCCCCTCCAGCTCGGGCTCCTCCTACTCAGCTCCAGTCGTACCAAAGCTTTTAGGAAAAGAGCCAAGATCACCAGCGGAGCAACATAACCCCTTCTGAAGGAACTTCAGAGAAAAAACACAAGGATACAGGTTATGCATGCAAAGAAAGCCAAAAACCACAGAGTTCCAGGTACTACTCACGGAACCTGACTACTGCGATGAGCTGGCGATGCTGGAACAGAGCCTTAGCGCGCTGACCTCAGCCCAGATAATCGCTATCAGATAAGGGTCGCGCTGCATCTGAAAACATCAACACACTTCTGCCTTGGGAGGGTGCTGTGTCTCTCTTCCTTCCTTCGCTGAAAAGGATTTTACAGGTAAGTTCTTACCAAAATCCGTGTTTCAGCTGCAGATGGAAGGAAGAGAGCCACAGTATTCATTACTGATGGGACGTCCCAAAGCAGTTCAAAAATAAGGGTGGGAAAAAAACCAACAAGAGGCAGAAACCCAACAACCTTAACAACAAAGCGCAACCAGCGCTAAACACAAGTTCATCCAGAACTTTAAACTACAGCTGCCTGCAGGACCCTACGTCCGAGGGCTGCATCAGCGGAAGCACTGACGTCCACTTTATAAAACTTCGTAAACGTGTGGACAGAGCGCCAAGTCGCCGCCCGGCAGAGCTGCACTGCTGAAGCACCTTGGTGAAAAGCCCACGATGAAGCCACAGCCCTCGTGGAATGGGCTTGAATCTTAATCGGGCAAGATTCACCTGAAGACGGTAAGCTTCCAATATAGCTGACCGAATCCAACGAGCTATAGAATCCTTGGAAGCTCGTTGACCACGCCGACGACCGACTGGAACCACAAATAGGGAGTCCGTCTTACGAAAACCTTGAGTAATAGATAGATAAAACTTCAAGGCCCGCACTAAATCCAATGTGTGTAAAGCACGCTCTTTCACATTCTTCGGATCCGGGCAGAATGAAGGCAACACAATATCCTGGTTGACATGAAATTGTGACACCACTTTAGGCAAAAAATCACCCCGAGTGCGAAGCACTACACGATCCGGAAAAAACTCCAGAAAAGGAGGCGAACAAGAAAGAGCTGCCAACTCAGAAACTCTCCTCAAGGAAGTGACTGCAACAAGGAAAGCCACCTTCCAAGAAAGTAAAGAAAGGCTAGCATAAACCATAGGCTCAAAAGGTTTATGCTGAAGAGCCTCCAAAACAAGGTTGAGCCGCCAAGGAGACACGGGTGCCTTCCGCGGCGGGAACTTACGAGATATACCTCGGAAAAAGGAGAGCACGTCTCTATTTGAAGCAATGGTTCTCCGGAACAATAAGGACAGAGCAGAAATCTGACCTTTCAGGGTGCTGACTGCCAAACCCTTGTCTAGCCCATGCTGCAGAAAAGCCAACAGGTTGGGAATGGAAAATTTTCTCGGGTTCCGAGAGGACCCCAAACACCACGAAAAGAAGGTTTCCCAAATTTTGTGGTAAATCCTAGTAGTAGCCGGACTTCTTGCAGCACGAAGGGTAGCAATGACCTCGGCTGAGAAACCTCTACGGGTCAAGATTTCGGTCTCAAGAGCCACGCCGTCAAACGCAGGGACATCAAGTCCGGATGACAAACGGGCCCCTGAGTCAACAAGTCCGGTTGAAGAGGGAGTGGAAAAGGAGGTGCCGCCAACAGCGACATTATTGTCGAGAACCACACCCTTCTTGACCAGTCTGGAGCTATCAAAATAGCTGGAATTCTCTCTAGTCTGATCCGACGCAGTACTAGAGGAAGTAAGGATATCGGCGGGAATACATAGATCAGCTCGAACTGATCCCACTGAGCCACTAGAGCATCCACCGCCACAGCCTTCGGGTCCTTGTACCTGGACATGAACGTCGGTAACTTGGCATTGGACCTGTATGCCATCAAAACCACTTGGGGGGTTCCCAGCGAGAGCACAGTAGTGCAAAAACTTCCGGGTGGAGGCTCCATTCCCCGGGATCCATCCGTCTGCGACTGAGAAAGTCCGCTGTAATATTCTGAACCCTGGAATGTGAATCGCCGAAATGGCTGGCACACTGGCCTCTGCCCAAATCAGAATTCGGGACACCTCTACCATGAGTCTGGAACTCCTTGTCCCACCTTGGTGATTGATATACGCGACAGCCGTCGCGTTGTCTGTCTGCACTCGGACTGGCAGACCGCTCAAAGGGACCGTCCAATGTTGGAGGCAAAGGAAAATCGCCCTCAATTCCAGGATGTTGATCGGAAGAACAGACTCTTCCGATGACCATACTCCCTGAATCCAGAGATTGTTCCAAACACCCCCCCCCCAGCCCGTCAGGCTGGCATCGGTGGTTATGACCGACCACTTCGGAGGGAGGAAAAGCTTTCCCAGGGATAACGCTCCTGGACATAAACACCATCCTAGGGATTCTCGCACCCTGTGAGAAATGATGACGCTGCAATCCAGCGAACCTTGCGATTGATCCCAACGACTCAGAATGAGCCTATGGAGAGCTCTGGAATGAAATTGGACAAACGGAAAAAAACCTCATGGACGCCACCGTCAGACCCAGAAGGCGCATACCTTCCGAAGGGACACTGCTGTCGCAGACTTCATAGTCTGTACATGCTGGAGCAGACATGCCTGCTTGTCTGGAGGTAGGGACAACCCCTCCCGTACCATGTCGAAATGCATCCTCAAAAACAGGATTGCCTGCGACGATTCCAGAGACGACTTCTCCTTTGAAGCCACAACCGAAAAGGCCGTCCAAATAGGGACGAATCGTAAATCCCCGTCTTTGAAGGATTGCCATGAGATTCTGGCGTCAGAATCGTTGTAAAAATTCTGGGCGTTAAAGCCAAACCGAATGGTCGAGCCACAACCTGGGTGAGGTCTTCCGATGGGAACATGCCAAAAAGCGTCGCGAATGTCGATTGATCGTTCTGCGACAGGGCTGCCATAACTGAGCGAAGCGACTTCATGCTCGGCTCTGACGGAATGTCAGAAGTCAGTCCGCCTTAGCGAATTTTTTTTTTTTTTTTTTTTTTTATTTTTTTTTTTTTGCCAGCTTCTGCCTTAACAGAAGTTCTGTTTCCAGGGTATGCGGAATTTCTGAGAATTCCCCCCTTTTTTTTTTTTTTTTTTTTTAAAAAGAGAGAGACGACACAAACCCCCAGAGGGTTGGTCAGATCATCCTTGAACCGAAAAGGACTGCCGATAACTATCGGCACAAGTCCTGCCAGACGCAGAAGTCACAGCTCTGCGCTGCGGTAAAGCTGCTTCTTTTGCCTTTGCCTTGGCATCAGCTCCGTGAGGTCAGTCAAATAGCTGACCACTTTCTAAGCTAAAGATAGCAAACCCTGTTGGAAAACTGCGTTCCATCCAAGTCACAGTGCTCTTCTGACTGTAACTGCCGAGGATTGCGCCCTGGATAGCAGTGACGCATTATCCTTCAACTAGAAAAGCCCATCTACCTTGATAGAGGGAAACTTGCCACGCCGTCCTTAGACGGTCCAACCGGCTCAGGGGAACTTAACAAGTACACCTAGATCCTTAATACCGAATCTATGATCCACGGCTACACAGATGGAAATTGTTGCCATCTCCGTTCTTCTGTCCAGCGTGTCCTGCAGATTCGTCTTCCCTTTTACCAGGAAGATTTGCTAAGCTGGAATAAAGGGACATTCACTTCAGGAGAAGGGGTCCAATTAACAAATAACTCCGTAGAAAAACGGATAGTTTGTAAGGTCGTCGCGACCCATGCGACCCTTGCAACATCCGGGCCGACTTACCAGGACGACTAGTTACCTCCTCCGGTAACTGTAACGTCCACATGGCTTCCACAGAAATTTTAGTACGGCCCCTGAGAGAGAGAGGCAGGGTGTCCCTGCCGATCCTCCTTGACCGAATCGGACTTCTTCGCTAAGCGAGAAGGAAAGCACCGATTTGTGTCGCTTCCTTGAGAGGATCTAGTTGACACTCCATAACCTAAAAGGTCATCAATAGAAACCAGTGAAGGCCTCCATTTTGACACCATTGGAACCTCTGACCGTGTATGAGTCGAGATCTGCGTGTCAGATACGCGATGCTGATCCGTAGCGGATCTGGGAGAGGGTCTCTGACATGCCCTTGCATAGTATATGGCAGGATAAACCTGTCAGTAACCAGAGCAGTACTTAAATAAAAAAAAACAAACGCTGAAGGGTTAAAGCTCTAAAGCGAGAGCTACCCCAGCTGTCTCCCATTAAGAGTTAACCGCCTAAGAAGGGGTTAAAGTAGCTGACTCCCCACAACCTTGATAATGAAAAAGGGTGTGCGAATCTCAGGCGCCTCTTATAAGGTCGCAGCTGCAGGACAGCCATGCCACACTAAACAGAAAAACGTTCCACAAGATCGCTAAAAAATTGCGCTGTTTTTTATAACGCAATGACCGCCAAAGTTGTCAAGGAGATCGCTAATCGTCTATGCGATTGCCCAGATTGGCAGCCACCAGCGACACTAAAAATGACACACAAACGATCGCAATATTATGCGACGCCATCAGGATCGTCAGCGGAAACGTATAGTGGCAGCATTAATGTCGCAGACTCCCCACAGCCTCTTTATTAATATTAAAAGAGTGTGCGAGCCCCTTATGCGAGAACAGCAGCAGGACAGCTCAATCTGTCACTCAGTAGTGCCCCAGACGGCGCCCGCGCTGTGGAGGTGAAGGAGTTAAGCTTCTGCCCGGCGGGCTAGAAGCGACTCACCAAGCTGGTCACGTATTCTTGCCGGGGGGGAGGAGAACAATCCGGGGAGCTTTCAGCTTGCAGCGCTTTATCAGCAATGGCCGCCGCGCTCTGCCTCCATGTGCTCCATGTAGAGGAGCCGAAAATGGAGGCTGCAGTAAAGCGCGCGCTCAGAA
This sequence comes from Oophaga sylvatica, assembly GCA_033576555.1. Classification (NCBI taxonomy): domain Eukaryota; kingdom Metazoa; phylum Chordata; class Amphibia; order Anura; family Dendrobatidae; genus Oophaga; species Oophaga sylvatica. The sequence continues at coordinate 121,065,595 of JARQOD010000004.1, forward strand.
GCGGTGCGAAATTCAAAAAATAAAAAGAGCGCGTACTCCCCTCTCCCTCGTCCTGCAGGCATCCTCCTGCGGACATAGAAAAAACTAGTCACCGGCATATATATGTACAGCGGCTGCCGCAGCAGTCGCTAAAACACTCACACACATTTTACCAAAATGTGGAGTACTCACCAGCCGAAACGCCACAGGGACCCCCAGGGGTTTCTGGCGCTATGCCATGCTTCCCCCCAGGGCGGGAAGCGCAGTGACCCCAGCGTGTGGTTTGCGCCCCCGCCAGGGAAACTCTCCTCATCCCCAGGGCCGGCAAGATTCTGCAGGGACGATTATGTAGTTACAGATCCGCCAAGGGAGAGACTGGTGAGATACACTGATAAACATGTAATAGCACTGTCACCGCAGCGCTGAAGCATACTGATATACATGTAATAGCGCTGCCATCAGACGCTAAAGCACTCACACATTAATAATAAAATTTTGTGTGGAGTACTCACCAGCCAAAGCGCCACAGGGACCCTCAGGGGTTTCTGGCGCTATGCCCATGCTTCCCCCCAGGGCGAGGAACGCAGTGACCGCACGTGTGGTTTGCGTCCGCCAGGGAAGCTCTCCTCATCCCCCAGGGCCGGCAAGGATTCTGCAGGGACTATTTATGTAAAATACAGATCCGCCAGGGGAGAGGTGGGGTCCAGCAGCGCTGAGACCCCTGAGACCTTTCAGACTCATGTCCAAGTCTCTTGTCGATAAAAATAATAAAATCTTCTGAGGAGCTGCTTCCAGCAGCGACCATCCTCTGGACCTCAAATCTTAGACTGGAGCTGAGTAGGAGGAGCCCGAGCTGGAGGGGCCAGCCAGTCAGCACTCTTTTGATCTGAGGTGACATCCTGATCTGGGCTCCGCCTACCCATCAGTAATGAATACTGTGGCTCTCTTCCTTCCATCTGCAGCTGAAAAACTGATGTGTGAAAGAGGCCTAACACAGCAGAGCTAACAATAAGTAAAGTTCGCTTCTGTTGTACTTACACATTTGCACTGTAGGCGTCCTCTCTTACTGCTTCAGCTTTGATTGCACATTCAGTTGGCAGTGTGGGCAGGAGCTACAGATCAGCTGAGCAGACATCACTGCAAATGTATTTGCAATGATATAAGATTCATCTCTGCTGTACTATGTTGGTTAGAACCACTCCACCACTCTGCAGCAGAGTTGAGGGCACTATGAGAGGACAAGTGCTGCTGCAAATGTGTGTAATAAAACAAAGTTCACTTCTGCTGTACTGTGTTGACTGACAGCTCTGCATAGATCAGAACTATGACATGGCTCACATTTGTTAATGCCCCCTTTTATTTAAAATAAGCTCTGGAGGCAGATTGTTATGCCGAGCAGTGTCCGGCCCATAGATTTTAACAGCTCATTTACATATAAGAAAAACAAGGATTTTTGTGGAATAAGACACCAGATTGCAGATATCAAGTTGTAATTTCATTCAACTTTTTATGACCTGCACGTCTATGTAGAAGGCTTAGGAGAGTTGAGCCAACTAACCAAATCCCTTTAAATAGGATCTGTGAATACTTTAAATCGATAAGCGATGCAGAATTGATGGCGCTACATTAAGCAAAGCATAATAAATAATTGACAGCCACGCTAAACAAAACCAGGACTAGGCTTGGTTACTGTTCACAGGGACCCATTCTAATAACCCAATCTAAAATACCACATTCAATGTTTAGAAATAAGGACAAAACACTTATCTGTAACGATCAACTTTTATTAAAAATTGAATTATCAATTAAAAAGTAGTATTATATATGCCCAACATTTGTTTTGTCCAAAGTTCCTTGCTTATACCATTCATGCTGCATGAGAGGCCAAAAATACACTCCCAGAGAGTATGTTTGAGAACCATGCTGCAAGAAAGGTTGAGCGCATAAAGAAAAAAACAAAAACAAAAATGAGCCAAAAAAAAAAAAAAAAAAAATATATATGAACATCAACTGATTGAACTGGTAAAATTAGGATTTGGGAAGCCAGTTTATTTCTTCTATATCTCAGCAGGGAAGAACTTGGTAAATGAAATAAAGTTAAACAAAAAAAATAATACCGGGAAGAGAGAAAAGAATATGAAAAAGCCTTAGAACACATGGAACCTAGTATAACTTTAATAATGTTCTAGTTAACCTTGTCCTGAAATATATACAGGTTGTTTGTGGCTGCCACTGCTATGATGTTTTCTGAAGGGTGCCAAGCCGTGTGGAGAATTTTTTTGCTAAAGTCCAGGCTGTCCACGCTAATTTCATCTTTTCTGCGTTTGCCTCCTACGCAGACTTTGCGTGGTTTGAGAATTGCTCTTGGCTTGCTGTTTTCTCTGGAGGCTTCCAATGTGACATCACGTTTGGTGTTGCGGTCAAACATTCTGAAGAAGTTATTGTACGAGCCAGTCATTATGACACTGGAAGACAATATTACAATGTCTGCTGAATTATATGGCAAAAACCAACATAATACAAGAAATAAAAACACAAATTAAAAAAAAATCGTTTACTTAGAATCAGATTTTATTTCAAGTTAGACTGACAGCTAAATCATTTTAATGGATGTCTATTCCACTACTTTGGCACATACAATTTCATAGAGTAAAATACTGAAACTGACCAGAGTCATGAAATTGTATTACAGATAAATAAAAACACACTAGCATCCAATCCTTCCTTTGTGGATGACATTACCAAGAACAAAGGGAGCGGGATTTGATCTTATTTTTTGGTCATGACTTATGCAAAATAAATACTTTTTTCTTTTACTAATGTATGGAGAATTTGATGTTCCAGAAAAACAAGGATATGGAGGCGACCCAGTTCCACCATTTTTGACATATTCAGGTGATTTAAACTATGGATTAGAAAAATCCCTTTAATACCTTACAACTAGTGATGAGCGAGTATACTCGTTGTTGGGGTTTTCCCGAGCATGCTCGGGTGGTCTCCGAGTATTTGGAAGTGCTCGGAGATTTAGTTTCTGTTGCCGCAGCTGCATGATTTATGGCTGCTGGACAGCTTGAATACACATGAGGAATGCCTGTTTGTTAAGGAATCCCCGCATGTATTCAGACTGTCAAATAGCCGCAAATCATGCACCAACGGCAACAGAAACTAAATTTCCGAACACTTCCAAATACTCAGAGATCACCCGAGCGTGCTCGGGAAAACCCGAGCAACGAGTCTGCTCGCTACTCACTACTTACAACCAAAACACTGTTAAAAATGCCATGTTACATAGATGGATCCATATGCATAAATGCATACACACACACACATAGTTGGGCTCAAAAGTTTACATACCCCGGCAGAATTTTTCCTTTCTTGGCCTTTTTTCAGAGAATATGAATGATAACATCAAAACTTTTTCTCCACTCATGGTTAGTGGTTGGGTGAAGCCATTTCTTGTCAAACTACTGTGTTTTCTCTTGTTAAATCATAATGACAACCCAAAACATCCAATGACTCTGATCAAAAGTTCACATACCCTGCTGATTTTGGCCTGACAACATGCACAGATGTTGACACAAATGGGTGTGAATGGCTACTAACGGTAACATCCTCACCTGTGACTTGTTTGCTTGTAATCAGTGTGTGTGCATAAAAGCTGAGTGAGTTTATGGGATCCAGACAGACTCTTGCATTTTTCATTCAGCCACTGACGTTTCTGGATTTAAGTTAGCGCTGAGATCTCATCTCCCAAAATCTGGGTGCGGAGATCTCCATCTGCGCATGATCCGGCAGCCATTTTCCCGAAGTCCACCGCATAATAAACCAGGTAAGTGCGGGTGCTCTGGGCTTTCACAAAATGTCGGCAGAGCCCTAGCACCACCCAACACCCGCAGCAGCGCACATCGGAACACCCCTCATCCCAGCTTGCAGCAACGCTCCACTTTTGCCTCCTTCAGCACCGACCCCGAGACCCCGCTTCACCACTGCCACCACCTCTGGTGAGCAATAAGGCGCATGGATTATAAGAAAGTAAAGAAAGTTTTTTTCGTATTTTTCTCCTCAAAATTTGGGGGGCGTCTTATAATCCGGTATGTCTTATAATCCACAAAATACGGTATACACACACATACAGATCTTTAAACATACACACATACATAAATCTATATACATGCATACAATCCAATACGTACAGTTATTTAACATGCAGAGTACAGGACTCTGTGTCCTTACCTGTCTGAACCATTCCATACACATTCAAATTTGTCAAAAATGCAGTCATTCTCGTAAAGTGAACACAGTTTGCTGCGGAGGTAATCATGGACCTGAAATAGAAACAGAAGACAGCTCACATCATTCAAAAATCCTGCTGACAGCTTAATTGCAAATCATTTCTCTAGTATATCACACATTGCTAAGAAATTTGTTTCTTGTCAAACTAATTTGCCAGCTAGATACACAGTAGATCCCAACACATTCAGATATTGAATTGTGTGTGCAGGAAAAAAATAGCCATAGCTGACAAAAGGTAAGTATGAGAATGTATGAGCAAGCCTCAAAAACAACACCCACCCTACATGAATATTCAAGTAGAAATGTACATGATAACTAATGGTGCTATTTGCCACTGATACAGACATTGTTGGAATTACACACTCCACCTGTGCAGTATATCTAGAATAATGTAGCCTTCACTAATGTAAACTTGCTTTCTTACATCCAGAATGAAAAGATTGCCTCCCTGTCATGAAGTGGTATTCCCATCTCGTGTATTTACGGTATATCTACATGATCTGCCAAAAAAGTATAGTAGATGTGGATCCAACCAATGGGACCTGCCTTTTTTTTTGAGGCCTTGATAGGTTACATAGTCAGAATTCTAATTCACGAGAACGTCTAGTCGGCATGTGACGGGTTATATGCAAATAGCATACTTCCGCTCCTGCAGTTAGCACTCAAGAACCATAACAGCGCGCACTGTCAGAATTCACAAGTCTGAAGCCACATAGCTTGAGCACAGATTTAAACTGCAAGCCTGGACAATCTCTTCAAGAGGTTGTCTCGAGACGAATATTCAGGACAGCACAACTTTCGTCCCCCTGCTTTTCTGGATGCAGTGCACTTCTGAACATTACAGTTCAGACCAGCGGCATGGTTGAGCCTCTGATCTGAACTGTGCCTTCAAGGCTCTAGCAGAGGCAGAATTACTTTTGCAGCATGGGAGAAGCAAAGGTAACTGAGCTTAAGAGCAGCACTAACTTGCGGTAAAGCATAGATACTGCTCATGCCACATGCTCATTGCCTACGTAACAGGCCAACCTGGGACTGCAAGGTAGCTAGCATATTGGGGAATGAGCTGTACACTAGAACATTAAAAAGCCCTCTGTTTTTAGGAACGAAAAGGAATTTTAATAAGGGATTAATTTGCACAATTGCTATATTTTACAAAAACTTTCCAAATGTACCCATTTATAAACTTGAGACAACCCCTAACAATAGATGTTATTGCTAGATAAACAGTTCAAGGGCTTAGGCATAAACTTGAAATATGTATTTTGTTGGCCTGGTATGTAAATGTCGCTATTTCCCTTTATCTGGCGTTCTTGCTCTTTTGCTCCTGTATCTCTCCATTGAGATATGGTCATCGCGCATCTGGATGAAAATCTAGACTTATTAGCCCACTGTGTGTGGTCCTCTTCTCTTTAAGAGTCTTCTTCAGCACCACATCTAGTTGTCTAAAATGACTAGTGTTTCAAGGAAAAGGAGGCCATATCTAAGAAATGGAGACGTGCTGGACCAAAAAATAAAACAAAAAAAGATTCAGGAGAAGAGAGGCATTTATGTCAAGTAAAACAAATTCCATATTTATAGCGAATGACTTTTCTAAAGCTCTGCCTATCAAAGAAAATGTAAAATGTCACCATCAGTAAAACCGTTTTATTTGGTTGTTTGATTTCACAATATGTTGTATTATACATCCTTCCATCTTTTAGAATAAAAAAAAGCGTTCTGCAAAACTGTTTTTACCTGGTAGGTCTCTATTGGTCTGTTCTCCATGTTGAGGTCCCAGACTTTGACTGTAAGATAGTCTCTTGTCATTATATACCGACCACTATGATTAAACTTTACATCCGAAATGGAAGAGATGATCTCTGAGAAAAATGACCTGTTGCTGGGATCTTCTGGCTCTTCAAATACTGAAATCATAAAAGGAAATTTTATGAATTATTAAAACATAATATATTAATATAATACAGTCTATAATGCGGAACGTTAATTCATTATAGCAATCTGAGATATCCAGATTCAGAGACCAAGTAACAATAGTAAAGGAGCTGAAATGTTGGGGGACACGTGGCAGGCACACACCCACACCTGAACATTGAAACTAACACCAACAAGGAAGAGTGATTTATCAATATCACATGATTGACAGACTTGTTAAAAATAAGCAATGATACGCAAATGACGAAAAAAGTGGATTAAATTTTTCAAAAACCACTTGGTTCTCTCCCCTCTGTACCAGTCTGTCATTGTTCGATTGTTTACTATAAGTGATATTTGTATTTCGATGTAATCCCGTCTCATGTACAGCACCAAGGAATTAATGGTGCTATATAAATAAATAATAATTATTTATTCAGTAGTGCAAATGAGTGCCACACTAAAAAATGCCCTACTTAGCTGCCATCAATGAGATTATTAATGGTTGTCTGAGGAATGTTCTGCCATACTGAATGCATCTGGGCATATAAGTTATCAAAATCTGCTGCTGAAAGCAATCTTTGCAATTCCTGACCAATGACGTCCAAGATGTGCTTGATGAGAGACTAACCTGGAGCCACTGCAAGCCTTATGTTTAGGCTGCTCACAGTAGCAAGAGCAACATGGCTCATTGTACAGTTTGGAGAAAATAATTCTGGTTCCAGTCCAAATAAATGTGATGCCAAGCGGTTAGTGTACCTTGGAATGAAGACTAGAGGCGTACAGGTACCATACATTCCACCCCATATCATAACCCCAAGAGTAACACCGATGTAATGTTCCCTCCTGAAGGCCTTATAATGGCGTTATCTACATAGTCTCCAAATGGACACCAGAGGGTGGAAGACTGCAAGAGAAGGCTAAGGGCCTGTGCACACGTTGCGGATTCCTAGCGGTTTTGCCGCGGTTTTTCGCGGTGGAAACGCCGCAAAACCGCTTACACAATACAACTCATTAAGGCCTATGGGATTCCGCAATGCTGTGCACATGCTGCGGGTTTTTCCGCGGCGGAATCGCATCGCGGGAGAATCCGCAGCATGCTCATTCTTTTTTGCGGAACCGAAGCGATTCCGCCGCCATAGAAATGCATTGAACCGATTACTTTCCGCATGTGGCTGTGCCCACCATGCGCAAAGTAAGCGGTTCATGTGCGGATGGTACCCAGGGTCTGGAGGACAGGAGACTCTCCTCCAGGCCCTGGGTACCATATCCATGTAAAAACAATAATTAAAATAAAAAATAATGATATTCTTACCTTCCGGCGGCCCCCGCAGCTTTCCCGCCTCTCAGCGAACGCTCCCGCCAATCCCGTTCCCAGTAATGCATTGCGAGAATCACCCGATGACGTAGCGGTCTCGCGTGATGCTACGTCATCGGGGTGATTGTCGCAAAGGACGCCTGGGAACGGGATTGGCCGGGAGCGTCGCTGAGAGGCGGGAAAGCTGCGGGGGCCGCCGGAAGGTGAGAATATCATTATTTATTATTTTTTTTTATTTTTACATTAGATCTTTTTACTATTGATGCGGCATAGGCAGCATTAATAGTAAAAAGTTGGTCACACTTGTCAAACACTTGTTTGACTCGTGTGACCAACCTGTCAGATCGCTTGTAAACCGCTAGCATTCTGCAAGCTAATTACGCTTGCAAAACGCTAGTTTTTAGCGGGAATACGCATACCTATAATATGCGTATTTCCCGCGGCAAGGAGGTGCGGAATTGCCGCGAAATTTCCATGGCAATTCCGCAACGTGTGCACATAGCACATAGCCTCAGAAAGGTCTATCTTCTTCAGCGATCAGTCATTTTTGTCTAAGGCTTCTTTTACACTTACCGAGTTTTTTGTGGTCCGTTATAGCGGGCCGTATCGCTGCAAAAAAGGCAGTCTGCCACAATAACGGGCCGCCAAGAACTTGCGGATCGCCGTTTTTCAGTTTTCCAATACTATGGAAGAAGCATTGGGGTCGCAAAACAAACATGGCAAGTGTAAAACCAGCCTTAGATGAAATGATGGCTTTAGATTGATCTTGAGCGGGATTATGGTGTGAAATTTCTATTTGCATGCCCAAATGCATTCAATATGGCTGAATATTCCTCAGACAATCATCAATAATCTGAGTGATCACATGTCAAGGTGTGTATTTCTGTAACTCCATAACTTTTCCCTCTTGGTGTTGCAATGTTCAGCTAATTAAAGTTTGAAACCTTGGTCCAAGTTATATGAAGCACACAATGCTCGGCAGTGCGCAAACTTTTGCATTGGCCCTTATTCCCTTTTGAAGTTTTTAAAATGGAAAAAAAAGGGTGTGTGTGCGCATTATATATATATTACACACACATATATACACACACACATACACACACATAATGTATATATACACACACACATACACACACCCATATACACACACACATAATATATATATAATATTAATCACAAAAGGGTCCAAAAGTAAATCATTCCCCTACCCTACTGGGGATAACATCCTTGAAAGACACTATAATTCACAAAGAACCTTTTTTATCAAAAAAATGATAACGGATGCCAATGTGGAAAAGTACAAATTTTATTGAAAAAATATATATTAAAAAGTAACATGGAATACTGAATCAGCAAAAAAAAACAGAAACAAAAATCCATAGACATCACACGAAAAAACAACAATGACTCAAATAAATCACTGGAAGGAACAGCCTAGGAAGACCCACAGCCATTAGATGCCTACCCACTCATAATTACCTAGCATAAGGATTAGCACTGATGAAAATATGTAAACATCTAGTGCCTATGGTATAATCCGCTAGTTGTGCAACGACATGGATAAGTATGGCATAGCAAAGAGGGACGCCTCCCGAAGAAGGTCTACGAAACGCGCGTCGGGCAGCAGAAACGCCTGGACACCCACGGACAACATTTAGGTATGGACTCATGCTGACCTTTGTAGTCTTTTGTATGGGCATTGGCCCTCTTTGCTATGCTATACTTACCCATGTCGTTGCACAACTAGCGGATTATACCATAGGCACTAGATGTTTACATATTTTCATCAGTGCTAATCCTTATGCTAGGTAATTATGAGTGGGTAGGCATCTAATGGCTGTGGGTCTTCCTAGGCTGTTCCTTCCAGTCATTTATTTGAGTCATTATTGTTGTTTTTTCGTGTGATGTCTATGGTTTTTTTTCTGTTTTTTTTGGTGATTCAGTATTCCATGTTACTTTTTAATATATATCTTTTCAATAAAATTTGTGCTTTTCCACATTGGCATCCTTTATCATTTTTTTTATAATAAAGGTTCTTTGTGAATTACACAAATATATATATATATATATATATATTATATATATATACATGCACACACACATATATACAATATATATTACACACACACACACACATATATATATATATATATGTTTATTTTTTGGTGTGTAAAATACAAAGGAAATGTGTCAGACTTAACTTTAGGCCTTTTAAAGATCATTTCATCTTCAACTTGCTTAACTGTTCACAATAACAGTCATTTTAACCAGGGGGCCCAAACTTTTACATGCCACTGTATGTACGTATGTATGCATGCATGCACGCACACATGCACACACGTAATATATACACTATACATTTTTGTAGTAATTCATCAATTACACAATTTCATAGTCATTTAATGCATACAAAGACTCATAACCCTCTCAACCTGTACAAAAGCTTTCAGTGCATTGATAAGCAGCTAGGCCATCCATCGGAAAAGTGACATTGTGAACAAAGCCCGAACAACCAGGTGTACAATAAATCCTCACAAAATGGTAATGAGGCTAATTGAAGGGTTGTCTAAATTGTGTGGTAGCAAACAACCACATGCGGTCCCCCACTTGTAGGTCTATTCAACGCCTTTATCAGGTAACCATGGAAACAGGCATTGCTTAGTTCTATCATCACTAATAAAGGCCAATCACTCAACTACCTTTGACAGCGTGGGGCGCACTGAGCAAAGGTCAGATCTATGTAAACTCATAAGACAATCCTACTGGGACATGTTTCCAGTGAATAGAAAGGTTTTCATTAAAATTCTGCTTGAATCCAAATTATGAACACGTCACTTATCTAGAATCTTAGTTTAAAAGAGTTATTAGTCTAAGGTTTCCACTTTTATATCAACCTTTGCCCAGGGCAGGCGTCACCACGCGACCAAGTGCTGGGGCCCTGGACGAACGGGAGGGCCACTTGACGTCGGGAACACCGGTAGGCTATGATGCTCGTGAGTTGGCGAAGCCTGGTGCCAGCTCAGACACTGGACCATCCCCCCTCAAATACTCACCCCCCCCCGTCCACTGCTACTCCGGTCTCATCAGCATCTTCTGACTCTCTCTGATGTCTAAGGACAGAGGGCGCATGCTCTCTACCGTGCAGTGCAGAAAGTCAGAAGATGCTGAGGCGACTGCAGCAGAGGGGAACAAGGAGAGGTGTTTGAATATTTTTTTTATGCATGTAGAAATATATGGGGCCATTATTCTGTAAGGAGCACTATATGGGGCCATAATATACTGTATGGAGCAATATATGGGGCAATTATATACTGTGTGGAGCAATATAGGCCCAGTATACTTCATGGAACACTATATGGGGCCATTCTGTATGGAGAATTGTATGGGGCCATTATATACTATATGGACCAATATACGGGGCCATTATATACTGTATGAAGAATTCTATGGCGCATTATATGGGGCCATGACATACTATATGGAGAAACATATGGGCCCATTATTCTGTATGGAAAATTATATGGGGTACTATATGGGGGTTATTATATACTATATGGTGCATTATATGGGGCCCATTATACAGTACGGAGCATTATACGGGCCCATTCTACTGAACGGAGCATTATATGGGGCCCATTCTACTGTATGGAGCAATATATGGTGACATAATAGTGTATGGAGGACTATGTGGTGCCAATAACTTTATGGAGGAATATACTGTTCGGTCTGAAATGACAAATCTGCAGTCACTCTGTGCGACTGCAGAATCTTGATTCCTAGCAAACGTACTGTGCGCTTCAAGGATTTGCCGGTTTCTGAGCCTTCGTAGAATTTACAATAGATATCACTCATGTACCGTAAGTAGTAAGCGAAATCTTTGGCATTGTACTATACCTATATTTATCTGTCATGGCATGTGTTAAAGGGGCCCATTGAGACTCTCTCCCAGGGCCCACGAAAATCATGAGCCAGCCTTGCTGGCTTGGCCTTCTAATTCTTAATTTAAGTCTGGGCAATAAGTAGATCTGGGAAGATTCTGAGGTAGATTTTTATTCATGTGTTTTTACCAGTTTCTTGACATAAATGCCAAATTCCTTTTTCTATACCTCAAACCATGTTTTTCAAATATGCGCAACTGAAGTGGCCAATACTTCAGATTTGGGCAAACTGTTTAAAAATGTGGCAGAAAACAATATCAAGACCGGCTTGTTGTCATAATTAACCCTTCCTGCCTTCAATAGATAGTAAGTGCTTGTCATAAATGTGGTTCTTGGTGAAGAAATACTGGCCATCAGAGCATGATCATTGTAGTTGCTTCACTGAATTAACAAAAACGAAATGAGTGAAAAGCATGATTACAAATCGTAATTTACGATAAATATACAAGATGGCAGAACCGGCTGACTATTTGATGTAAATTGTGGGAATCCTGACTCTTTTCTATGGCCAGCAAAAAGATCGAGCAATTTAAAAATCAAACATCCATTTCCTGTTTGGATCTCTCACATGGTGCTGTATGATTAATAAATGTGCCATACTGCATACATTATCATAAAGCTATGCTTATAAAGGAGAGTTTTAAGGGTTTCCATTCTGAAAAAAAAAAAAAAAGAAAAATTGAAAGAAAAAAATATTGTAGAACAGATGGCACAGCTTGTGGTGTGGACAACAGGAGAACCTTCAGGTGACTGCCTTACAGTTTTCTATGGTGAGGATGGGAAGGCTGCTGCGCTATGTATCTAAGAGGAAGAACAACATCGAGAGTACCTTTCTCACACCGGTTCCACCAATGCTGCAAAGGGGAAGACTTTCAGACAATGACCGACCCTTGCATGTGACTGCAGCAGGCGGGGCTGTGCTAAAAAGCGCTGTGTGACAGAGTCCAGGCGGGAAAGCTAAGCGGACAGTCGGGTACAGTGTCGGCTGTGAAAGCAGAGCACTCCGTGAGCGCAGGGCGACTTGACTCATCTAGTGCTTACAGGTCCGTTGTAGAAGGACTACAGACTGTCGGATCCCTGCTATCCTCTGTGCCGGGAGGTGACTCACAGTGGACACTAGAGACTGTAACGTGCGCACGGCGCAGTAAGCAACAGGTGACTAGGCCAGAGCCTGTTAACCAAGTACCTGTATACACCGCAGAGCAAAGCCTCGTTCCGGCCGTTCTCTGTACTGAATTGAGCAGTGTTTGGCATTCGGAAGTACGGAAACTCCCCACATCCTTCAAGGACTCTTCTCCTGCTCCGTGGATTGGAACCTCGCTCCCTATAGACACCTTCGAGACGTTACGTGATGCTGTTGTCGGTGCTACCGTTGGAGAACTGAGACGCTGCATTCAAGACGACTACAGACTGATAAGTTTTTCTGCCTTTTACCTATTGAACTATCGTTCGTCCCTGTCCTACCCCTACCAATCTCCCAGTTATGCCCAACCCCCTTTCACATCCCGTGTCCTGTCACTCCCTGTGCGGAGTATACGTGTTGTTAATAAACCTGTTAACTCTTGATGTGCCTCATGTCCGTGAAGGCATCTCACGTTACTGCGATTACTTCATATATACACAAGCTCGTTATCCTTGGTGGGATTTGAACCCACAACCCCAACGCTGCCCCATTTACAGAGATAAGCCAAATGAACTCCACCTTGGGTCCTAAAACTGCTGCCTCCACTGTCTCAGCTTATTTTCAGGTGAACTTGGCTCCAACAACTCCCATCTACATAAAACTTTGATGGAGTTGGAATAAAATGGACCGACACAGACTCCTAAAATATATAATTGGGTACAGTAGTGCAGTGCTGGATGCGTTGTAAATGTTTTCATAACAATTTGGGAAAGTTATGAAATGTCCTACAAATGTCTGTTCTGTTCCTGATCTAAGCATCTCGGCTTTTAGTGGAGTTGAATCTGTGCTGCACTTTATGTACATGCTCAGTAATGAGACAGTGCTGTGGGGTCAGAGCCAGGTAAACTGAGAAGTCAGAGGTTTGGCTTACCAATGCCACAAGCCTGCCGATAACCCCATTAAAAGAAACCTGAAAGCTGTCCTAGCCCCCTTAAATGGTCACCATGTGAGCAATGGTTTTACTACATTCTAAAAAGCCTCTTTTTCTGGCTTAGCGGTTGCTAAACAAACATACAACTTAGTATGGTGTGCTCACCCTCCGTAAATCAACGAGTGACTAGTCGGGATGCAATGAAGTTGGGCATACACTCTGGCTTCATTGGGCTCAGTGGATGATCAGCAAGTCAGCAGTGACATAGAACTCAGCCAACTAAGAATTACGATGAGCTGACTGTAATGTCTTTCTTCCAAATCATGCCACAATGTTTACACAATGAGAGGGACCTTCCCGAGTATAGACCTCCCTGCTTTATTTTAGCTGCTCCTTTTGCATTTTGACAAGTGAGAAATTATTTAAAAATATGTGAAGGTTTCTTAACTTTATACATAAATTTATCTTGACTTCAGCAAAGCATTTGACAAAGTATCTCACACAATCCTTATTGAAAAAATGACTAAGTATGGAATGGGCAAGGCAACTGTTAGGTGGATTCATAACTGGCTTAGTGATCGGACCCAAAGAGTGGTTGTAAATGGCTGCACATCCAGTTGGAAGAATGTATCAAGTGGGGTACCACAAGGCTCTGTTTTGGGCCCTGTATTGTTCAACATCTTTATCAATGATTTAGATGAAGGAATTGAGGGTAAACTGATCAAATTTGCTGATGACACAAAGCTAGGAGGGGTAGCTAATACTAGAGAAGAGAGAGAGAGGATTCAAAAAGATATACATAAACTGGAGCAGTGGGCAGCAACTAACAGAATGGATTTTAACAGGGAAAAATGCAAAGTACTACATCTGGGCAATAAAAATGAAAAAAGCATATACAAAATGGGAGGAATAGGGCTAAGTAACAGCACATGTGAAAAAGACTTGGGTATACTAATTGATCACAGACTTAACATGAGTCAACAGTGTGATGCAGCAGCAAAAAAGGCAAATGCAATTCTAGGATGTATCAACAGAAGCATACAGTCTAGATCAAGTGAGGTCATTATTGCCCTCTACTCCTCTTTGGTCACACCTCATCTGGAATACTGTGTCCAGTTTTGGGCACCACATTTTAAAAAAGACATCAACAAACTGGAGCAAGTTCAGAGAAGAGCCACCAGAATGGTGACCGGTCTGCAAACCATGTCCTATGAGGAACGGTTGCAGGATTTGGGAATGTTTAGCTTGCAAAAAAGAAGACTGAGAGGAGACTTAATAGCTGTCTACAAATATCTCAAGGGCTGTCACATTGTAGAAGGATCATCTTTATTCTCATTTGCACAAGGAAAGACTAGAAGCAATGGGATGAAACTGAATGGGAGGAGACACAGATTAGATATTAGAAAAAACTTTTTGACAGTTAGGGTGATCAATGAGTGGAACAGGCTGCCACAAGAGGTGGTGAGTTCTCCTTCAATGGAAGTCTTCAAACAGAGGCTGATAGACATCTGTCTGGGATGATTTAGAGAATCCTGCTTTGAGCAGGGGATTGGACCAGAAGGCCCAGGAGGTCCCTTTCCAACTCTACCATTCTATGATTCTATGATTCTAATTTAAAGAGTGAAATGCAGATTAAAAAAAAGTTAAAATGACATTCTAAATTTAAGTATGAGATGAAATGGGGAAAAAGTAAACATTTGCTGCCCAGAAAGCTTCAGAACAATCCTCAAGATATGCCATGCTGGAACTACTTCAAAACCTTATTCATGCTAAGACCACTGGGGAAATGAATTGAAAGGGACAGAAGATTATTCCACATTTCAATTCCATCTACCAGGAAGGTCTTGTTTATTTGTACAGAGTCTACTTCTCTTTTGTTATTCCCAGTTCTGCATTTTGATTCAAGTCTAAAGTTATTAAATTTCCCCCACTGTCTGACAATTCATCCATAAAAGTCAATGTAACTTTTCATTTTCAACTCTGATGAACTGCCTCGATTGAGCTCTGCTCCTCACTGAACAGAAATTGACTCAAAGTCCCTGAACTCAGGAAGGTGACAAGGAAAAAGAAAATCAATCAGAAATGTCAAGGAGAGGTCAAGCTGAACTCTTCTTTGCTGGATGGATGATCCTCTCTCATCATAGGACAATGGAATTATAAACCAAAAAAATTGAAAAAGGAAGCAAAAAAAAAAGAAAAAAAGAAAAGTGAATGATTTTGCACAAAACATGACTATAAACTCCAAATGTGTACTACAATATATTGCACCTAACCATTAAATCGCTCTAGTGCATATTTTTAAGGATTGTGATTGAGGTGGATATGTTTGTAGTCAATAAAGTTGCCCCAACATCATCCTAGGTGGGACTAAATCACTGCGCAACAAATTTCACGGAAAATCTTGTCCCGAGAAAATTTTATTGTATCTTATAGATTTTGATATGCTGAACACGAATATGTTCTCCGAAATTCTATCACATAAGGTTTTTAAGAAACAGTTTATAGTCTACATTATGATCCCCGAGACACTACATACATCTGCATTGATGTCAGTAGCAAAAAACAATTGTTAAAAAGTGTTTTGCAGATGACTTTTGTTTATAATTCGTGTCAGAAGCTTCTTGAATAAGATTCCAGCAATAGTCAGCCAGAATTGACGTACTCCACTTTCCCTGGTACCTTTTCTCCATCAGCGGAATGTCTTGGTGAAATCTTTCACCGTGTTCATCGCTAATGGCACCAAGATTGGCTGGAAAAAAGTCCAAGTGAGAATGTAGAGAATGCATTTTTTGTGACATATTGCATTTCATCAAATGATATGCTGTGAGCATGTTGTCCACGAGTTGTTCAAAGTTCGGTGCCCTGCTGTTGCCAAGGAAGTTGAAGGTCACATCTTTAAATGCTCTCCATGCCACTTGTTCGGCATCTTGCAAAAGACCATCAAAGCTACTGTCATTCATTATAACTCTGATCTGTGGGCCAATAAATATACCATCTTTAATCTTTGCATCACTTATTCTTGGAAATTTCTGTCGCAAGTAAGAAAAGGCTTCCGATTCTTTGCTCATTGCTTTGACAAAATTCTTCATAAGCCCAAGTTTAATATGCAAAGGAGGGAGAAATATCTTTGCTGGATCAATGAGAGGATTATGTTTAACATTCTTCTGTCCAGCAACCTGGTTTTTGCGGAGCGGCCAGTCCATTCTGAAATAGTGCATTTCTCTTGCACAATTGTCCCACTCACAAATAAAACAACAGTACGTGGTATATCCAAGCTGCAGCCCAAGAAGAAGTGCACCAACTTTTAGATCACCACATATGTTCCAGTTATAATTTCTATAATTAATGTGGGTCAACAGTAACTCATATTCTCATGTTTCTTTTATGTGTACGGAATGTCCAATAGGTATAGAAGGATAGATATTTCCATTGTGTAGTAAAAACAGCCTTCAGACTTAAAACTGACGAGTCAATGAACAGTCGCCATTCCTTCAGGTCATGTTCGCATCCAAGAGCACCAAACAACCCCAAGACGTCGTTTTAAAAGGTTAAACTGTCGACATGGTTAAAAAATTGATTAAGGTCTTCTTGACGACTGCGAAAAACAAACTCTTGTTTCTGGTAATAAGAGATTTCGTTCTTGTATTCTTGATTCCAATAATTCTGCCTGCCTCTGACAATTTCAAATCCCTGACCAAGTCACTCAGATCAGCTTGACTGAACAGATGTGGATTAGATGTAGAAGGCTCAAAGTCTGGGTCTGCAGCAGTTTCATTTTCCACTGTCATTGTTAGTTCATGTTCGTCGTCCTCCATTGTCCATACTTTTTGCGGCTTTGGAACATGAAGACTTTCATCATGTGGCACTGGTCTTATGGCTGAAGGAAGATTAGGATATCCTATTGATTTCTTGTTCTTTGTTGAATATCCTGTTACGTTTGTAAGGCAGAAGTAGCAATATTCATGATCTCTCTGCTCTCTCCATATCATTGGGACATTGAACGGCATTGAAGGTCATGATTCATTCAGCAATGATCTAAAGGGAATGCCACTCTAAGCGAGATCGCAAGCGAAATCGCTAACGAGATCCCTACTGCGTCACCATTTATGACGCAGTAGCAATCTCGTTAGCGACTTAACTATGTGTGACATGTAGCAGCGATGTGGCCCCTGCTGAGATGTCGCTGATCGCTAATGAACGTTCTGAGCCATTTTTTGGTCGTTGGTGTCCCGCTGGTGAGCCTGAATCGCTGAGTGTGACACCCTTTATGAACGACTTCACCAGCATCGCAGGTGGGACTAGGTTTTCCCAACGACCGCAGAGGTCGTTATACAGATCGCTGATGAGATGTGTTTGGAATCACAGATCGCTGATGAGTTGTGTTTGGAATCTAACTAGCGATCGCACTAGCGATCTCGCCAGGTTAAGTCGTTGTCGTGATCGCTAGTGCGATCGCTAAGTTTGGCAGTGCCTTAAGGCTTCTAGAACAAGATGCACAGCATATATGAGGTGCCCACTGTTTGTCCTGATCTCCAATTGAACAAAGTATAGTTCATATGCTTTCTTAGCAAGTGGAGTAATTTCCTTCTCTTGTGCTTTCATTGTATATTCGCCGCATATGTAGCAGAAATTATCACTGCTGTTGAGACACAGACGCGACTTTTCGAAATAAATCTTCAGTTTGTACAATGAAAAGTATTCAGACGAATCGCATATATGATAGTAATTAGATGGAGGCCCGATACTATAGCATTGGGAGGGCGTTAATGTCACGATGGGGGCAAGCTTTGCAGCGTTGAGAATCTCTCCCCCTCATGTGCTCACCCACCTATCCACTCTCTCTTTCCTTATGTGCTGACTTCTCTCATCTGTGCTCTCTTGAGATTGCAGAGAATACATTTTGTGAGGTAAAATATTGTTTAAAAACAGTCAGTGAAATATTGTACCTCACAAAATGAATCCCCGGTGATCCCCTGCTGTAATGTCAGTATTGTCTCTTTGATTCCTCTTCTGCCCAAGAGATGTGCCCTGTACACGGTCAGCCGAATGATTCACTGGGCGAATTCGCATAGGTGCTTGCATACGTGTAGATCAGCGATTTATGTTATTTCAGTGGAAAATTAAGAATATACTGTTTCAGAAAAAGTTGATATATGACTTTTTAGAATTATAACAGATTATAATGTTTTGTATCATTTCTCAAAAACCATACGTGATAGGAAAAATCTGAAGTCATTTCTGAAATCAGCATGAAAAAAATCTATCATGAACACTCAAAATTGTCCGAGGGACAAAACCTTAGTAACAGTGATATCAGAGGCTACAAACATCATGCCAATCTGGATTTTAAGGGACAGCATCATTTCAATGTACTCACCTTTCCAGGTCAGCCATTAATTCCGATGTCTGGCATTGGCTGTGGCGCCAACATCACGTCGATAGCACAGCAGCCAATCAGTGAGCTCAGCGGCTCTGCCAATGTAGACCAAACAGCAGACACCAATACCAAAACACTGGGAACATCGGTATAACTTACTGTGTTATGTTTCGGTAGCTGAGGACTGCAGGTAAAAAAGGCAATACACCAGAGAAGTTGGAATCTATGAGATTGCAGTACCCTGACTAACCACCACAACTAGAGGCAGCTGTGGAGCGTTCCTACGTTGGTCCTAGACGCCTCGTCACAGCCTGAGAAACTAACTACACCTAAAGATAGAAAGAGGAAAGCTATCTGCCCCGGAGCAGATCCCCAAAGAACATAGAAAGCCCCCAAACATGTAATGGCGGTTAGACAAGATGAAATACTGACAGACAGAAAATAGTATGAGCAAACGTTGGGGCCCAAACTACCTAAATAGAAAAGGATAGGAAGGGCACTTACTGCAATCCCAAAAAACCCTGAAAAGCACCAACTCTACTAATTTCAAAATCACCTGAGATCACACGACCTCTACCACCTAAATTAGTTCTCTGGTGTAACAAAATCAAAACAGCAGCCACTGAAAAAACTGGAAAAAGCAAAAGTACAAACATCAGTGGCTGAACTAAACTGAGAGGGCAAAAGCCCCAGAGGGGACCCTGAAGGCCCCCACAGAAGTGCAGGACAAAATGCAAAAATCAAGCACAAAAACAAAAAGAAGAAAATGTCTTATCTGTTAGCAGGAGATGCAGACACGACACAGCAGGCTACAAAGGAAACAGGACTCAAGGATTGAGACCAGAGCAATTGATCACCGCAACCCTGATGGGAAGGCGACTCCCTTATATAAGACCAGTCAGTAACACCTGATTCCCACTCCTCACAATCTTCACTGGACAGTCCAGTATCGCTTGTAACCACCAGAGGGAGCCTCTGCTCAGAACTTATTTCAAGTCCATTCACAACAGTACCCCCCCTTGAGGAGGGGTCACCGAACCCTCACTTGAGCAACCAGGTCGGTCAGGATGAGTTCTATGATACGCACGGATGAGTCTCTAGCATGGATGTCCGAAGCAAACACCCAAGAATTGTCTTCCTGACCATAACCTCTCCACTTAACCAAATACTGGAGTTTCCGTCTAGAAAAACGAGAATTCAATATTTTCTCAACCACAAACTCCATATTGCCCTCAACCAGAACAGGGTCAGGAGGCAAAGCAGTAGGAACCACTGGCTCAACAAACCTCTTCAACAAGGACTTGTGGAACACGTTATGGATCTTAAATGTCCCTGGAAGAAGCAAACGAAAAGAAACAGGATTAAGAATCTCCATGATCTTATAAGGTCCAATGAACCTAGGCTTAAATTTAGGAGATGCCACTCTCATAGGAATTTCTTGAGGACAACCAGACCAAGTCCCCCACTTTAAACCGAGGACCATCAGTCCTATGCTGGTTAGCAAACCGCTGGGCCCTCTCCTGAGAGAGGGACAACCTCTCCACTACCTGGTCCCAAATCTGTTGCATACGCTCCACAACAGAGTCAACACCTGGACAGACAGAAGCCTCCGTCTGTTCCGAAGAAAACCGAGGGTGAAACCCAGAATTACAGAAAAATGGAGACATCAAAGTGGCAGAGCTAGCCCTATTATTAAGAGCAAACTCAGCCAAAGGCAAAAAAGAGACCCAGTCATCCTGATCAGCAGACACAAAGCATCTTAGATAAGTCTCCAATGTCTGGTTTGTTCTCTCAGTTTGACCATTGGTCTGAGGATGAAACGCCGAGGAGAGAAAGACAATTGAACACCAAGTTTAGAACAAAAGGTCCTCCAAAATCTGGAAACAAACTGGACTCCTCTGTCAGACACAATGTTCTCAGGAATGCCGTGTAAACGAACCACGTGCTGAAGGAACAAAGGCACCAATTCAGAGGAGGAAGGCAACTTAGGCAATGGCACAAGATGTATCATCTTGGAAAACCTATCACAAATCACCCAGATGACGGTCATTCTCTGAGAAACAGGGAGGTCGGAAATGAAATCCATAGAGATATGGGTCCATGGTCTCTTGGGCACAGGCAATGGCATCAACAAAACCACTAGAGCGAGAGCAAGGCTTGGAGCGAGAGCAAGTCCCGCAGGACTGCACAAATTCCCTGACATCACGAGACAAGGTAGGCCACCAAAAGGACCGACTAACCAAGTCTCTGGTACCAAAAATTCCGGGATGCCCAGCCAACGCGGAACAATGAATCTCAGACATCACACTCTTTTTCCACTGGTCCGGGACAAACAATTTTCCAACAGGGCAGCGCTCGGGCCTATCCTCCTGACACCCCTCCAGAGCCAGTCTCAAATTGGGTGAGATGGCGGAAAGAACTACACCCTCTGTCAAAATAACAGAAGGATCAGATAACTCAGGAGAGTCCGCAAGGAAACTCCTCGAGAGGGCATCCGCCTTAACATTCTTAGTGCCAGGAAGAAAGGAAACCACAAAATTAAAACGTGTGAAAAACAAGGCCCACCTGGCCTGTCTAGGATTGAGTCGCTTGGCAGATTCCAGATAAACCAGATTCTTATGGTCCGTAAGGACCACCACCTGATGTTTGGCTCCCTCCAGCCAATGTCTCCACTCTTCAAAAGCCCACTTCATGGCCAGTAACTCCCGATTACCCACGTCATAATTACGTTCAGTAGGAGAAAATTTTCGAGAGAAAAAGGCACAAGGGTTACTTTTAGAGGTCTCTGGATCTTTTTGGGACAAAACGGCACCTGCCCCAATTTCAGAGGCATCAACCTCCACCTGAAATGGCAGAGAAACATCAGGCTGCCGTAGAACAGGAGCAGAAGTGACTCTCTGCTTAAGTTCCTGAAATGCAGAGACTGCCTCAGGAGGCCAATTCACCACATCAGAACCCTTTCTGGTCAAATCAGTCAATGGTTTAACAATAACCGAGAAATTACCAATAAATTTATGATAAAAATTGGCAAAACCCAAAAATCTTTGAAGAGCGTTTAATGAAGTAGGTTGGACCCAATCACAGATGGCCTGAACCTTGACCGGGTCCATTTCAATAACAGATGGGGACAAAATGAATCCCAGAAATGAGATCCTCTGTACGCCAAAAAGACACTTTGATCCCTTCACATACAGAGCATTCTCTCTCAAAATCTGGAATACAGTTCGAACATGTTTCACATGAGAGTCCCAGTTATTAGAAAAAATCAAAATATCATCCAAATAAACAATCAGAAATTTATCCACAAAATCCCTGAAAATGTCATTCATGAAGGACTGGAAGACAGAAGGAGCATTAGTGAGCCCAAAGGGCATCACAAGGTACTCAAAATGCCCCTCAGGGGTATTGAACGCCGTCTTCCATTCATCCCCGTGCTTAATGCGAATAAGGTTATATGCCCCCCTGAGGTCAAGCTTGGTAAACCAAGTAGCGTTTTTCACCCTGGAAAACAGTTCAGAAATCAAAGGTAACGGGTATTGATATTTTACAGTAATATTGTTCAAAAGACGATAATCAATACACGGCCTTAATGAACCATCCTTTTTGGCCACAAAGAAAAAAACCGGCACCTAAGGGTGAAGAGGATGGTCTGATATGACCCTTCTCCAATGATTCCTTGATATAAGACCGCATAGCGTCATGTTCAGGTACAGACAAGTTAAAAAGGCGACCTTTAGGGAATTTACTACCAGGCACTAATTAAATAGCGCAGTCATAGCTCCTATGGGGAGGCAAGGATGCAGATTTACTTTCGCTAAACACATCAGAAAAATCAATCAAAAAGTCAGGAACATCCTGAGCCTGGGGGGAGGCAGAAAAAACAGGAGTGTTGGTATTAACACATTGGCAGCCCCAACTGGTTACAGACACAGATTTCCAATCCAAAACAGGATTATGAGACTGCAACCATGGGAAGCCCAGTACGATAATATCATGCAGATTATACAGAACCAAAAATTTACAGCACTCCTGATGATCAGGTTCAACCCTCATTATCACCTGAGTAGAGAACTGAGGTTTATTCTCAGCCAAAGGGGTAGAATCGATCCCCAGTAGGGGAATAGACTTCTGTAGGGGTATCAAGGGAAACCCACAACATTTAGCAAAATCATAATCCATCAGGTTAATAGCTGCTCCAGAATCAACGAAAGCCTGAGAGAAAATGAGGACAGAGAGCATATCAGAGTGACAGTTAATAAAAACTTAGTCTGAACACTACCCAAGACAACTGAGCGTGCAAAACGTCTTCCCCGCTTAGGGCAGACTGAAATAGCATGAGAGGCATCACCACAGTAGAAACATAACCCATTGCGCTTTCGAAACTCATGACGCTGTGCCCCAGACACCACTCTATCACACTGCATGGGTTCAGAAGCAGGTTCACAAGGCAACACCATTCCACGCATACTTCTCCGCTCACGCAAACGTCTGTCAATTTGAATCGCTAATGACATAGAATCATTAAGACCAGAGGGGACAGAGAATCCCACCATAACATCCTTTACATTATCTGACAGACCCTTCCGAAAAAGGGCCGCCAAAGCGTCGTCATTCCACTTGGTCAGGACTGCCCACCTACGGAATCTCTGACAGTATAACTCAGCGTCATCAAGACCCTGATTTAATGCCAACAAGGCTTTTTCAGATTGATCAGTGACATTAGGCTCATCGTACAATAACCCCAAAGCCTGAAAAAATGCATCAACATCACTCAAAACAGGATCCCCAGGTGTCAGGGAAAAAGCCCAATCCTGAGGATCGCCGTGCAGGAGAGAGATGACAATTTGAACCTGCTGCGCTACGTTCCCTGAGGACTTAGATTTTAAGGCAAAAAACAATTTACAATTATTTTTGAAATTCTGAAACTTAGCTCGATCCCCTAAAAACAAATCTGGCATGGGAATCCTAGGTTCCACAACAGGCAACCTAGCAAGATAGGCAGCAATACTCCGAACCTCAGTGGCAAGCTGATCCACACGGCCAGACAACTGTGCAAACTCCATTGAGAGAAAAAAAAAATCCTCCCCAGCACCCAGAGATACAGAGGGAAAAAAAAATGCAACAAACAGAAAAATATCTCTGACAACTCTGACAACCTTTTTTCTTTCACAATATTTTTTCCCTTCTGTGAGTACCATACAATTTTCAATTTTTAGGCCGGTGATACTGTTATGTTTCGGTAGCTGAGGAGTGCAGGTAAAAAAGGCAATACACCAGAGAAGTTGGAATCTATGAGATTGCAGTACCCTGACTAACCACCACAACTAGAGGCAGCCGTGGAGCGTTCCTACGTTGGTCCTAGACGCCTCGTCACAGCCTGAGAAACTAACTACACCTAAAGATAGAAAGAGGAAAGCTATCTGCCCCGGAGCAGATCCCCAAAGAACATAGAAAGCCCCCAAACATGTAATGCAGTTAGACAAGATGAAATACTGACACAGACAGAAAATAGTATTAGCAAACGTTGGGGCCCAAACTACCTAAATAGAAAAGGATAGGAAGGGCACTTACTGCAATCCCAAAAAACCCTGAAAAGCACCAACTCTACTAATTTCAAAATCACCTGAGATCACACGACCTCTACCACCTAAATTAGTTCTCTGGTGTAACAAAATCAAAAACAGCAGCCACTGAAAAAACTGGAAAAAGCAAAAGTACAAACATCAGTGGCTGAACTAAACTGAGAGGGCAAAAGCCCCCAGAGGGGACCCTGAAGGCCCCCACAGAAGTGCAGGACAAAATGCAAAAATCAAGCACAAAAACAAAAAGAAGAAAATGTCTTATCTGTTAGCAGGAGATGCAGACACGACACAGCAGGCTACAAAGGAAACAGGACTCAAGGATTGAGACCAGAGCAATTGATCACCGGCAACCCTGATGGGAAGGCGACTCCCTTATATAATACCAGTCAGTAACACCTGATTCCCACTCCTCACAATCTTCACTGGACAGTCCAGTACCACTTGTAACCACCAGAGGGAGCCTCTGCTCAGAACTTATTTCAAGTCCATTCACAACATTACTGGAGGACCCGTGGAAGTTGGACACAGACATTTTTATTTATTTTTTTAAATATTAACCGGCACGCCAGAAGGTTAATTTACTGCAATGCAACTATCCCTTAAAAAAACAATCAGCTACCAAGATGTAAGCTCCCTCAACCGAGCAATTGCACACTAGGAGAATTGCACTTTCTCTCAGTGAAAGTAATCATTTAGCAGATACAAAACACTGCTTGATCCAAGATGAAAAGGTCTATATAGTTCATAGAGTAATATTTTATATTATGCAGTGTTTGGGCATCCTCTTGGCAGATTAGGTTTAATGTGGAGAAAATCTATGCACATGTGCATTAATACTACGCGAGTACCAAATTTTCTGGAGGGAATAAAATTACACTCACTTGCAGAGAAGGATCTGGGTGTATAAAATTAATCCAACTATCTAGGAGAAAATAGCACTGTAGTGTAAAGTATATTATTTTAATGGCTGGATGCCACAACATCCACAAAACCCCAGGCCACAGTAGGCACAAACACTATGTACACTCAGCCAAAAAGTGCGTTTAGAAGTATATTGTCATTCTCAGACCAGTCCACAAACTGTGGACATGGCTAGGCCTATGTGCACTCCTGTACATTTGTCTTCATCGTGGACCGATGCAGGAGCTGCCTAAAGTTGAGACCACTTCTGTTTCATTAGGTTTGTGTGGAAAGCTCTCATACGCCCTATGTCACGGGTTTACCGCGACAGAGGAGCCAAAAGACTGCAGCGTCTTTTCTCCTACACTGATTAGAAGCACTTCACCTGCATATTAAACGGTGTAAGTTTCTTTAAGCAGTGCAGGGGTTAATATGCTCAGTTGAGAGCTCCTGGAAGCTTTCCTGCATTAAGGCTCACTGTTATCCACTGCCATCTCCTATATAAACCGGGCCATGGCTAACACTTATTGTCCCATCACAGAAGAAGTCTGCAGGCTCCTCTAGACTTCTAGTCCGACTTTATGCACTACCGACCCCATTCCCTCACATCTCCTCCAGTCTCTCTCTCAGTCGCCACTACCCACCTAACTACAATCTTCAATCTCTCCCTCTATTCAGGTATTTTCCCTGCCTCCTACAAACACTATCATTACTCCACTTTTAAAAAAAATCCCTTTCTTGACCCATCCTGCACCAATAACTAGAGTTGAGCGAATTTGTTCAAATTCAGTTCCGAATACGATCAGCAGTGAATATTGTTTCTGCAATATTCTAACACAGCCGAACGTCAGAGTCAATGGGAGTAGAAATTACTGAATATGTTCGGAACCGATCATCAAACATACAGGGGTTGGACAAAATAAAGGAAACACCTAACGATTTGGCATCATAATCTTAGAACATGTTATAAACATGCAAACCGTGACATATGGTAATGTTTTGTAGTTGATTTGTGTCATGTGATATGTGTATGTAAATGTAATTAACTTTGTTTTGCATAATTGTAAGAACATTGATGAGAACCTGATACCAATGGCAGACCTCTTGGATTTTCAAAGAGGCCAAATTGTTGGTGCTGGTATGGCAGGCGATAGTGTAACCGAAAGTGCCCGAATGCTTGGCGTGTCAAGAGGTACTGTCTCCAAAGTAATGACTGTGTTTGAAAGAGAAGGAAAAACGTCCGCAGCAAAGCACAGGTCCGGCCGAAAGTCAAAGTTGACTGAGAGAGACCGTTGGACTCTAAAGCGAATTGTGAGAGAGGATCGCAAGACCACGGCTCCGAAAATCACTGCTGAGCTCAATGAACACCTACAGAACCCAGTTTCCACGAAAACTGTTCGTCAGAAGCTGAACAAATCTGGATTCTACGGAAGAGATGCAATTCGAAAACCGCTGCTCTCAATGACAAATGTTTCCAAGCGTTTAGAGTGGTGAAGAAACCTCCAGAATTGGTCCCTCGAGCCGTGGAAACATGTGATATTCTCAGACGAATCATCGTTTACCCTTTTTCTGACCTCCAGCCACGTGTACGTTTGTAAACAGCCAAAAGAAGCATTCCATCCAGACTGCCTTCTCCCAACCGTAAAACATGGCAGAGATTCTGTGATGATCTGGGGTGCTATTTCGTGGAGACCGCCAGGCCAATGATATCCCTTCATGAAAGAATTAACAGCCGCGATTATTTAGGCATTTTGGGCAACCAAGCGCATCCTATGGTTCAAGCACTGTTCCAGGAAGGGAACGCCATCTTTCAGGATGATAATGCACCAATTCATACAACTAGAATCATTAAAGCATGGCACGAGGAACATTCTAATGAAGTCGAGCATCTCATCTGGCCCCCACAATCCCCAGACCTCAACATTATTGAGAATTATGGTCGATTTTAGAGATTCAAATTATTATTTTGTCCAACCCCTGTACATTCGGCACAAATATGGCACCCATATGGCAAATCCAGATTCGGCAACTGAATCCGAACAAATTCGCTCAACTCTACCAATAACTACTGACCAGTTTCCAATCTCCCCTTCATCTCTAAACTCTTGGAAGGCCTGGTCTACCCCGCCTTACTCGTTACCTTTCCACTCACTCTCTCCTAGATCCATCACAATCCGGCTTCCGCCCCTACATTCTACAGAAACAGCACTCAAAGTGACCAACGACCTTCTTGACAGCAAAATGTAACGGTCACCACTCTCTGCAACTTTCGACACTGTTGACCATCATCTCCTCCTCTCTATGCTCCAGTCAATAGGCATAAAGGACACTGCTCTTTCCTGGTTCTCTTCCTATCTTTCTGAACGATCCTTCAGTGTATTGTTTGCTGGCTCCACTTAGTCTCCTCTTCCTCTCACTGTTGGGGTCCCTCACGGCTCAGTCTTTGGCCCCCTTCTCTTCTCTCTCTACACGTTCCCAATTGGACGGACCATTAGCAGATCCGGCTTTCAGTACCATCTTTATGCTGATGACACAACTATACGTCATCCCCTGACATTACCTCTGCTGTACTACAGAACACCATTGACTGTCCACAGTCTCCAATATCGTGTCCACTCTCTATCTGAAACTCAACCTTTCCAAAACTAAACTTCTGCTCCCACCGTCTTCTAACCTCCCTATATCTGACATCTCCTCTCAGTGGGTGACACCATAATAAGGTGTAAGCAACAGGCGCACTGTCTGGGTGTTCCGTTTGACACCAATCTTTCCTTCACCTCCCATAAACAATCTCTTGCTCGCTCTTGCCGCTTACAGCTAAAGAACATCTCTACAAGCCACCCCTTTCTCACCATGGAAACAACAAAGATCTCCACTGTTGCCCTGATCCACTCCTACCTCCCCACACTCGACTTTCCACTCTCCAGTCCATCCTTAATGCAGCAGCCAGGGTCGCCCCTCTGGCTAATTGGTACTTGGACACGTCCGCTCTGTGCCAGTCATTCCACTGGCTACCCATTCATAACAGGATCCAAATCAAACTGCTTGTTCTCACCTACAAAGCTCTCCCCTACATCTCCTCTCTCATTTCTGTTTAATAATAGTAATCGTTTTATTTGTATAGCGCCAACCTATTCTGCACCGCTTTACAGTTTGCACATATCATCGCTGTCCCCGATGAGGCTCACAATCTAAATTCCCTATCAGTATGTCTTTGGAATGTGGGAGGAAACTGGAGTGCCCGCAGGAAACCCACGCAAACACGGGTAGAACTTACAAACTTCTTGCAGATGTTGTCCTTGGTGGAATTTGAACCCAGGACTCCAGCGCTGCAAGGTTGCAGTGCTAACCACTGAGCCACCGTGCTGCTGTTTATCGGCCTACCTGCTCGTTATTCTCTGCAAGCAACTTTCAAATAATCTCGGCACTAATCCGTACAACCCACTTCCGTTTCCAAGACTTCTCCCGGGTCATTCCAATCCTCTGGAATGCTCTACCTCAAGAAATTAGGATTATCCACAATTCACACAGTTTTAGGCGCTCCCTAAAAACACATCTGTTTAGGGCTGCC
>JARQOD010000004.1:121094617-121117613 GCA_033576555.1 Oophaga sylvatica
AAAAACACAAATAATTGACCTAAAGCCAAATTGGATATAATTCCACACCAAACCTAAAAAAGAGGGTGGACAAAAGTATTGGCACTGTTTGAAAAATCATGTGATGCTTCTCTAATTCGTGTAATCACCAGCACCTGTAACTTACCTGTGGCACCTAACAGGTGTTCGCAATAACTAAATCACACTTGCAGCCAGTTAACATGGATTAACGTTGACTCAACCTCTGTCCTGTGTCCTTGTGTGTACCACATTGAGCATGGAGAAAAGAAAGAAGACCAAAGAACTGTCTGAGGACTTGAGAAACCAAATTATGAGGAAGCATGAGCAATCTCAAGGCTACAGGTCCATCTCCAAAGACCTGAATGTTCCTGTGTCTTCCGTGCGCAGTGTCATCAAGAAGTTTAAAGCCCATGGCACTGTGGCTAACCTCCCTAGATGTGGAAGGAAAAGAAAAATTGACGAGAGATTTCAACGCAAGATTGTGCGGATGGTGGATAAAGAACCTCGACTAACATCCAAACAAGTTCAAGCTGCCCTGCAGTCCGAGGGTACAACAGTGTCAACCCGTACTATCCGTTGGCATCTGAATGAAAAGGGACTGTATGGTAGGATACCCAGGAAGACCCCACTTCATACCCCGAGACATAAAAAAGCAAGGCTGGAGTTTGCCAAAACTTACCTGAGAAAGCCTAAAACGTTTTGGAAGAATGTTCTCTGGTCAGATGAGACAAAAGTTGAGCTTTTTGGGAAAAACCATCAACATAGAGTGTACAGGGGAAAAAAAGAGGCATTCAAAGAAAAGAACACTGTCCCTACAGTCAAACATGGCGGAGGTTCCTGATGTTTTGGGGTTGCTTTGCTGCCTCTGGCACTGGACTGCTTGACCGTGTGCATGGCATTATGAAGTCTGAAGAATACCAACAAATTTTGCAGCATAATGTAGGGCCCAGTGTGAGAAAGCTGGGCCTCCCTCAGAGGTCATGGGTCTTCCAGCAGGACAATGACCCAAAACACACTTCCAAAAGCACTATAAAATGGTTTGGGAGAAAGCACTGGAGACTTCTAAGGTGGCCAGCAATGAGTCCAGACCTGAATCCCATAGAACACCTGTGGAGAGGTCTCAAAATGGCAGTTTGGAGAAGGCACAATTCAAATATCAGGGACCTGGAGCAGTTTGCCAAAGAAGAATGGTCTACAATTCCAGCAGAGCATTGTAAGAAACTCATTGATGGTTACCGGAAGCGGTTGTTCAGTTATTTTAGCTAAAGGTTGTGCAACCAAGTATTAGGCTGAGGGTGCCAATACTTTTGTCTGGCCCATTTTTGGAGTTTTGTGTGAAATGATCAAGGATTTGATTTTTGCTTTATTCTATTTTGTGTTTTTTCCTTGCAAGCAAATTAAATGAAGATAAAAATAGCAAATAATTTGTGATTGCAATCATTTTCAGGAAGAAACTGAGTATTATCTGACAGAATTGCAGGAGTGCCAATACTTTTGGCCATCACTGTATATATATATAGATATATACAGTAGATATAGATATATATAGATAGATATTGATGAAGATATCTGTAGAGATAGATATCTATATATATATATATATATATATATATATATATATATATAGATAAATAGTATATATATATATATTAGTGTGTCTCGTATGTGTATAAACTTTATTTTCAAAGGAGATTTTATTTTTCCTACATTGTTGTATAAAAGACACTGAAATATGACACGGCCTTTGATATTGTATTAGTCATTTGTTTTTCATTGTTTTTGTGTAATTATTACTGAAGGTCTGGTGATAAGACAGAAACGTTAATATAATTTTAGATTGGTTGTACCAATAAATATTACCTTCTCTACATTTGAGTGCCAAGTTTTCTGTACAGTGCTCCTGTCTGAGGCCTGCCTCCCCAGTGTAGGTCTCTCACAGGCGCAGTCATTCCCTGCGTCCGGCTCTCAATGTCAGTAGGATTAATGCCTGCGCATGCACCATCCTAATGAAAGGTATGGAATTAATATACATTATAGCGACCTAACAGATGAGATCAGTTGGGATACTAATAATTCGTTACTTTTTCACACTTTTATGTCAATTCTCTGTGGTTATGTCAGGAATCTTTTAATATTCAAATTTTACATATAAATATAAAACCTGGTGACTTAATGGTCTTTGCTTAAAATTCACTACATGATGCACAGTTGAATGGAGCATTGACTGCAGAAGAATAAACCTTCCCACTATGCTGCTGGATGTGCTCCCAGCACTCTGCCTTAATGGCTGACCTGGAAACACCAAACTGATTGTATCACTGCCTGAATTGTGCTAATGCCGGCTGTAATGCAGAAGGGTATACAGATGAAATCATATGTAATTAACATCTGTACAAAAATATTCAGTATGTTTCATGATGCTTATCATAAAATAGAGCAAGTGCTAAGATTTCTGCTCATTGATACCAAAATCTGTCAAAACCTTCACCACAGCTTAGCAAAATGTCTGTATGGAAGCAAGGAATTCTGTAGATACGGTATGTACCCTGACCACTGGAGCATTGTGATTGCAGCCAGGAGTCAGAAAGTTGATTAACAATAACATTAAAAAATATGTACAGTGGTATGTAAAAGTTTAAGCACCCTTGGTCTAAAATTGAAGATATGACCTCTGCAAAGTCTAAAGTTAGAGATGACACATTTCCTTTGTATTTTAGGCAAAAAAAAAAATATATATATATATTTATATATATTTATATCTATATATTTCACATACATACACAGCTCTGGCAAAAATTGGGAGACGACCATATATTTTTTATATTTTTTGAGTAAAATGTAAATTGTTCTTTTCTATAAACTACTGACATATCTCCGAATTTCCAAGCAATAAATTTCTAGAAATGAGAAATGGTCAAAATTAAATAAAAGAACCAGTGTTTTCAGACTTCAAATAATGCAAAGAAAACAAATTCATAATCATTTAAAAACAACAATACAAGTGTTTTAACTCAGGAAGAGTTCTGAAATCAATATTTTGTGGAATAACCATGATTTTTAATCACAGCTTTCATGCGTCTTTGCACGCTTTCCACCAGTCTTTCAAACTGCTCCTGGCGCAAAATGTAAGCAGTTCTTCTTTGTTTGATGGCTTGTGACTATCCATCATCCTCTTGATTATATTCCAGAGGTTTTCAATGAGGTTCAGGTCTGGAGACGACAGCGTTTTGATGTGGTGCTCTCTTAATTTTTGCCAGAGCTGTGTATATATAACCATGTTCTGATACCCTTAGAGATTTCTGTGCTGAGATAACTTGGCAATGTAGATGTCAGCCGCTGAGCCCAATGATTGGCTGCAGTAGTATTGAGGTGATGTCGCCAATGCAGCCTATTGAGAAAGACCGGAGGCAGCAGGGGAAGCCAAATAACGTTTAGATTGTTACTTTAAACCAGTGTTTCCTAGGAAGTAAAAAAAACATTGATCTTTGAAAACCCCTAAGTATTGCCATATTTCTGTATGAGCGTCAGGCTCATATAAGCAGTATTATTAAACAATTGACGTATGTAGTATGCCATCAGCACCATCCAGTAGACATTTGTACTTCATGTGTAATGGCCTCTAATAAAGCTGTTTGTGTGGTCCATAAATAAATATGCCATATATAATGTGATTTTATTACATGCGATTTTCAGTGCTGATTGTAATGAATTCCTTCCATGCGTGCTGCGATGTGGCCTTTCTGTTAGCGGTGCAATGGCTCATTGCCCTCTGTGAAGATGCATTACATGGAGAGTGCAGAAGCACCCTAATAAAACCAAATGGCCTCTTTCTATGCATGCATTTCCTCAGTTGAATGATTCTCCTCTGCCTTTATAGTACGCTGTACTATCGCGTTCCTCAACACTTTACATCTGGTTCGGCATGAAGCCTCAATGTAGATCATCTTGAGAGGCATAACGATGGGCTTGTGAAAAAAAAGATACGGAGTCCCTTTAAGCTTGAAGCTTCCTGCACATTTCCCCCAGTTTCTTCTGTCACCAGCGTTTTGCCACCTATATTGAGAGCAGCATAATGTAGAGAAAAGACCCTGATTCCAAAGATGTGTCACTTACTGGGCTGCTTGCTGTAATTTTATCATCAGGAGATTGTCAAACAGTGATTTTATCAGTAGAGGACCAGTAAACCTGCTGCCATGTAGTCCTCCATATTCATGACTCTGTATAACCCTGTCCTGACTACGGAGAGTACCAGTATACTGCCTATGCACAGCTGTCAATAAGTGATGTGGGCAGGGTTATACAGAGTGCAACGTGCAGATAGCTACAAGATCTATAGAGCATAAAACAGTGATTTTATCAAATACTTAGCTGGAATCGGGGTCTCCGCCCCTACATAGCAAAAACCTGGTGTCAGGTTCCCTTTAGGAGCATTGGTCATTTGGCAAGGTTTGGTGAGGCTACTTTTCATGTTTTGTTTTTGGTAAAAAAAAAAAAAAAAATTCTAGATTTGTAAGTCCTTTTTTTCCTGTCTGTGAGCTTCCCTTTAGGAGCCACCATAATATCAATATTTGGAGGGCTTGGGATAGGTGTAAATAAGTCAGTTACTTGGCTATAAATACATTTGAGTGTTAATTCTTGGATGACTGGTGGAATCTTCAGAAGAAATTCAGCCTTGGCTAAATGGAGGAAGTTTGGTATTTAGTGTTTTGGGTATGCTTCATACATTTTGAGTTAGTTACAATGTAATCCCATAGTGTTTGTGTGTTCTAGCTACATTGTGAAAGTTTTGTGTTTTCTGCTTCTCATTGTACTGTTTCTATTTGTAATTTCAGGTCCCGGTATTAAGGCCCATGGATCTGATGGTGGAGGCTACCACGAGAAGAGTGTTTTCCAATGCGCACACATATCACATTAACTCAATATCTGTGAACAGCGATTACGAAACCTACATGTCAGCAGACGACCTACGAATCAATCTGTGGAACCTGGAGATAACAGACCGAAGTTTTAGTATCCTTTGGCTATGATCGGCTAGTCTAAACCAAGGAGACATCTCCTTAAAGAGTTATGCTGTGTATTTGGTGCAGGGTTCGGTAATATCGGGAATGTATGGCAGTGACAATATACCATTCATTGTTTCCATTGATCATCATAGACCTGGAAATGCCCAGTCTGCATCTTTGGATAGTTGTGATTGGGTGGAAATCCTGACTGCTTTGGGAATTAATGTTCTTTTGATACAACCAGCCTGTTTTTTTTTTTTTTGTATCCCTTTTAGTCTATTTTTACTAGATCTGGAATTGATGTATGTACGATATACCCTTAACTCCTCAATAACCAGATATTGTGGACATTAAACCAACCAACATGGAAGAGCTCGTTGAAGTCATTACAGCCGCTGAGTTCCATCCGCATCATTGCAATACATTTGTATACAGCAGCAGTAAAGGGACGATACGACTGTGTGACATGCGCTCTGCTGCTCTGTGTGACAAGCATTCAAAGAGTGAGTTTTAAAGCAATGAAAATTGTTTAAAAAGTAGATATAAACCAAAAAATTTAAAACTTATAGTAAAAATCAAACTTTTGTTATACTTCTCAAAGGGCACATTAGATGTAGATGTTGGGAGCGTTTCCCAACACATATGTTGAATGTGGGATCTAAATGTGAGCATGTAACCTGAATTACTGAATCCAAGGATTAAAGAGGCTGTCCAGGACTAAACAAGTAATAGACCCATCATGACAGTAGGTGGGGATTTGACATCTGTTACCCCCACAGATAAGCTGTTATCTACTGAGACAGTTACTGCATATAAGCAATGATTGGAGCGGAACCTAGGGGCCTCTGCTAGGTACTACATCTTATCACCCCTTTTAAAGAAGCACTCCATCAAAGGTTTGATTCTCTTAATCTACTGCTATCATCATCATTATAAGGCACTGTTTACTTACCATTGCTCACTCTGCCTTTCTGCCCTGTGAATTCTTTTCACTCCTCTATGTAGAAACAGGAAGTTGCTTGTCCCTGCATTTATATTTCCCCTCTTCAATTCCTGACCTAGCTGCTCCACCTGCCAAGGACTTTTGCAGTGACTCATGACTCCTACAAAGAAAACTTACCTCCTGTTTCTACATAGAGCTTAGACGGATTCAGCTAGTCAGTTTTTACTCACATGATGTCATAGACCTAATGGAAAAGAGAGGAATTAGCTGGGTAGAGGGGCAAAATGAGCAATTGTATGTACACAGTGCTATATCGTATGATGATTGCAATATATTAAAGGGATACACATTTTGATGGGAGGAGTGCTTCTTTAAGTGTCTGAAATATATATATTTATTTATGCTTCTATCATCAAAAAGTTAATTTATTTCAGTTCTTCAATACAAAGAGTGAATCCCATATATTTTATATACACGGTGTGCAGAATTATTAGGCAAGTTGTATTTGAGAGGATTCTTTTTATTATTGAACAACAACTATGTTCTCAGTCAACCCAAAAGACTTATAGATATCAAAGCTTAATATTTTTTGAAGTTGCAGTGGGTTTTTTTTTAGATTTGGCTATCTTAGGAGGATATCTGTCTGTGCAGGTAACTATTACTGTGCAGAATTATTAGGCAACTTAATAAAAACCAAATATATAGCCATCTCACTTGTTTATTTTCACCAGGTAAACCAATATAACAACACAAAATTTAGAAATAAACGTTTGACATTCAAAAACAAAACAAAAATCAGTGACCAATATAGCCACCTTTCTTTACGATGACACTCAAAAGCCTTCCATCCATAGATTGTCAGTTGCTTGATCTGTTTACGATCAACATTGCGTGCAGCAGCCACCACAGCCTCCCAGACACTGTTCCGAGAGGTGTACTGTTTTCCCTCCCTGTAGATCTCACATTTTATGAGGGACCACAGGTTCTCTATGGGTTCAGATCAGGTGAACAAGGGGGCCATGTCATTATTTTTTCTTCTTTTAGACCTTTACTGGGCAGCCACGCTGTGAAGTATTTGGATGCATGTGATGGAGCATTGTCCTGCATGAAAATCATGTTTTTCTTGAACGATACCGACTTCTTCCTGTACCACTGCTTGAAGAAGGTGTCTTCCAGAAACTGGCAGTAGGTCTGGGAGTTGAGCTTCACTCCATCCTCGAAAAGGTCCCAAAAGTTCATCTTTGATGATATAAAAGAGAAAAAAAAAATGATTCAGCTCACCCCGAGAAGTGTGTTTCCAAATAGCATGTTCAATCCGAGCAGGGACTCATCTCCACCCGACGTGGCAATGAAGTACCTGCACTCCCTGACAGAAGTTATGGCGCTTATCCATGTTATGTAAATAAAAGCTTATAACCTGACGTTAAATTCATCCATTGGTATAAATAATTCTTTTGAAAGCTGAAACTCTCCGAAATGTGGTTTAGGTTAAGAAAATAAATTGGCATCAATGCAGAAATATTGATCATTTAATGGACACAGAATGGTCAGATTATGGCAAGACAAAAGTTTTGTCGCCCACAGAAAGTAATGTGATATTCAAACAAATAACTTAAAATACAAATATATGTTGCATAACATTGGTGAATGAAGTTGTGGTGCTATTAGAGTCATATTTAATAATTTGTGTGACTTACATGAACTTGAAGAACTGCATCCATGCGGTTCAACAATGATTCATACAATTTATTAATGAAGTCATCAGGAACAGCAAAGAATGCAGTCTTACATGTCTCCCACAGCTCATCTAGATTCTTTGGTTTTGTCTTCCAAGCTTTCTGTTTCATCCTACCCCAAAGATGCTCAATGATGTTCATGTCTGGTGACTGGGCTGGCCAGTCCTTGAGCACTTTGATCTTTTTTGCCTGGAGGAACTTTGTTCTAGAGATGGATGTAGGTGATGGAGCACCATCCTGCTACAGAATTTGAACCCTTTTATGATATGGAATATAAATAAGAGGTAGCTAATACTTCTTGATATTTTAGGCTATTGATATTGCCTTCCACCTTGCAAATGTTTCGCACACCCCCATACTGAATGTAACCCCAGACCATGATTTTTCCACCACCAAATTTAACTGTTTTCTGGGTGTATTTTGAGTCCAGTTCTTTTTCTCCTTGGCCCAGGTAAGATGCTTCTGGCGTTGTCTATTGGTCATGAGTGGCTTGACACAAGGAATGCGACACTTGTAGCCCATGACCTGGATACGTCTGTGTGTGGTGGCTATTAAAGCAATGACTCCAGCAGCAGTCCACTCCTAGTGAATCTCCCACAAATTTTTGAATGGTCTTTTCTTAACAATCGTTTCAAGACTGCGGTTATCCCGGTTACTTGTGCACCTTTTTCTACCGCACTTTTTCCTTCCATTCAGCTTTCCATTAATATGTTGCATACAGCACTCTGGGAACAGCAGCTTCTTTAGCAATGACCTTTTGTGGCTTACCCTCCTTGTGGAGTGTGTTGATGACTGCCTTCTGGACATCTGTCAAGTCAGCAGTCTTAACCATGATTGTGGAGCCTACTGAAAGAGAATAAGGGTCCTTTTTAAACGCTTAGGAAGCCTTTGCAGGTGTTTTTTTTATTAATTATTCTAATTTACTGAGATAATGACTTTTGAGTTTTCATTGGCTGTAAGCCATAATCATCAACATTAACAAACAATTGAAATAGATCACTTTTTGTAATAACCATATAATGAGTTTCACTTTTTGTACTGATGAATTTAATAAATTAACCTCTTGATGATATTGTAATCTTGAGAGATGCATATTATATATATATATATATATATATATATATATATATATACTCATACAGTATATAGGAGGCATGTGGGGCTCACGTTGTATAGAGAAGGCTATATGGGGGTTTCTTTTTTTGTATTGATGAAATAAAATTAACTTTTTGATATTCTAATCTTGTGAGAAGCGTGTGTGTGTATGTGTGTATATATATATATTATATAATATTGCAAATGTCGTGAAGGCGTTAAAAAATCAGAATGATTAAGGGAACAGCAGGAACTATGTGTATTGTTCCTGCTGTTCCCATGATCATTTGTTTTGTATTTTTTAACCCCTTACCGACATTTGCAGTATATATACGTCCTGGTCGGGAAGGACTCCCTGACCAATGCAGTGTATATATATATGTCATTGGGAACACCCGCGCACAGGATTCTGTGCGCGCGTGATCGCAACTGAATGTCAGCTGATTCTTACCGCTAACACCCAAAACTCACTACCAGGAACAGTGCCTGCACTGTTCCCGGTAGTTTAACCCCCTAAATGCTGCAATTACAGCATGTAGAAGGCAGACAGAGGGTGGGAGCTCCCACTGCCCTGCGATTGGTGCCCCTGAGACTTAATAGCGGGGGCTCGATCGTCATCAGGCTCTAGCAAACTTGTTAGATCATGATCAGTGCATGATCTAACACATTTGTGTGAGAGCCGACTGTCTGTTCTAATGCATTGCAATGCACTAGAACTGTGATCAGACTGCAGAAAGTGAAAGTCCCATAGAGAAACAAAGTAAAAAAAGTTATAGCTCTCACAATAAAGCTATGCAAAAATATATTTTTCTATTAGTTTGTGTAAAAGTGGCAAAACATTAAAAAAAAATTATATAGACGTGGTATTGCTGTAAGCTTACTGACCTGAAGAATAAAGCTGTCATATAAATTATTGCCCTCAAAGTATGGCAATGCAAAAACTAGTTTTTGCAAAAAAAAAACAAATACGCTATTTTTTAAAAAAAATCTTTATGTAACTTGACAGAAGCCAAAAATAAAAAGCTATATAAATCTGGTATCTCTGTAATCGAACCCACCCGAAGATTAGTCATGTAGTCACTTATACCGCACAAGGAACGGCGTAAAAAATAAATTCTTCACCCTCTGTTGATTTTGTTTTTCATTCTGTCTCCCAAAGATCGCAGTAAAGTAAGGCTCACATTTGTCCTGCACTCTTCGCTGAGCACTTACACTGGGGTTTCCATATAAATCTTTTAAATGTGATTCAGACGGAACCCCCAGAGGAAGATTCCCTATGAAGATCTAGATGGAGGCACTGTGGACGCTGTCTGGCTTGTGATGCTGCGTCTCCGTCTTTTTAGGCATGCATAAAAGTGTGGTCCACCACAGTTTTGTGCACCTCATAAAAGAAGCCAACCACTGAACAGAGGCCAGACGGAGTCCAGAGTAATTCTGCTGCCTCATTATAGTGAATGGATCCCTTCAGGGGGTTTAATTCGATTTATGTCACTTAGAGATTTAGATGGAAACAAGATATATGTGCTCAGCGTAGCATGCCAGATAAATGTTAGACCTGATTGGGGACTTGCTTTTTTGTGGATTGAGTTGAAGCTTTTATTGGCAACATTTTACATAACATCTGGGCTGTCATTTGTCATTGGAAATATAGGGGGCTGCCACCCTACTGGTAGTACAAAGGCTCAGGAAAAGCAAAATGGCTCCTCGCCTCCCCCCCAAAAAAGAAATCCAGTGACTTCTGTGCTCCCAAATCCAAATGCTCTCTCCCTTGTAAGCCTCAGTGTGCTTAAACCACATTTAACATCCACATGTTTGGCATTTCTGTAGTGATGAGTGCCTGCCTAATTTTACGGGATATGTGCCTCCAGATTCATGGGCTGAGCATAACGTTCTGGGCACTACAGCAAGTTTCTGGTAAACACCCATGGAGTCAAAATAGTCACTACACTTGTAGATAAATTTCCAGAGGGGTATAATTTCCAAAATGGGTTAACTTGAGGGAGGATTCTGCTCTTCTAGCAATTAGGGGCTCTGTTTATGGAGTCCACAAACTATTCTAGGAATATCTGCACTCCAGGAGGCAAATAGCGCTCCATCTCTCCCAAGTCTGTACAGCCACATATTGGGCATTTCTACATTCGGCAAATTTTGGTACTATTTTTACCCATTTCCCAGTGTGAAAATATAAAATCTGTTGATAAAACTAAATTTTGGTAGTAAAAAATTATTTTTTTTCTTCACAGCCCAATGGTATAAAATTCTGTGACCCACCTATGATGTCAATATGATCACTGCCCCCCTTGTTGAATTCATTGAGAGGTGTAGTTTGTAAAATGGGACCTCCTATGGGGGTATTCTGCTGTTCTGGCCCCCGGGGGCTCTACCAATGTGACACGGCACCCTCAAACCAGTCCTGAAAATAATCTGTACTCCAATATGGCAATTCTTCCCTTTGAGCTCTGCACTGTGCCTCAAAAGTAGTTTTCAACCCTATATGGGGTATCTGCATACTCAGGAGAAATGGCACAACAAATTTTGAGGTCCATTTTCTCCTACTATCCTTGTGAAAATGAAAAAATTGGGGGTTGAAACAACATTTTTGTGGGAAAAATAAATATATATATTTTTTTCACTTTC
The DNA here is from genome assembly GCA_033576555.1 of Oophaga sylvatica. NCBI lineage: Eukaryota > Metazoa > Chordata > Amphibia > Anura > Dendrobatidae > Oophaga > Oophaga sylvatica. The sequence continues at coordinate 121,106,032 of JARQOD010000004.1, forward strand.
ACAGATCAACATTGTAAACTTCTGTGAATCACCTGTGAGTCAAGGTGCTCACTACACATCTAGATAAATTTCCAAAATGGGGTCACTTGTGCGGCATTGTGTCCTCTAATTGTTACATCAAATTTTTCATTGGTTTAACCCCACAAATGGGGTATCTGCATGCTCAGGAGAAATTGCACAACAAATTTGGTGTCTATTTTTTCCTGTTACCCTTGCATAAATAAAAAAGTGAAAAATTTGTGAAAAAGTTACCGTATATGCTTGCGTATAAGGCGACCCATGTATAAGCCTAGACCCTAATTTTGCAACAACAAACTGGGAAAACTTATTGACTCATGTATAAGCCAACGATGGTGCTGCTCAAGGGTTATGGGTGGTCCAAAAAGATGCTCCATAGATAAATACCCCCCATAAAATGCTGCATAAGGGTTAATGGTGGCCCAACAAGATGTTCCATAGATGAATACCCTCCATATATTGCCGCTGCAATTAAAAAAAAAAAAAAAACACGTAACCACGTGACCCTGAACACAGGCGCCGGAGACCGTGGGAGAAGCAGGGGCTGCAGAGACCGTGCCAGGAGGGGGTGAGTATGATCTCTGACACCCGCGCTCCCCTCCCCCGCTGACCCCCGGTATATGACTCGCATATAAGCCTAGAGGGAGACTTTCAGCCTTAAAAAAAAAAATGGGCCGAAAATCTCTGCTTATATTATTCTCCAGTATATACGGTAAATGATGAGTTTATTTTTCCACATTATTTTAATTCCTGTGAAGCACCTGACTTTAATAACTTTCTCGAATGTGGTTTTGAGCACCTTGAGGGGTTTAAGTTTTTAGAATAGTGTCACTTTTGGGTATTTTCTGTCATATAGACCCTTCCAAGTCACTTCAAATGTGATGTGGTCCCTAAAAAAAATGGTTTTGTAAATTTTGTTGTAAAAATGAGAAATCGCTGGTCAACTTTGAACCCTTCTAACTTCTTAACAAAAAAATTATGCTGATGTCAAGTAAACGTGGGAAATGTTATTTGACTATTTTGTGACATAACTCTTGATTTAAGGGCATAAAAATTAAAAGTTTGAAAATTGCTAAATTTTCGCTAAACTTCATTTCGTGACAGGTCCTCTTTGAAGCATATTCCAGAAAGCAAGTAGTCCTTATTTCCTTGCTTATTCTTTTCCATTTAATGGAAATCTGCTTTTTATATTTTTTTCCTATCAGGTGAAGATCATTACACTGTGTTGTAAAATGTGAAAAGCGTGACAGCAGAAGGAAGTGTCCTTTAACTTAAAAGGAAGGATACATCTGTACAATATGCATTAGATGGTTCAGTGAATCATTCGGCACAAGCAAATGCCCTTAACCTCCTCAGTGTGTGACCTGAGAATTGTAATTAGACTGGAGGAGATGCTCTTAGAATTGCCACTTCAGGAAAAAATACTTTTAATGCGGAATACTATTTCTCACAATGTAATTAAACACTAAAACTAACACAAAAGGAGCTAATTTGTGATGTAAAAGGGCCTTAATTACATTGATGGTGAATTTCAGTTCTTTTACTAGATGTCGCAGGATTAGGCGTTATTGAAGACCCCATTGTAAGCAGTACATTTGAAACAAGGGAATTTCCATAGTAGCAGACCTGGTTTTCTGCATGTATGAACTTTGATCAGTTATTTGACACTAGAAATTTCCTGTAATGGAGCCTGGACACATTGAGGGAGATATAAACCTGGCATATAATAATAATCTTTATTTATATAGCGCCAACATATTCCGCAGCGCTTTACAGTTTAAGGGTATGTACACACGATCAGGAATGGCTCAGTATTTGTTCAGGATTTGACACAGGTAAAATCTGCACCAAATCTGCATCTGAGGTTACCAGCAGGTCACCTGCATTTTTGATGCGTTTTTTACATGTGTTTTTGATGCGTTTTTTTCATTGCATGTGTTTTTTGTCACTTGAAATAAAGCTAATTGAAAGTTGGCTTCAGGGAAGGAAAAAAAAGTGATTAACTTTTTGCGGATATATTGGGGTATGTTTCCACAGTTAGTAATCCCTGTGGGTTGAATGCTGTGTACATCTGCAATGTCCAACCTGCAGCGTCCAGCTGTTAAAGCATAGTGGATGGGATTTCAAGAAATCCCATGCCCACTATGCGTACGCTGGCGGCTCACCCGCAGAGACCGATATGTGGCTCGATTTTCCAGTCGGCAGCTTGTAAATTTATGTAGCTGTGGAAATTACCCATTCACTATCATTTTAGATGCGTTTAAAACTGCATTATCTTCCTAGCCACATGCGTGTTAAGTGTGGGAACACAGTTTACTACGCATGTGTACTAATTTACATAACAGTGAATCTTGTGATACAGCCGGATGTACATGACACAGGAAGTGGAGGAAAGCAGAGAGGTCCCCTGCTTTTTAATAAATTAATAATTTAAAAAAAAATGACGTGTGGTCCCCCTACATTTGTTAACCTGCCAGAGTAAAGCAGACTAATGGAACTGGTATTGCAGGCTGGTAAGGATCCAATATCCATGAACCTTACCAGCCTGATAATACCAGGCCGCAGCAATCTGCTTACCTTGGATGATTAGCAAAAATAGTGGGATCCCTAAAAAAAAAAAAAAAAATATCTTGGGGTCCCCCTATTTATGTTAACCAGCCAAGGAAAAAGCAGACAGCTGCGGCCTGGTATTCTCAGGGTGACGAGGACCGTGGATTTTGGCCCTCACCAGCCTTAAAATAGCAGCCCGCAGCCGCCCCACAATTGGCACATCCAAAGATGCGCCAGTTGTGGCTCTTTACCCGGCCCTTCCCCCTTGCCCTGTAGTGGTGGCAAGTGGGGTAATATTTGATGGTGCATGAGGTAGTCAACAGCCAGTATTTGTGGTGCTATTGGGTGCGGTGGTGTTTGATGGAGGGTTATTCTCAGATAGTGAATAGGTTATATACACACACACAAACCCTTCGATTAGGGAACGTGATGGGCAGCCCTAAACAGATGTGTTTTTAGGGAGCGCCTAAAACTGTGTGAATTGTGGATAATCCTAATTTCTTGAGGTAGAGCATTCCAGAGGATTGGAATGACCCGGGAGAAGTCTTGGAAACGGAAGTGGGTTGTACGGATTAGTGCCGAGATTATTTGAAAGTTGCTTGCAGAGAATAACGAGCAGGTAGGCCGATAAACAGCAGCACGGTGGCTCAGTGGTTAGCACTGCAGCCTTGCAGCGCTGGAGTCCTGGGTTCAAATTCCACCAAGGACAACATCTGCAAGAAGTTTGTAAGTTTACCCGTGTTTGCGTGGGTTTCCTGCGGGCACTCCAGTTTCCTCCCACATTCCAAAGACATACTGATAGGGAATTTAGATTGTGAGCCTCATCGGGGACAGCGATGATATGTGCAAACTGTAAAGCGGTGCAGAATAGGTTGGCGCTATACAAATAAAACGATTACTATTATTAAACAGAAATGAGAGAGGAGATGTAGGGGAGAGCTTTGTAGGTGAGAACAAGCAGTTTGATTTGGATCCTGTTATGAATGGGTAGCCAGTGGAATGACTGGCACAGAGCGGACGTGTCCAAGTACCAATTAGCCAGAGGGGCGACCCTGGCTGCTGCATTAAGGATGGACTGGAGAGTGGAAAGTTGAGTGTGGGGAGGTAGGAGTGGATCAGGGCAACAGTGGAGATCTTTGTTGTTTCCATGGTGAGAAAGGGGTGGCTTGTAGAGATGTTCTTTAGCTGTAAGCGGCAAGAGCGAGCAAGAGATTGTTTATGGGAGGTGAAGGAAAGATTGGTGTCAAACGGAACACCCAGACAGTGCGCCTGTTGCTTACACCTTATTATGGTGTCACCCACTGAGAGAGAGATGTCAGATATAGGGAGGTTAGAAGACGGTGGGAGCAGAAGTTTAGTTTTGGAAAGGTTGAGTTTCAGATAGAGAGTGGACACGATATTGGAGACTGTGGACAGTCAATGGTGTTCTGTAGTACAGCAGAGGTAATGTCAGGGGATGACGTATAGTTGTGTCATCAGCATAAAGATGGTACTGAAAGCCGGATCTGCTAATGGTCCGTCCAATTGGGAACGTGTAGAGAGAGAAGAGAAGGGGGCCAAAGACTGAGCCGTGAGGGACCCAACAGTGAGAGGAAGAGGAGACTAAGTGGAGCCAGCAAACAATACACTGAAGGATCGTTCAGAAAGATAGGAAGAGAACCAGGAAAGAGCAGTGTCCTTTATGCCTATTGATTGGAGCATAGAGAGGAGGAGATGATGATCAACAGTGTCGAAAGTTGCAGAGAGTGGTGACCGTTACATTTTGCTGTCAAGAAGGTCGTTGGTCACTTTGAGTGCGGTTTCTGTAGAATGTAGGGGGCGGAAGCCGGATTGTGATGGATCTAGGAGAGAGTGAGTGGAAAGGTAACGAGTAAGGCGGGGGTAGACCAGGCCTTCCAAGAGTTTAGAGATGAAGGGGAGATTGGAAACTGGTCAGTAGTTATTGGTAGAGTTGAGCGAATTTGTTCGGATTCAGTTGCCGAATCTGGATTTGCCATATGGGTGCCATATTTGTGCCGAATGTACAGGGGTTGGACAAAATAATGGTAACACCTGGAAACATCAACAAAAGTTAGTTTAATATGGTGTAGGTCCACCTTTTGCGGTGATTACAGCCTCAATTCTCCGAGGTATGGATTTATACAAGGTGTGAATTGTTTCCAAAGGCATTTTAGCCCATTCTTTAGTTAAAACCCCTCCAGTTCTTTGAGCGACGATGGCGGCGGAAATCGACGTCTAATTTGAATCTCTAAAATCGACCATAAATTCTCAATAATGTTGAGGTCTGGGGATTGTGGGGGCCAGATGAGATGCTCGACTTCATTAGAATGTTCCTCGTGCCATGCTTTAATGATTCTAGTTGTATGAATTGGTGCATTATCATCCTGAAAGATGGCGTTCCCTTCCTGGAACAGTGCTTGAACCATAGGATGCACTTGGTTGCCCAAAATGCCTAAATAATCGCGGCTGTTAATTCTTTCATGAAGGGATATCATTGGCCTGGCGGATCTCCACGAAATAGCACCCCAGATCATCACAGAATCTCTGCCATGTTTTACGGTTGGGAGAAGGCAGTCTGGATGGAATGCTTCTTTTGGCTGTTTACAAACGTACACGTGGCTGGAGGTCAGAAAAAGGGTAAACGATGATTCGTCTGAGAATATCACATGTTTCCACGGCTCGAGGGACCAATTCTGGAGGTTTCTTCACCACTCTAAACGCTTGGAAACATTTGTCATTGAGAGCAGCGGTTTTCGAATTGCATCTCTTCCGTGGAATCCAGATTTGTTCAGCTTCTGACGAACCGTTTTCGTGGAAACTGGGTTCTGTAGGTGTTCATTGAGCTCAGCAGTGATTTTCGGAGCCGTGGTCTTGCGATCCTCTCTCACAATTCGCTTTAGAGTCCAACGGTCTCTCTGTCAACTTTGACTTTCGGCCGGACCTGTGCTTTGCTGCGGACGTTTTTCCTTCTCTTTCAAACGCAGTCATTACTTTGGAGACAGTACCTCTGACACGCCAAGCATTCGGGCACTTTCGGTTACACTATCGCCTGCCATACCAGCACCAACAATTTGGCCTCTTTGAAAATCCAAGAGGTCTGCCATTGGTATCAGGTTCTCATCAATGTTCTTACAATTATGCAAAACAAAGTTAATTACATTTACATACACATATCACATGACACAAATCAACTACAAAACATTACCATATGTCACGGTTTGCATGTTTATAACATGTTCTAAGATTATGATGCCAAATCGTTAGGTGTTTCCTTTATTTTGTCCAACCCCTGTATGTTTGATGATCGGTTCCGAACATATTCAGTAATTTCTACTCCCATTGACTCTGATGTTCGGCTGTGTTAGAATATTGCAGAAACAATATTCACTGCTGATCGTATTCGGAACTGAATTTGAACAAATTCGCTCAACTCTAGTTATTGGTGCAGGATGGGTCAAGAAAGGGATTTTTTTAAAAGTGGAGTAATGATAGTGTTTGTAGGAGGCAGGGAAAATACCTGAATAGAGGGAGAGATTGAAGATTGTAGTTAGGTGGGTAGTGGCGACTGGAGAGAGAGACTGGAGGAGATGTGAGGGAATGGGGTCGGTTAGTGCATAAAGTCGGACTAGAAGTCTAGAGGAGCCTGCAGACTTCTTCTGTGATGGGACAATAAGTGTTAGCCATGGCCGGTTTATATAGGAGATGGCAGTGGATAACAGTGAGCCTTAATGCAGGAAAGCTTCCAGGAGCTCTCAACTGAGCATATTAACCCCTGCACTGCTTAAAGAAACTTAAACCGTTTAATATGCAGGTGAAGTGCTTCTAATCAGTGTAGGAGAAAAGACGCTGCAGTCTTTTTGGCTCCTCTGTCGCGGTAAAACCCGTGACATAGGGCGTATGAGAGCTTTCCACACAAACCTAATGAAACAGAAGTGTTCTCAACTTTAGGCAGCTCCTGCATCGGTCCACGATGAAGACAAATGTACAGGAGTGCACATAGGCCTAGCCATGTCCACAGTTTGTGGACTGGTCTGAGAATGACAATATACTTCTAAACGCACTTTTTGGCTGAGTGTACATAGTGTTTGTGCCTACTGTGGCCTGGGGTTTTGTGGATGTTGTGGCATCCAGCCATTAAAATAATATACTTTACACTACAGTGCTATTTTCTCCTAGATAGTTGGATTAATTTTATACACCCAGATCCTTCTCTGCAAGTGAGTGTAATTTTATTCCCTCCAGAAAATTTGGTACTTGCGTAGTATTAATGCACATGTGCATAGATTTTCTCCACATTAAACCTAATCTGCCAAGAGGATGCCCAAAACACTGCATAATATAAAATATTACTCTATGAACTATATAGACCTTTTCATCTTGGATCAAGCAGTGTTTTGTATCTGCTAAATGATTACTTTCACTGAGAGAAAGTGCAATTCTCCTAGTGTGCAATTGCTCGGTTGAGGGAGCTTACATCTTGGTAGCTGATTGTTTTTTTAAGGATAGTTGCATTGCAGTAAATTAACCTTCTGGCGTGCCGGTTAATATTTAAAAAAAAAATAAAAATGTCTGTGTCCAACTTCCACGGGTCCTCCAGTAATGTTGTGAATGGACTTGAAATAAGTTCTGAGCAGAGGCTCCCTCTGGTGGTTACAAGTGGTACTGGACTGTCCAGTGAAGATTGTGAGGAGTGGGAATCAGGTGTTACTGACTGGTATTATATAAGGGAGTCGCCTTCCCATCAGGGTTGCGGTGATCAATTGCTCTGGTCTCAATCCTTGAGTCCTGTTTCCTTTGTAGCCTGCTGTGTCGTGTCTGCATCTCCTGCTAACAGATAAGACATTTTCTTCTTTTTGTTTTTGTGCTTAATTTTTGCATTTTGTCCTGCACTTCTGTGGGGGCCTTCAGGGTCCCCTCTGGGGCTTTTGCCCTCTCAGTTTAGTTCAGCCACTGATGTTTGTACTTTTGCTTTTTCCAGTTTTTTCAGTGGCTGCTGTTTTGATTTTGTTACACCAGAGAACTAATTTAGATGGTAGAGGTCGTGTGATCTCAGGTGATTTTGAAATTAGTAGAGTTGGTGCTTTTCAGGGTTTTTTGGGATTGCAGTAAGTGCCCTTCCTATCCTTTTCTATTTAGGTAGTTTGGGCCCCAACGTTTGCTAATACTATTTTCTGTCTGTGTCAGTATTTCATCTTGTCTAACCGCATTACATGTTTGGGGGCTTTCTATGTTCTTTGGGGATCTGCTCCGGGGCAGATAGCTTTCCTCTTTCTATCTTTAGGTGTAGTTAGTTTCTCAGGCTGTGACGAGGCGTCTAGGACCAACGTAGGAACGCTCCACGGCTGCCTCTAGTTGTGGTGGTTAGTCAGGGTACTGCAATCTCATAGATTCCAACTTCTCTGGTGTATTGCCTTTTTTACCTGCACTCCTCAGCTACCGAAACATAACAGTATCCACGGCCTAAAAATTGAAAATTGTATGGTACTCACAGAAGGGAAAAAATATTGTGAAAGAAAAAAGGTTGTCAGAGTTGTCAGAGATATTTTTCTGTTTGTTGCATTTTTTTTCCCTCTGTATCTCTGGGTGCTGGGGAGGATTTTTTTTTTCTCTCAATGGAGTTTGCACAGTTGTCTGGCCGTGTGGATCAGCTTGCCACTGAGGTTCGGAGTATTGCTGCCTATCTTGCTAGGTTGCCTGTTGTGGAACCTAGGATTCCCATGCCAGATTTGTTTTTAGGGGATCGAGCTAAGTTTCAGAATTTCAAAAATAATTGTAAATTGTTTTTTGCCTTAAAATCTAAGTCCTCAGGGAACGCAGCGCAGCAGGTTCAAATTGTCATCTCTCTCCTGCGCGGCGATCCTCAGGATTGGGCTTTTTCCCTGACACCTGGGGATCCTGTTTTGAGTGATGTTGATGCATTTTTTCAGGCTTTGGGGTTATTGTACGATGAGCCTAATGTCACTGATCAAGCTGAAAAAGCCTTGTTGGCATTAAATCAGGGTCTTGATGACGCTGAGTTATACTGTCAGAGATTCCGTAGGTGGGCAGTCCTGACCAAGTGGAATGACGACGCTTTGGCGGCCCTTTTTCGGAAGGGTCTGTCAGATAATGTAAAGGATGTTATGGTGGGATTCTCTGTCCCTCTGGTCTTCAATGATTCTATGTCATTAGCGATTCAAATTGACAGACGTTTGCGTGAGCGGAGAAGTATGCGTGGAATGGTGTTGCCTTGTGAACCTGCTTCTGAACCCATGCAGTGTGATAGAGTGGTGTCTGGGGCACAGCGTCATGAGTTTCGAAAGCGCAATGGGTTATGTTTCTACTGTGGTGATGCCTCTCATGCTATTTCAGTCTGCCCTAAGCGGGGAAGACGTTTTGCACGCTCAGTTGTCTTGGGTAGTGTTCAGACTAAGTTTTTATTAACTGTCACTCTGATATGCTCTCTGTCCTCATTTTCTGCTCAGGCTTTCGTTGATTCTGGAGCAGCTATTAACCTGATGGATTATGATTTTGCTAAACGTTGTGGGTTTCCTTGATACCCTACAGAAGTCTATTCCCCTACTGGGGATCGATTCTACCCCTTTGGCTGAGAATAAACCTCAGTTCTCTACTCAGGTGATAATGAGGGTTGAACCTGATCATCAGGAGTGCTGTAAATTTTTGGTTCTGTATAATCTGCATGATATTATCGTACTGGGCTTCCCTTGGTTGCAGTCTCATAATCCTGTTTTGGATTGGAAATCTGTGTCTGTAACCAGTTGGGGCTGCCAATGTGTTAATACCAACACTCCTGTTTTTTCTGCCTCCCCCAGGCTCAGGATGTTCCTGACTTTTTGATTGATTTTTCTGATGTGTTTAGCGAAAGTAAATCTGCATCCTTGCCTCCCCATAGGAGCTATGACTGCGCTATTGAATTAGTGCCTGGTAGTAAATTCCCTAAAGGTCGCCTTTTTAACTTGTCTGTACCTGAACATGACGCTATGCGGTCTTATATCAAGGAATCATTGGAGAAGGGTCATATCAGACCATCCTCTTCACCCTTAGGTGCCGGTTTTTTCTTTGTGGCCAAAAAGGATGGTTCATTAAGGCCGTGTATTGATTATCGTCTTTTGAACAATATTACTGTAAAATATCAATACCCGTTACCTTTGATTTCTGACTGTTTTCCAGGGTGAAAAACGCTACTTGGTTTACCAAGCTTGACCTCAGGGGGGCATATAACCTTATTCGCATTAAGCACGGGGATGAATGGAAGACGGCATTCAATACCCTGAGGGGCATTTTGAGTACCTTGTGATGCCCTTTGGGCTCACTAATGCTCCTTCTGTCTTCCAGTCCTTCATGAATGACATTTTCAGGGATTTTGTGGATAAATTTTGATTGTTTATTTGGATGATATCTTGATTTTTTCTAATGACTGGGACTCTCATGTGAAACATGTTCGAACTGTATTCCAGATTTTGAGAGAGAATGCTCTGTATGTGAAGGGATCAAAGTGTCTTTTTGGCGTACAGAGGATCTCATTTCTGGGATTCATTTTGTCCCCATCTGTTATTGAAATGGACCCGGTCAAGGTTCAGGCCATCTGTGATTGGGTCCAACCTACTTCATTAAAGGCTCTTCAAAGATTTTTGGGTTTTGCCAATTTTTATCGTAAATTTATTGGTAATTTCTCGGTTATTGTTAAACCATTGATGATTTGACCAGAAAGGGTTCTGATGTGGTGAATTGGCCTCCTGAGGCAGTCTCTGCATTTCAGGAACTTAAGCAGAGATTCACTTCTGCTCCTGTTTACGGCAGCCTGATGTTTCTCTGCCATTTCAGGTGGAGGTTGATGCCTCTGAAATTGGGGCAGGTGCCGTTTTGTCCCAAAAAGATCCAGAGACCTCTAAAAGTAACCCTTGTGCCTTTTTCTCTCGAAAATTTTCTCCTACTGAACGTAATTATGACGTGGGTAATCGGGAGTTACTGGCCATGAAGTGGGCTTTTGAAGAGTGGAGACATTGGCTGGAGGGAGCCAAACATCAGGTGGTGGTCCTTACGGACCATAAGAATCTGGTTTATCTGGAATCTGCCAAGCGACTCAATCCTAGACAGGCCAGGTGGGCCTTGTTTTTCACACGTTTTAATTTTGTGGTTTCCTTTCTTCTGGCACTAAGAATGTTAAGGCGGATGCCCTCTCGAGGAGTTTCCTTGCGGACTCTCCTGAGTTATCTGATCCTTCTGTTATTTTGAAGAGGGTGTAGTTCTTTCCGCCATCTCACCCAATTTGAGACTTGCTCTGGAGGGGTGTCAGGAGGATAGGCCCGAGCGCTGCCCTGTTGGAAAATTGTTTGTCCCGGACCAGTGGAAAAAGAGTGTGATGTCTGAGATTCATTGTTCCGCGTTGGCTGGGCATCCCGGAATTTTTGGTACCAGAGACTTGGTTAGTCGGTCCTTTTGGTGGCCTACCTTGTCTCGTGATGTCAGGGAATTTGTGCAGTCCTGCGGGACTTGCTCTCGCTCCAAGCCTTGCTCTCGCTCTAGTGGTTTGTTGATGCCATTGCCTGTGCCCAAGAGACCATGGACCATATCTCTATGGATTTCATTTCCGACCTCCTGTTTCTCAGAGAATGACCGTCATCTGGGTGATTTGTGATAGGTTTTCCAAGATGATACATCTTGTGCCATTACCTAAGTTGCCTTCCTCCTCTGAATTGGTGCCTTTGTTCCTTCAGCACGTGGTTCGTTTACACGGCATTCCTGAGAACATTGTGTCTGACAGAGGAGTCCAGTTTGTTTCCAGATTTTGGAGGACCTTTTGTTCTAAACTTGGTGTTCAATTGTCTTTCTCCTCGGCGTTTCATCCTCAGACCAATGGTCAAACTGAGAGAACAAACCAGACATTGGAGACTTATCTAAGATGCTTTGTGTCTGCTGATCAGGATGGGCTGGGTCTCTTTTTTGCCTTTGGCTGAGTTTGCTCTTAATAATAGGGCTAGCTCTGCCACTTTGATGTCTCATTTTCTGTAATT
>JARQOD010000004.1:121117713-121232017 GCA_033576555.1 Oophaga sylvatica
TTATCACCTTTGCTTTATGGCAAGGTGCTCCATCATGCTGGAAAAGGCATTGTTGATCGCCAAACTGCTCTTATAGGGTTGGTAGAAGTTGCTCTTGGAGGACATTCTGGTACCATTCTTTATTCATGGCTGTGTTTTTAGGCAAGACTATGAGAGAGCCGATTCCCTTGGCTGAGAAGCAACCCCACACATGAATGGTTTCAGGATGCTTAACAGTTGGCATGAGACAAGACTGGTGGTAGCGCTCACCTTGTCTCCTCCGAATGAGGCATTTTCCTGAAGTCCCAAACAATCGAAAAGGGGATTCATCAGAGAAAATAACTTTACCCCAGTCCTCAGCAGTCCACTGCCTGTACCTTTTGCAGAATATCAGTCTGTCCATGATGTTTTTTCTGGAGAGAAGTGGCTTCTTTGCTGCCCTCCTTGAGACCAGGCCTTGCTCCAAGAGTCTCCGCCTCACAGTGCGTGCAGATGCACTCACACCTGCCTGCTGCCATTCCTGAGCAAGCTCTGCACTGCTGGTAGCCCGATCCCGCAGCTGAAACACTTTTAAGAGACGGACCTGGCGCTTGCTGGTCTTTCTTGGGCGCCCTGAAGCCTTTTTGGCAACAATGGAACCTCTCTCCTTGAAGTTCTTGATAATGCGATAGATTGTTGACTGAGGTGCAATCTTTCTAGCTGCGATACTCTTCCCTGTTAGGCCATTTTTGTGCATTGCAATGATGACTGCACGTGTTTCTTTAGAGATAACCATGGTTAACAGAAGAGAAACAATGATGCCAAGCACCAGCCTCCTTTTAAAGTGTCCAGTGGTGTAATTCTTACTTAATCATGACAGATTGATCTCCAGCCATGTCCTCATCAACACCCACACCTGTGTTAATGGAGCAATCAATGAAAAGATGTTAGCTGGTCCTTTTAAGGCAGGGCTGCAATGATGTTGAAATGTGTTTTGGGGATAAAGTTCATTTTCTAGCCAAATATTAACTTTGCAAGTAATTGCTGTTAAGCTGATCACTCTTTATAACATTCTGGAGTATATGCAAATTGCCATTAGAAAAAGTGAAGCAGTAGACTTTGTAAAAATTAAGATTTGTGTCATTCTCAAAACTTTTGGCCATGACTGTATAACCCAATCCAAAATACAGCTATGTACATTGTATAGTGACATGGTCTAAAAAGAAGTTGTTTCACGGGCAGCATGACTCAGACATGACTGTTATTGCAGCCAAATATTTTTCACCCTGGAATGGCACTGCATTTAAGAGAAAATTACTTAAAAATAAATAAATTGTCTGTGGACGCCGCCACTAGGGAAACTAATCCAAGAAGCCTCTCCCAGCCCTCCTCTAGACTGACCATTCTCTCCATATGTGTATGTATATGGAGAGACCTGTTAATCTAAGACAGCAGGGCTTGAAAAGGCTGCCGGTGACCTGCCTCAGACTAGTCCTTTTAACCGAAACGTCCTTGGATGGCTTTAACCCCTTAGTGACCAAGCCAATTTTGACAATGACCAAGACAAATTTTACAATTCTGACCGTTGTCACTTCATGTGGTTATAGCTCTGGAACGCTTCAATAGATCCCACTGATTCGGAGAATGTTTTTTCACGACATATTGTACTTCATGATAGTAGCAACAGTTCTTCGATAGGTCGTGCGTTTGTTTGTGAATAAAAAAAAAAAAAAATGGAAATTTGGCAAAAATTTTGCACATTACAAACTTAATGTTTATGCTCTTAAATCAGAGTTATGTCACACAAATTAGTCAATAAATAACATTTCCCACATGTCTACTTTACATCAGCACAATTTTGGAACCAAAATTTTTTTTTGTTAGGAAGTTATAAGGGTTCAAAGTTGACCAGCGGTTTCTCATTTTTACAACACCATTTTTTTTTTTAGGGACCACATTACATTTGAAGTCACTTTGAGGGGTCTATATGGCAGAAAATACCCAAAAGTGACACCATTCTTAAAACTGCAACCCTCAAGGTGCTCAAACCACATTCAAGAAGTTTATTAACCCTTCAGGTACTTCATAGGAATTGAAGCAATGTGGAAGGAAAAAAAAATTTTTTTCACAAAAAACTTACTTTAGACCCATTTTTTTTGTTATTTTCACAAGGGTAACAGGAGAATTGACCCCCAAATCTTTTGTGAAATTTCTCCTGAGCATGCAGATACCCACCCCATTTGTGAGGGAAATGTACTGTTTGGGCGCACGGCAGGGCTTGTAAGATAAGGAGTGCCATTTAACTTTTTGAATGAAAAATTTACTGGAATGATTGTGGATGCCATGTGTCACGTTTGGAGAGCCCCTGATGTGCCAAACTCCCACCCCCCCCCCACCAAGTACCCACATTTTGGAAACTACACCCCTCAAGGATTTTATCCAGGGGTACAGTATAGTGAGCATTTTGAACCCACAGGTGTGACACAGAATTTGATAACATTAGGTCGTCGTATTGAATATGTCGTCATTAGTGTTTAGCACAGGTGCTCATTACTCCAGTTTGCATCGGGTGCTTGGGTATGCACCGAGTATCGCGGGTGCTTGAGTCCCTGTCTCGCATGTATCAAGGCTGTTAGACACACAAAAATAAATAACCATACTAAAGGGGAAGTTCGGGGGAATATTTCTCTCTCCTCTAACATGTATATCGTGTCAGAGGAGAGAAAAATCATTGTAACAGCAGGCACACATTTTTTTTGCATATCAGCGGTTGTTAAAGATTTTTTTTTTTTCCCTGAAATGTTGGCGCTTTAGAGTGAATGATAACAGAGGTCGCATCAGATCCATGCTGCCTGTGTGTCAGGCAGCATGAATCAGCTGACAAGTTCCCTTTAATAACCAAGTCTTTCTGACTATAGTATGGTGTACTCCTGAAAACAACTTTTCTGGATGATTTACTACAGGCAAATCAACAGTATAAAGCCACTGCGTATGACAGTGTGCATACTGCAAATGAATCTTGCAGCCTCTAAGAATGACGTTAGCAGAAGCCTGGCAGATGCAAGTAATGCCTGTAACTTGCTTGCAGCGCTGATGAGCAGCTAGGAAGTACATTCTGTCATATTGTATTACATGTACATTCAGATTTACTTAAACAACTTAATGTTCCCACTGGATTATTAATGTTAAAAATGCATAAAAAGGGAAATTAGTAGAATATCTGTACAATGGTTACACTGTAATTTTAAAAAGTCACATAAAATATAACTATACTTTAAAAATATATTTGCCATGTCATAGGGGCTCTGGGTGTAGCGACTTCCACACTGGGAGAAGCTCAGACTAGATTAGCTAAAGAAAGGATTGACATATTTCATTTCAATGGAGTGAATTCAGGCCCTCTCTCTCAGCACATGGACCCCCAAGCAATAAAAACATCAGACATGTCACTATGACATGTGAAAAGTTTTTGTTGTATGTGCAGCTACTATTTAAAAAAAAAAAAAAAGTTTGATGTATTAATTCTTCATGGTCTTTAAAGCGAATCTGACAACGGATACATACTTCCTGATCCACAGACAGCATGCATCAGACTAAGCCGCTATGATTTCAGCCAGGTATGTTTGACACTCAAAGTATGTTTTTCTAAATGCTGCAATGTTTAAGGCCACGAGCACATGTTCAGTATTCATGCAGTATTTTACACCAGTATTTGTAAGCAAAAACCCGAAGTGGAACAATCAGAGGAATAGTGTAACAGAAACAAATGTACCACTTCTGCATTTTTCACCCACTCCTGGTCTTGGCTTACTAATACGGAGGTAAAATACTGACCAAATACTGAAGGTGTCCATATGGCCCAAAAGGCGCCTGGTACGCTCTGGACAGGCGGATCCCCGGTGGCTTCTTTCCACCCCGGTGCCAATGAGATAGGTCTGTTCCTATACACACACACACACACACACACAACACACACACACACGCACACGCAAGAAAATCCCTCACAGATTGGACAGCACAGCCATGGCTGAAAATGTTGGCACACTTGAAATTGTTCTAGAAAATGATTGCAATTGCATGTTTTGTGATGCTTGTTTATTTCCTTTTTGTGCATTGGAAAACCACAAAAAAAAAATAAAAAAAAATAAAATCTGTTCAATTTCATACAAAACCCATAAAATGGGAAGAACAAAATTGTTGGCACTCCACTTAATATTCGGTTGCACACTGTTTGGAATAAATATCTGCAATCAATCGCTTCTGTGAACATCAAGTTTCTTACACCTCTCAGTCGAAATATTTGACCACTCTTGCAAACCGCTCAAGGTCTCTCACATTTGAAGGGTGCCTTCTCCCAACAGCAATTTTAAGATATCTTAACAGGTATTCAATGAGATTTAGATCTGAACTCTTTGCTGGCCTCTTCAGAAACTCCAGAACTTTCCATCTATTTCTTGATGCTTCTAGTATATTTGGGGTCATTGACCTGCTGGAAGACCCATGATCTAGGATGCGAAGCCAGCTTAGTGACACTAAGCACTACATTGTGACCCAAAATCCTTTGAAAATCTTCAGATTTCACAATGCCTTGCACACAGTCAAAGCACTCAGTGTCAGAGGCAGCAAAACAACCCTAAAACATCTTGGAACCTCCACCATATTTGACTGTAGGTACTGTTTTTTTTTCTTGTAGGCCTCATTCCGTTTTCACTAACCAGTAGAATAATGTGCTTTACCAAAAAGCTTTCAGTCTTATCTGTCCACAAGACGCTTTCCCTGATAAATTTAGGCTTACTCACGTACATTTTGGCAAACTGCAGTCTAGCTTTTTATGTCTTTGTATTAGTGGGGTTCTCCTGTGACTCCTGCCATAGTTTTCATTTCATTCAAATGTTGACGGATAGTTTGTGCTGACACTGATGCACTTTGAGAATTTCTTTGGAGCTTGATCTGGGCTGCTTATACACCATCTAAGACCATCCTGTGTTGCAACCTTTCACCAACTTTTCACTGCCATTCATGATCAGGGAGATGAGTTACAGTGCAATGGATTGGAAAATTCTTGATTATGTTGTGCACCATGGACAAAGGAACATCAAGATCTCTGGAGATGGGCTTGTAACCTTGAGATTGTTGATATTGTTCAACAATTGTAGTTCTCAAGTCCTCAGACAGTTTCCTTTTCCTCTTTCTGACCTCCATGCTTAATACAGCACACACAGAACACAATGCAAAGATTGAGTCAATGTCTCCCTTTTTTATCTGGTTTCAGGTGCGATGTTCATATTGCCCACACGTGTTACCAGGTTAAACAGGTGACAATTTTGTCCAGCCCATTTTGGGGGTTTTGTGTGAATTTATATCCAATTTGACTTAATTTCATTGTTTTTTTTGTGCAGTTACAATACACACAAATGAAATAGACATGTAATTGCAATAATTTCTTAATGCATTTCTTATAAAGCACCTTAGAAAAAGCTTTGCAGAAAGTGAGCAAAAATCCCCTTGCTCTAAACTAGTTGTAAAGGAAAGGAGTTATCTGTACTACAATAAAAGTAGGTTCCTTATATTCTTTAAAGGGATTCTGTCACCCCAATTTTCGACTGAGATGAGGCCACCGCCATCAGGGGCTTATCTACAGCATTCTGGAATGCTGTAGATAAGCCCCCGATGTTACCTGAAAGAGAAGAAAAACGGAGTTAGAATATACTCAACCAGGGGCGGTATGGCATCCGATTCGGTCTGGAGGGAGTCGCGGTCCAGTGCCTCCCATCTTCTAGCGAAGACGTCCTCTTCTTTGCTTCCCGTCGCGGCTCTGGCGCAGGCGCACTGCTCTGCCGTGTTCAGGGAAGAGCAGAGTACTGCAATGTGCAGGTGCTGGCAAAGGTCAAAGCGGTCCGGCGCCTGCGCACTGCAGTACTTTACTCTGCCCTCAAACAGGGCAAAGCAGTGCGCCTGAGCCACGACGGGAAGCAAAGAAGAGGACGTCTTCGCTAGAAGATGGGAGGCGCTGGACCGCGACTCCCTCCGGACCGAATCGGATGCCATACCGCCCCTGGGTGAGTATAATATAACTTGTTTTTCTTCTCTTTCAGGTTACATTAGGGGCTTATCTACAGCATTACAGAATGCTGTAGATAAGCCCCTGATGGCGGTGGCCTCATCTCATAGTCAAAAAAATGGGGTGACAGAATCTCTTTAAATGAATTATCAACTTTGACAGATACAAAGCATTATGTAGATTCTTCTAATAATAAAATCTGATGAGCACCTCTGAACAGAACAAAGAAAGTAAGAAAGTGTGAACACGTGCGAGCTGCCATGACTGCGTGCATAATATACAAACAAAAGAATACAGCAGCACTCTGTAAGCACCAAGATGTATGCAAGCATTGAATGTCTGCATACATCTTAGTGCTTACAGAGTGCTGCTGTATCCTTTTGTTCTTATAATAGTACGGTATGGCTCAATCAGTAACAATGGAATAAGTCCTTCAGTTTTCCAATTGAGTTATTTTACTAAAACACGGATTTTGGTAAGAACTTACCGGTAAAATCCTTTTCAGCGAAGGAAGGGAGGGAGACACAGGAATTCATTACTGATGGGTAGGCGGAGCCCCAGATCAGGATGTCACCTCAGAGCAAAAGAGTGCTGACTGGCTGGCCCCTCCAGCTCGGGCTCCTCCTACTCAGCTTCCAGTCGTACCAAAGCTTTTAGGAAAAGAGCCAAGATCACCAGCGGAGCAACATAACCCCTTCTGAAGGAACTTCAGAGAAAAAACACAAGGATACAGGTTATGCATGCAAAGAAAGCCAAAAACCACAGAGTTCCAGGTACTACTCACGGAACCTGACTACTGCGATGAGCTGGCGATGCTGGAACAGAGCCTTAGCGCGCTGACCTCAGCCCAGATAATCGCTATCAGATAAGGGTCGCGCTGCATCTGAAAACATCAACACACTTCTGCCTTGGGAGGGTGCTGTGTCTCCCTCCCTTCCTTCGCTGAAAAGGATTTTACCGGTAAGTTCTTACCAAAATCCGTGTTTCAGCTGCAGAATGGAAGGGAGGGAGACACAGGAATTCATTACTGATGGGACGTCCCAAAGCAGTTCAAAAATAAGGGTGGGAAAAAACCAACAAGAGGCAGAAACCCAACAACCTTAACAACAAAGCGCAACCAGCGCTAAACACAAGTTCATCCAGAACTTTAAACTACAGCTGCCTGCAGGACCCTACGTCCGAGGGCTGCATCAGCGGAAGCACTGACGTCCACTTTATAAAACTTCGTAAACGTGTGGACAGAGCGCCAAGTTGCCGCCCGGCAGAGCTGCACTGCCGAAGCACCTTGGTGAAAAGCCCACGATGAAGCCACAGCCCTCGTGGAATGGGCTTGAATCTTAATCGGGCAAGATTCACCCTGAAGACGGTAAGCTTCCAATATAGCTGACCGAATCCAACGAGCTATAGATCCTTGGAAGCTCGTTGACCACGCCGACGACCGACTGGAACCACAAATAGGGAGTCCGTCTTACGAAAACCTTGAGTAATAGATAGATAAAACTTCAAGGCCCGCACTAAATCCAATGTGTGTAAAGCTCGCTCTTTCACATTCTTCGGATCCGGGCAGAATGAAGGCAACACAATATCCTGGTTGACATGAAATTGTGACACCACTTTAGGCAAAAAATCACCCCGAGTGCGAAGCACTACACGATCCGGAAAAAACTCCAGAAAAGGAGGCGAACAAGAAAGAGCTGCCAACTCAGAAACTCTCCTCAAGGAAGTGACTGCAACAAGGAAAGCCACCTTCCAAGAAAGTAAAGAAAGGCTAGCAGAAACCATAGGCTCAAAAGGTTTATGCTGAAGAGCCTCCAAAACAAGGTTGAGCCGCCAAGGAGACACGGGTGCCTTCCGCGGCGGGAACTTACGAGATATACCTCGGAAAAAGGAAGCACGTCTCTATTTGAAGCAATGGTTCTCCGGAACAATAAGGACAGAGCAGAAATCTGACCTTTCAGGGTGCTGACTGCCAAACCCTTGTCTAGCCCATGCTGCAGAAAAGCCAACAGGTTGGGAATGGAAAATTTTCTCGGGTTCCGAGAGGACCCCAAACACCACGAAAAGAAGGTTTCCCAAATTTTGTGGTAAATCCTAGTAGTAGCCGGACTTCTTGCAGCACGAAGGGTAGCAATGACCTCGGCTGAGAAACCTCTACGGGTCAAGATTTCGGTCTCAAGAGCCACGCCGTCAAACGCAGGGACATCAAGTCCGGATGACAAACGGGCCCCTGAGTCAACAAGTCCGGTTGAAGAGGGAGTGGAAAAGGAGGTGCCGCCAACAGCGACATTATTGTCGAGAACCACACCCTTCTTGGCCAGTCTGGAGCTATCAAAATAGCTGGAATTCTCTCTAGTCTGATCCGACGCAGTACTAGAGGAAGTAAGGATATCGGCGGGAATACATAGATCAGCTCGAACTGATCCCACTGAGCCACTAGAGCATCCACCGCCACAGCCTTCGGGTCCTTGTACCTGGACATGAACGTCGGTAACTTGGCATTGGACCTGGATGCCATCAAATCCACTTGGGGGGTTCCCCAGCGAGAGCACAGTAGTGCAAAAACTTCCGGGTGAAGGCTCCATTCCCCGGGATCCATCCTTCTGCGACTGAGAAAGTCCGCTGTAATATTCTGAACCCCTGGAATGTGAATCGCCGAAATGGCTGGTACACTGGCCTCTGCCCAAATCAGAATTCGGGACACCTCTACCATGAGTCTGGAACTCCTTGTCCCACCTTGGTGATTGATATACGCGACAGCCGTCGCATTGTCTGTCTGCACTCGGACTGGCAGACCGCTCAAAGGGACCGTCCAATGTTGGAGGCAAAGGAAAATCGCCCTCAATTCCAGGATGTTGATCGGAAGAACAGACTCTTCCGATGACCATACCCCCTGAATCCAGAGATTGTTCCAAACACCCCCCCAGCCCGTCAGGCTGGCATCGGTGGTTATGACTGACCACTTCGGAGGGAGGAAAGACTTCCCCAGGGAGAATGCCCTGGACGTAACCACCATTCTAGAGAATCCCGCACCGCGCGAGAAATGGTGACACTGCAATCCAGCGATTGCGACTGGTTCCATCGACTCAAGATGAACCTTTGGAGAGTCCTGGAATGGAACTGGGCAAAAGGAATTGCCTCCATGGACGCCACCATCAGTCCCAGAAGACGCATACACTTCCGTAGGGACATTGCCGTTGAGGATTTCATAATCTGTACATGTCGAAGAAGACATGACTGTTTGTCTGGTGGTAGGGAAACTACCGACCGAAACGTGTCGAGATGCATTCCCAAAAAGAGGATTGTCCTCGATGGTTCCAGGGACGACTTCTCCCAATTGACCAGCCAACCGAAGTCCTTCAGAAACTGAAGAGACAAATCCCGAGCCGTCAACGCCTCCTCCTCCGAGGAAGCCACGATCAAAAGATCGTCCAGATAAGGGAGAATCGTAATCCCTGTCTTCGAAGGATTGCCATGAGGGGCGCCAGAATTTTTGTAAAGACCCTTGGCGCTGAGGCTAAGCCGAACGGCAGAGCCACGAACTGGTAATGATTCTGACCTATGGCAAATCGAAGAAAGCGCTGATGAGCCTTTCCGATGGGAATATGCAAATAGGCGTCGCGAATGTCGATTGACACCAGAAAATCGTTCTGTGATAGAGCTGCCACAACGGAGCGAAGCGACTCCATGCGAAATTTCCGGGCATGGACATGCCGGTTTAATCGCTTGAGATCCAGAATCGGGCGAAATTTGTTCTCCTTTTTGGGAACTATAAAAAGGTTGGAATAAAAACCTTTCCCTCGGTCCTCTGACGGAACCGGTATCACTACACCCTTTTGTAGCAGAGATTCGACCTCTCGCTGTAGAGCGACAACAAGCTCGGGTTCCAACGGAACGCGAGATTGACAAAAAACATTTGGGGGTCGAGAAGCAAACTCTATGAAATAGCCTGCCGACACTATCCGCGTTACCCAGGAATCTGGAACGCGAGCCATCCAAGTCGCCTTGAAAAGAAGCAGGCGACCCCCCACTCGAGAATCCTCGAGTGGACCCCTGGCGTCAATCCGACTTTGCGGGCTTCTTGTCAAGTTCCCGCTTGTCCTGGCGGAAACTCTGCTTCCAGGGAGTACGAGTTTTCTGAGAGGATTTCTTTCCTGAGAAGGAAGGACGACCCGATCCCCACGAGGAGTGACTAGATCGTCCTCGGCCCCGAAAGGACCGCCGACCACTATAGACACCAGGCTTACTGGACACCGAGGCCATGGCCCTACGCTGTGGTAATGCTGATTCCTTCGCCTTAGCCTTGGAAATCAGCTCTGTGAGGTCGGATCCAAAAAGATGGCCACCCTTGTAAGGTAAGGCCAACAACCCTTGTTTGGAAACTGCGTCCCCGGCCCACTGTCTGAGCCATAAAGCTCTTCTGACTGTGACCGCTGAAGCTTGCGCTTTGGCCAGCAGAGATGCCGTATCCAGACCGGCATCAAAGATATAACAGGCTGCCGTTTCTAACCATTCACAAGTTTCCCGTATCTCAGATAACGGAGATTCATTTTGCAACTCCGTCTTCGACGTGCACGCCTAAAAGTCTAGCAGCACCAGCCTAGCACTGCTCGGAATCCATGACCCGCAGCCTCATAGCTTGCTTTTGCCGCCAATTCTGTTTTTCTATCCAAAGGCTCCTGTAAGCTCGCTTTCCCCTTAATAGGGAGTAGTGAGGATTTACTAAGCTGAGATAAAGACACATCCACTTCAGGAGCAGAAGTCCAATTAGCCTTTAACTCCGCAGAGCAAGGATAAAGTGTATCAAAGAAATGCGTTCCATGAAAACGCTTATCTGGACACAGACGTTCCTCCTCTATTACACTATTAAGCTCATCCAGAGCTGGCAATGTTGTACGCGAAGCACGGGACTCCTGGAACATGCGTGCTGATTTACCAGGACGACTAGTTACCTCCTCCGGTAACTGTAATATATCTCTCATGGCTTCAATTAATGCCTCCGTACGCTTCGCCATAGAGGAACGCCCCTGCGGCTCGTCCGCATCTGAATCGGATACTAATTTTTCACCGCTGTCGACCGCAGTGCTAGACGCTGTGGAGGTCTGCGTATCTGATTGCCGTAATGGCACTGGGACATGGTCCGCGGCATCTGAACTCTGTTCAGACATGTCTCACCTGTATGAGCAGGTCAAAGCGGTAATACCAGCAAAAACTATGCGTTTTTTTTTTTTTTTTTTTAAACGCTGAAGGGTTAAGCTCCACCAGGCAGGGTTACCCCAGCGGTATTCAGTCAAAAAATGTAGCTGGTAGAAATAACCCTCAGAGGGGTTAATATTGCAAACTCACCACAATATATATATTTGTGAGCCCCAGCCAATTTTATGTCTCTAATGAGACTGCAGCTGCAGGATAGCGATCGCTGCGCTGCGGGGTGAGGAATCAGCACTCACCCAGCTGGCCGTGGTGTCTTATGAGGAGAGGAGCGGTCTGAGGAGCCCAGGAGCCTGTGTAATGGCCGCCACAGTGAGGGAGTCGCAGGAGAAACGCCAGAGCGCGCGTCTTCCTGCTCAGAAGACCGGGAATAGTTAGGCCACGCCCCCCGCCAGCTCGAATATTGAGCGCGAACTCCCTCGCTCCTGCTCCCTCTCTGTCCTGCAGGTATCTGCCTGCGGACAAAAGATCACCACATCTACTTGTAACAGCGCTGTCACCGCAGCGCTGAAGCATACTGACATACAAGTAATAGCGCTGCTCACTCAGACGCTAAAGCACTCACACAGAATTATAATAAAAAATTTGTGTGGAGTACTGACCAGCAAAGCGCCACAGGGACCCTCAGTGGTTTCTGGCGCTGTGCCCATGCTTCCCCCCAGGGCGAAGAACGCAGTGACCGCACATGTGGTTTGCGTCCCCGCCAGGGAAGCCATCCTCATCCCCCAGGGCCGGCAAGATTCTGCAGGGACCATAATGTAAATACAGATCCGCCAAGGGAGAGGTTGGGGTACAGCAGCGCTGGTACCCCTGAGACCTCTAGACCAACTGGTGATCCAAGTCTCCTGTCCGATATAAAATAATAAAATCTTCTGAGGAGCTGCATTAGCAGCGACCATCCTCTGGGACCTCAAATCTTAGACTGGAGCTGAGTAGGAGGAGCCCGAGCTGGAGGAGCCAGCCAGTCAGCACTCTTTTGATCTGAGGTGACATCCTGATCTGGGGCTCCGCCTACCCATCAGTAATGAATTCCTGTGTCTCCCTCCCTTCCATTCTGCAGCTGAAAATGTTTTTAAACCACACTCAGACCAACTACAACCCTAAGAAGTATGGAAGCAGGGAAAGCCTTGATCAACAAATTCTAGCTCCATGTAATACAAATGAATGTGACTTGAGAAACGGATGCCATAAATATCAAAGTCTTGGAATACCACTTTAATTTTATTAGTATGAGATCTGGACTGGATTCATTTAAACCACAAAAATGACCAGGTCAATCAGGGATGAAGCTTGTAAACATGCACTCACACGTACCGTTAGTAGATAGCAGAAAATAAGCGGCATTCTGCTGAGGAAGCCATCTTATCTTGTTTATTTTCTCTTCTATCTCTAAACTTTTCAAGTAATCGAATTCTGGCTCGTGGCTCTGGAAAGTGCTGTAAACATTATACTCGCCTCTTCTGTGAGGTTGGTTCTTGCTCTGTCATGGAAGAAAACAGGTTTCCTTTTTAGAAATGGTTATTCAGGGAGGAAATGATAACTGTGGAGGTAATCTTAACATTTTTTTATGCATTTATATTAGGGCGACCACTCAGGTTAGACCAAATGTGTATCGGGACCTCCAAAATTTCCCCAGACATGTGATGTGGAGATATACACCTACATGCACTAGACACACTGTACATGCTTTACTTTGTCAAAGGGGTTTGAATGCCAATGGTGGCCAAGATCTGGATATGGAATAACATAGACTTTGAAATTCTATTTTTCAGAGTGAAGTACTAATACAAGTCTGTTAAAAGTATACATTTTTTGTTTTATGCAAGTATATGGGTCATGAATGCCACTCTATACATCACAGGCAGCCGTCAAAAAAAATATGCCATGACATTTTTATTACGTTTTCATTACATAACATTGGCGAATTGTTATAGATATGTAGTTAATCAATGTGTTGAAGGGATGCCTGTGATATCCATCAGCCATAGGTTAGAATGCCATCTGTGTAGTGGACATAGCATAAAAATCTAATTAAAAGTGCATTATGCATAGCAATCTAGTCTGTGGGTGCTGGGTGTCCCCGATTGGCACACATCACAGCTTAAATGCATACATTGGCATGACTTAAAGGGAAACTGTCACCATGAGCAGGGGAGTTGAGCAGACTGTTATACTGAGTTTTTGTTCTCACAAAACTATACAACATGTGGTTTATCATTTAAGCCTCTGCTCTTTCTTGGACTCTTGGTATAGTCTGCGGTCCAATCCGTTACCTCTGTATATGCACTTATAGAAAGTCACTACTAGGACCGCCCACTGGACCAAGAGTCCCAGAAAGAGCAGAGACTAGGACCGCCCACTGGACCAAGAGCTCCAGAAAGAGCAGAGACTAGAACTGCCCACTGGACCAAGAGTCCCAGAAAGAGCAGAGACTAGGACCGCCCACTGGACCACGAGTTCCAGAAAGAGCAGAGATTAGAACTGCCCACTGGACCACGAGTTCCAGAAAGAGCAGAGACTAGGACCGCCCACTGGACCACGAGTTCCAGAAAGAGCAGAGACTAGGACCGCACAGTGGACCAAGAGTCCCAGAAAGAGCAGAGACTAGGACCGCCCAGTGGACCAAGAGTCCCAGAAAGAGCAGAGACTAGAACCGCCAACTGGACTAAGAGTATCAGAAAGAGCAGAGACTAGAACCGCCCACTGGACCAAAAGTCCCAGAAAGAGCAGAGGATTAATTGACACACACAGGTTATACAAATTCCTTTCTCAATCTATTCAGCTCCCTCTGCTCCATAATATGGTGCCTGCAGATTGGGGTGCATTTTCATGGTGACAAGTTATATTTAAGGGTGTACTAAAAGGAACCAAAAACCGTGATACAAACAGGGTGTGACATTGGTCACCTTTAGAGTAGTGCTCTCTACCCCATTTTTAGTATACTTTAGGAATATTGGCCAGTCATAGGCAAAAAAGTAATGTGAACACACCCTTACTAGCTTATTACCATGATCTGCTCCAGTTTAAAATATCAGGAGAGCGATAAAAGGAGGAGCAAAGATGGAATTTACTGATCAGGAAGACTAAGCCTCTGGTCTGATCTGGTTTAGATTACAGTTTGACTGACTGTTTTAAGAACTGGAAAACAGTCTAAAATCACCAGTTAATGTTAGGCTTCCATTCTTGCTGCCATAGTTCTGTTCATAGGCAAATTTACATCTCAACTTTATTTGCATTTTGAAAGGAGTATTCTCATCTCCATTTATAGCTTAGAAGGAAATACCAGTCTGTGCTGCAAAACGTCGGTGATTCTGGAACTCCGTTAGAAGTGAATGGAAGTTAAGGAAATGGCAAGCACAGGAAGCTACATGGCTTTGGTAACTTCCATTTAGGACTGCGGCTGCAACATCCTATAGCATGACCAGTTTGGCAGTGGGTCAGTGATGGTGTGGGGTGGCATTTCTTTGGAGGGCCACACAGCCCTCCATGTGCTCACCAGATGTAGCCTGACTGCCATTAGGTACCGAGATGAGATCCTCAGACCCCTTGTGAGACCATATGCTGGTGCGGTTGGCCCTGGGTTCCTCCTAATGCAGGACAATGCCAGACCTCGTGTGGCTGGAGTGTGTCAGCAGTTCCTGCAAGATGAAGGCATTGAAGCTATGGATGGCCTGCCCATTCCCCACACCTGAATCCGATTGACCACATCTGGGACAGCATGTCTCGCTCCATCCACCAACGTCACGTTGCATCACAGACTGTCCATTCCCCACACCTGAATCCGATTGACCACATCTGGGACAGCATGTCTCGCTCCATCCACCAACGTCACGTTGCATCACAGACTGTCCAGGAGTTGACTGATGCTTTAGTCCAGGTCTAGGAGGAGACCCCTCAGGAGAACATCCGCAACCTCATCAGGAGAATGCCCAGGAGTTGTAGGGAAGTCATACAGGCACGTGGAGGCCACACACAATACTGAGCATCATTTTGAGTTGTTTCCACTTTAATTTTCTCTTGTTTTGAAAATCATTTTGACTTGTTTCCACTTTCATTTTGGGGGTCTCTCCAAATCCAGGCCTCCATTGGTTCAAAAATTTGATTTCCATTGATGATTTTTGTGTGATTATGTTGTCAGCACATTCAACTTTGTACACAAAAGTATTCAATGAGAATATTTATTTTGTTTAGATAGAAGATGTGTTATTTGAGTGTTCCCTTTATTTTTTTTGAGCAGTGTATATGGAAACAAGGTGTATAGACGTGTGTGAAACTAAAGATAATTTATAGATTTCTTAAAGTACCCCATTTTACTCTGATGAATGATTTATACCTCCTTGGCATCTTCATCAGGTAGTCACATGGAAAGGCTTTTCAACAGTCTTAAAGGCGTCACCAGAGGTACGGAGTACTTGTTGGTGCTTTTGCCTTCACAATATGGTTCAATTCATCCCAAAAGGGGTTGAGGTCGGGCGATTGTGCAGACCATGTTCTCCAAGACAGTACTTCATCCCTCTCCTTGGTCACATAGTCCTCAACCCTACATGCTTTAGGGTGGGCACCACAAATGTATCAGAAAAAAATGGCAATTGGTTCAAACAAATCTCAAATTTGGCTCATCAGATTACAGATTTCCACTGATCTAATGTTCGGTTCTGGTGTTGCTTCTCTAACCAAGACTCTTCATAGGGTCCTCGGTAGACGCCACTTTGTAGCAATTTAACAATAAATCCTGCTTGGTGCAGTCTTCTCTGGACACTTGATGTTGAGATGTCTGCTACTTTATGTCTGGGCATCATTTTTTAGCGTTTTCTGACCCTGGTAACAAGATCCTTTACAGTAAGGATAATTTCTTGGTTGTTCTTTCCTGAGGCAGTCCTCATGAGAGCCAGTTTCATCACAGTGATTAATGGTTTTCATGACTGTACTGAAGGCTACTTTCAAGGTTCTAGCACTTTTCCATACTGGCTAACCTTCAAGTCTTATGGTTAGAATGGAATGTTAATTTTCTTTACTTAGTTGATTGGTTTTTGCCATAATCAGACTTGGAAACAGTTGTGGACTAGGGCACAGAATTGTATGGAATGGAGTACCAAAACCAACTCTGCAAATCACAACTAATGTTTGCATACTCTTTAAGGCCGATGATTCTTCAGATTTACCTGTTCATTGGAAGTCATTCCAGGTGACTACTTGACAAACTGCTTGAGAGAATGCTGAGGGTATGTAGATCTCACAGTAAAAGGAGGGATACATTGAGGAATCTAAGGTATAACACATTGTGGTTTGTTTCAGACAGGTTGTTTTTGTTTCCATGTGTATAACTTGGCTTTTTGGGTGCATTCAGTCTAAATCTACATTGTAGAAATTCCAATAAGAATGAAAGCCACTGCATGCATGAGAGTGTAAAAAAACTTCTGACTTTACATAAAAAACAAGTGAGCGCAATAAAGCAACTTTTCAGTAAAAACTACATTGTAATGGAAGAAACAGCATTACTTACTATGCTATTTTCACATCAGCTTATTTGTAATGTTGCTTGGTTACTCTAATTAAGGCAGCTAATAAGCAACAGCAAAATTACAGGGGAAATTACACTGTCAGACACGTATTTTTGGGGTTGTTTCTGTGCAATGCTAATTAAAGAGTTACAAAAGGAGCCATTTAGATTTACACAAATTAAAATAGACCTAAAAATAAAAAAATAAAAATTACAGGTTTACGCTATATATTTCTGTATCTATACATTAGTATTTCTCCAGCTGTAATTAACTACTAACTGAACTGGTTGTGAATGTGACGTATTGAGAAGAGCCCGCAACGTTTTCTGTTCTAAACAAAGACATAATAAATGTATACATTTTTGCATGTACGGCACAATAAAACTGGTTTTACATTACATTGATGCCAACTGGTAATACTAGGATTTTAGGCTTGACTACCGAAATAAAGATCATTGATCCAGCGATATAGATAACCAATCGGGAGTTGGTTTTTACACTTGACAAAACGTCAATCCAATGTCGAAACGAGTCATGTAGTAAAATCTGCTTATCTTCATCGCTGAATCCATTGGAGGACAGATATAGAAAAACAGTATATTGGCCCTTTGCAGCCCAATAGCTCATCAGAAAGCTTTGGAGGTGGAAGTGGCCCCCTTACGACTCCACAGGTTGCACCAAAGCAGTTTTTGCTGCGTTTTTTGCTAGTTTTTGCTGTGCTTTTGTCAGGGTACATTTGTCTCTTGTGCAGGCTGATAATTTTTTTTTTATGCACTAAATTTTGATTCAACTTCATCAGGTTTTGGCACAAAAAAAGAAGCAAAAGCTGATATCTGCTTTTTTTGCAGTGGTTTTTGCACTACCCATTGCTTTCAATGGGTAAAAAACGCTGAAAAAAGAGACATGTTGCATTTAGCAATAAGGCAGCTCTTTGACAAAACAGGCATAAAAAACAAAAAAAAAACAACAAGCTGTGTGCTTGAGATTTCTGAAATTTTTGTTTGCTGGCACTGTGAAACAGCTGAAATTTTGCATTAAAAAAACATAGCAAAAAAAGCAAAATTGGATCTTGAAGAGTCCATTTCTGCAGAGGTGTTCTAAATCTGTAACGAAGAAAAAGGATTTAAAAAAAATAAATAAAAAAAGACAGTCACTGTCACTTTAAATCTTTGGCACTCCAGAGTGAATAAGAAAAGCCATTTGAAAGGAGCCACCCACGCTGCAGGAAGCAGGCAGTGGCCCGGGCTCATATGTCATGTGTGGTTTGGTTATTGATAACCTGGGCAAGGAGTGAGACATAAAAATTAGGACGCAGCATGAAGCCTGTAATGAGGGAATAAAATAAAATTAATTTGGTGGTCTGCAGCCCTTACCTCCTGCTCCCGCTGAAATATTACAACACGGCCCCCCTTGTCTCCTGTCGCCAGCAATTCTCCTGTGCTGTTGAATTCAACTGTCGAGATAATGTCAGCTGGGGAAAAAAAAAAAAAAAAAAAGGAGTTTTATTTTGGATGACTGAACGGTTCTGCTCCTCCACATTTCATATCTTCTGTCAAATGAAATTAAAAGGTCATTTTTCCCAAGCTAGACTATCCTGAATGGTAACTGTAGACCCAGAGTAAAGCTGTAGGGTGGGACCTCTACACAGGAAAACGGTCATCTGACCTGAAAATCGATGCAAAAAAAAAAAAAAAAAAGAAATGGGAAAAAATATATAAACCCAAACAGAAAATCTGCAATGATGACCATGTACATTAATGCTGCGGATACAATGGATTTCTATCAAAGTCTAAAATATGCAACGAATGCACACCATTTCCACTCTACAGTCTGCTGTGGATTTTGTGGATGCTTCTCCGCTTCAAAACGTCTGCAGCACATACCCTTTTAGGTTTAGCAAATAAAATTAAGAAAAATCACAATATTAACCCCCGGAGCTTTTTTCGGTTTTGCGTTTTCGCTCCCCTCCTACCCAGAGGCATAACTTTATTATCTTTCCGTCAATATGGCCATGTGAAGGCTTATTTTTTGCGGGACGAGTTATACTTTTGAACGATAACATTGGTTTTACCATGTCGTGTACTAAAAAAGCGGCAAAAAAAATTCTAAGTGCCGTGAAGCTGCAAAAAAAAGTGCAATCCCACACTTGTTTTTTGTTTGGCTTTTTTGCTAGGTTCCCTAAATGCTAAAACAGACCTACCACTATGATTCTCCAGGTCATTACGAGTTCATAGACACCAAACATGTCTAGCTTCTTTTTTATCTAAGTGGCGAAAAAAAAATCTAAACTTTGCTTTAAATAATAAAAAAAAAAATTGTGCAATTTTCCAAGACCTGTAGTGTCTCCATTTTTCGTGATCACGGGTTGGCTGACAGCTTATTTTTTGCGCTCCGAGCTGACGTCTTCAGTAATACCATTTTGGTGCAGATACGATCTTATGATCGCCCGTTATTGCATTTTAATGCAATGTCGCGGCGACCCAAAAAAACTTAATTCTGGCGTTTTGAATTTTTTTTCTCGCTATACCGTTTAGCGATCAGGTTAATCCTTTTTTTTACTGATAGGGCTATTCTGAATGCAGCGATACCTAATATGTGTATGTTTGATTTTATTTTATAGTTTTATTTTGAATGGGGTGAAAGGGGGGTGATTTAAGCTTTGTTATTTTTTAAAACATTTTTTTTTTTTACTTTTGGCATGCTTCAGTAGTCTCCATGGGAGACTAGAAGCTGCCAGTACCCGATCGTGTCTATGTAGCAGAATTACTCACTTGCTGTGACCGCCGACCACTGGGTGGCGCTCATAGCAAGGCGGCACTGACAACCATAGAGGTCTCCAGGAGACCTCGGGTTCTCATGCCGACGCATCGGTGACCCATGATCATGTGACGCTGGTCACCGGTGAGCGCATTTCCAGCGCAATTGCCGGAAGACCCATTTAAATGCCGCTGTTTATGTTTGACAGCAGCATTTAACTAGTTAATAGCTGCGGGTGGATCGCGATTCCACCTGCGGTTATTGTGGGCACATGTCAGCTGTTCTAAACAGATGACATGTCCCGGGAAAGATGTGGGCTCACCGCCGGAGCCCACATCAAAGGGAGGGATACCGACATCGGCGTACTATTACGCCCGATGTCGGTAAGGGGTTAAACAGTTAGTAGCCACAGACCAGTGGTAGTTTCACATGAATGCATAGTCTCACCCAGCCCAGCAGTCATCAGGTAGAACATGCTAAATCAGCCAACACGGGTGCTCGAGTTTTTTATTAAAAGGTTATGAAAACCTGATGTCATGGAGACTGCACAATAGGTTCCTATTCTAAAAAACGGTCTTGTCAGCATTTATATATTTATTTAATTAAACAGAGCGCCTCCTATGCTAAGTCAGCACCGAGACAGCGAGTTTGGTTTGTCATCCAGAAGAAATGACAAAGAACCTGTCATCACCTGATAACATGTAAAGCTTCACCAACTTCCATAATTACCAATACCTTGGCAGCAAAACACATTCATGGGGACAAGGCAACAACATAGTAATGTTGAAGGGAGACTTTAGTCCATCTAGTTCAACCCATAGCCTAACATGTTGATCCAGAGGAAGGCAAAAAAAAAAACCCATGCGGCAAACACTAAGCTCCACGTTGGGGAAAAGAATTCCTTCCCGACTCCACATACGGCAATCAGACTAGCTCCCTGGATCAACACAATATCTAGGAAACTAGTGAATATAGCCTGTAATATTATACTTTTCAAGAAAGGCATCCAGTCCCTTCTTAAATTTTAGTAAGGAATCACTCATTACCACATTATACGGCAGAGAGTTCCATAGTCTCACTGCTCTGAGGCTATGTGCACATAGTTCAGGATTTTTTGCGTTTTTGCGGCAGTTTTTCGCTGCAAAACCGCATGCATTAAGCATCCTATTATTAGAATGCATTCCGCAATTTCTGTGCACATGCCGCATTTTTTTCCGCAAAAAAAAAAATGCATCGCGGAAAAAAAACGCAGCATGCTCATTCTTTTAGCGGAATCGCGGCGATTCCGCTGCCATAGGAATGCATTGAACCGCTTACTTTCCGCATGTGGTATGCCCACCATGCGCAAAGTGAGCGGTTCATGTGCGGTTGGTACCCAGGGTCTGGAGGAGAGGAGACTCTCCTCCAGGCCCTGGGTACCATATCCCTGTTAAAACAATTAAAATAAAAAATCGTGATATTCTCACCTTCCGGCGGCTCCCACAGCTTTCACGCCTCTCAGCGACGCTCCCGGCAACTCCCGTTACCAGTGATGCCTTGCGAGAATCACCCCAGATGACGTAGTAGTCTCGCGTGATGCTACGTCATCTGGGGTGATTGTCGCCAGGCATCACTGAGAACGGGATTGGCCGGGATCATCGCGAAGACCAGGAAGGCTGCGGGGGCCGCCGGAAGGTGAGAATATCATGATTTATTATTTTTTTTATTATTTTTAACATTAGATCTTTTTACTATTGATGCGGCATAGGCAGCATCAATAGTAAAAAGTAGGTCACACTTGTCAAACACTATGTGTGACTCGTGTGACCAACCTGTCAATCAGTTTTCCAAGCGATGCTACAGATCGCTTGGAAAACGCTAGCATTCTGCAAGCTAATTACACTTGCAAAACGCTAGTTTTTAGTAGGAATACGCATACCAATAAAATGCGTATTTCTCGCGGCAGGGAGGTGCGGGATTGCCGCAGAAATTTCCGCGGCAATTCTGATACGTGTGCACAGAGCCTGACAGTAAAGAATCTGCGCCTGTGATTATGACAACCTTCTTTCCTCCAGACATAGAGGATGCCGCCTTGTCCCCGTCACAGGTCTAAGAGTAAAAAGATCATGAGAAAGGCACCGTTCTTGAATTGACAGAAGACAATCCCTCACAAGAGTATGATCGTGGACAATCCTGGCTGGACCGCCCCAGCAGAATCAGCATTAGAACCTAGGATTTGGGAGATGAGACCGGCAATCACAATTGAATTTGTCACTGTAAGGCTATCACACACACCTAACTGTTTAGTTGCGTTCTCTGCGCAGAGGTCACAAAACCTGAAGGATTTCCTAGTATTATATCTTTCCCTTTAAAACATGCAGCATGTCAATTCTTTCAGTGTTTATGTTGCAGATTTCACTCATACTTATGGATGGAAAAAAAAAACTAATTTAAAAAAAAACAAAAAACATCAACAACGTGTTTTAAAAAAAAACATTGTTTATGCCACATTTTTTCCTAACACAATGGTATTTGCAGCACATTTTTCTACGTCAAACACTCTAGGGGTATGTGCACACATTCATTGCGTGCACATAACTGCTTTTAAACTCAGGCAAGCCGCTAATGTTTTTCAAGCAGGAGACGCTTTAGGAAACACTGGCATTTTCTGTATCATTTATTCAGTCGGTTCCTGACTGCATTTCAGGTGGCTTTAGCCACAAACCATTTTTCAGAGGGTTTTCTTGTGGCTTTTGTGACATTTTTCACTCTACGTTTTGTGGTCGATTTTTCACTCCACTGAATAAACTGCTAATTATTTTTTTTAAGCAAAAAGAATGGGAAAAAAACACTGCAAAAAAAACTCCAGGTCCATTCTCATAGACTTATATTGATAAGTACATTACATCTTCAGTGAGACAAAAAAAAACAGGAGAATGGACGAGTCACTTTTAACCAATTGTAGTTTTAAAAATACGCTCTAAAGTCTCAACAGGAGGACAAAGTCATTTTTATAATAAAACGCATATATTTATTCTTTGTTTTATTTATTTCATTAAAGGGTCTCATATCAAAAATCTGTTTGGGAATCTGGCAGCAAGTTTTTTTAATACAGCGTTGGGAATCTGGCAGCAAGTTTTTTTAATACAGCGTTGGGAATCTGGCAGCAAGTTTTTTTAATACAGCGTTGGGAATCTGGCAGCAAGTTTTTTTAATACAGCGTTGGGAATCTGGCAGCAAGTTTTCAATACATCTACAGTCAGAGTACAGAAATGTGCTCATAATACGATCGTGTAAAATCGGCCTCATTCTGCCTTTCTTTAAAGGGTTTCGTATTAATATTCTGCTTTGGAATCAGGCAGCAAGCATACAATACAGTGCCATCGCAGGGAATATAAAGCATTGCACACTGCCAATTTAAATCCGTTGATTTTTTATGTAAAGCACGAATGTGCCATTTTCCCCCTGAACAAGAAACAAGAACAAGAAATGTTCTTTGTAGCCGCTCTTCCCTTTGGCGAATAATTAAAGGGGGATCACCAAATCCGTACCGTTATCAAAGTAGGAATTCACTAATCGAGCATTTGAAAAAACATTTTCTAAACTAGACAACCCATTTAAATATGAAAAAGCAGTAATGTTAAGAATTCATGAACATCAAGGGAAAAGAAAAAAAAAAATGACAAAGCCGAGGCTAGTTCTGCACTACAAAACTGCAATCACACTGAACAAATTCAATCACATTGCTGCTTACACAGCTTTATCGTAAGAGGCTTACGGGAGCCAAAAGGTGTTTTTCCCTTGCTCCCTAAAAGCAATCACAGCAGTAGCTGTCACTATACTCCTTAAATAGCCCAGTCAAAAGGATAGGCAAATTATTTCTGATTAGCCTAATTGAGACTATTCCTTCATATACGTCAGAGGTTAACTCCTGGGCAATTCGTATCTTGATGAGCTTCACTACCATGTGCAAATGGGAACAATGCTCTGTAGCCAAGCAGAAAAGACTGATGGAGCTGACAACTGCAGAAAGCGCTGTATTAACTCCAATTTCCTGGGCACAACTGGGTGAGGAGTCATAGTAGGTGAAAAGATTCCTGGCCTGGGACTCGGAATTTAATAGAGCTGACATAGCTTGTAAATTGCTACGATTGGCACAAAGAAAGGCTGAAAGGTGGGAGACAGAAATTCAGGTTACGAGGACGTGCCCATTAGAAAGACTGCTGACCAAGGGCACCTTGATTGCTGAAAAAGGGGTTAAAACATTAAACAAATGCATCAAGCAAATTAAGGTGGTGTTGGCTGTCTTTTTTAATAACTACGATTTATTTAAGTATTACATGATATGTCACTGCTGCAGCAAATACGTGGCCATAGAGGCACACAGAGATTACTGCTATGCCCGGTCAATGTGACAATGGTGCATCACTGGATCTTGAATTATAGAGGCTGGCAGAGGACCAGAAAAGTGCGGGCACAGAAGGAACGGAGTTTGAGAAAGTACATACAAAAGCATTATAAAAAAATGGTACCCAGAAACTCTAAGGACTGCTATGGGAGTGCTCTGTGAGCTTAAGGACAAAATGCATGAAGCAAATTAAAATTTGCAATTTTCAAGTAAAATGACTTCTTTTTTTCTACAAATATAACACAAGTTTACAACAGGTGATGAACATATGTGCAGTCTCTATAAACATGATAAATATATTACATCTATATAGATATATATCTATCTATAGAATATATCTATCTAGATATATATATATATATATATTCATTCATTCATTCATTCATTCATTCAATAGACAGATATAGATATATACACTGCTCAAAAAATAAAGGGAACACTCAAATAACACATCCTAGATCTAAATGAAAGAAATATTCTTATTGAATACCTTGCTCTGTACAAAGTTGAATGTGCTGTCAACATAATCACACAAAAATCATCAATGGAAATCAATTTTTGAACCAATGGAGGCCTGGATTTGGAGAGACCCCCAAATGAAAGTGAAAGCAAGTCAAATGAAAATCAAAGCAAGACAAAATGAAAGTGAAAGCAAGTCAAAATGAAAATCAAAGCAAGACAAAATTAAAGTGGAAGGAAGTCAAAATGATGCTCAGTATTGTGTGTGGCCTCCACGTGCCTGTATCACCTCCCTACAACACCTGGGCATGCTCCTGATGAGGATGCGGATGTTATCCTGAGGGATCTCCTCCCAGACCAGGACTAAAGCATCCGTAAACTCCTGGACAGTCTGTGGTGCAATGAGACGTTGGTGGATGGAGCGAGACATGCTGTCCCAGATGTGCTCAATCGGATTCAGGTCTGGGGAATGGGCAGGCCACTCCATAGCTTCAATGCCTTCATCTTGCAGGAACTGCTGACACACTCCAGCCACATGAGGTCTGGCATTGTCCTGCATTAGGAGGAACCCAGGGCCAACCGCACCAGCATATGGTCTCACAAGGGGTCTGAGGATCTCATCTCGGTACCTAATGGCAGTCAGTCTACCTCTGGCGAGCACATGGAGGGCTGTCTGGCTCTCCAAAGAAATGCCACCCCACACCATTACTGACCCACTGCCAAAACGGTCATGCTAAAGGATGCAACAGCAGGCAGCAGGTTCACACTCAGCACATGTGACTGATGTGACAGAGTCTGGAGACGCCGTGGAGAGCTATCTGCGGCCTGCAACATCCTTTTTGTGATTGACCTAGGCTGCTGTACACACATACAGCAGCCCTGCCCTAGGCTCTGTTGTGCACCTGTGTCTGGGCCTGTTTCACCCTTCATCTGTGGTTGCTGGTTTGGCAGTGTGGAAGTCAGATCTGAAAAGTCCATCTCCGGACCTGGTCGGCTCTTACCTGCGCTTGCCTTACTGGCACCATGGTAGTGATTCAGCAATGCTTCAGGTACTTTTGCATTTTGAAAAAAAAATTTTTTGCAGTCTTGCTTTTACTACATTTAGGAGGCCGTAATGTCACAGCGAATATAAAAAACGTGGAGTAGGACTGCCCCATATGAGAATGCCTTGTCGTGGCGGGGTGGCTCAAAGAATTGATTAATTATTTGCCAAATGTCTCATTTTTAAATACAGTTAGAAACCAATATGTGCATATGCACTTTATGTATTGCATGCTGACCATAGGCAGCGCTGGCTTCTCCCCGATTTTTACTCAATGTTAAAGACAGGTACGCAGGGAAACGCAGGATGCATACAGAAGTAGGAGGAGCTTCAGGGAGGAAGAAAGGAGGAAGTAGGCCGCCATCCGCAGCCCTGAACGAGAATATGAAACCAGCCTTACTTTGAAATTGAACAGTTTTTCTCGGAAATTACAAAAACAGATAAGTAGGACAATAAACCCCATGCCAACAAATATCAATAGCTGGCATTGTGTGATGGAACAACACAGAATACACAGCAGAAAAAAAATTCAAAATTCAATAACAAAAAAAAAAAGGCTCAATATCAGCAATAAACTAAAAGACTAGTACAAAAGTAGTTGTGTAGAAACAGTGTGACAAATATAGATAAACAGGACACATACTGTACAGAGCAGAACCAGGCTGGAGGATGAAGCAGAATAGTCAGATGGAGGAGGTGTTGCCATGTAGATAACATAACTAGAAAAGACTAAACTACAGCCACTTACTAAATTACTATAGAAAATTATTTAAAACCAATGTCACTATACAGCAATCCCAATAATGGCAAAGCACGGCTCCTGACCCCGCACAGGTTCTGCAGAGAAGAAAATCCATATTGGTACTATTTGCTAGTGCTAGGACTCCGACATATATAAGATTGTCGATCTGCAAGTGGCCAGGCTGCACTCACAGATCAGAGTATCTAATTACAGGTGAGCTGCTAGTCTATACAATGGCGGTAAAATGCCTTTAAAGGGAATCTGTCATTAGGATCATCCCCTTGAAGCCTTCTACATAGGCATGCAGGTCATAGAAAGTTGAACAAAATGATACCCTAACATCAGCGATCCGATGTTTTTTTTCCAGAAATATCCCAGTTTTTTTTAAACATGTAAATGAGCTGATGAGATCTACGGCCCGGACATTGATCTCCAAGAATCTGCCTCCAGCTCCCGAGTTTATGTCCAGCCCATAGATCTTAACAGCTCATTTACATATTAGAAGAAAAGTGTGGATTTCCCTGGAATAAGACATCGGATGACTGATGGCAAGATATTACTATACTCATCTTCCTATGACCTACATGCCCATGTACACTGCTTAGGAGTGGTCGTCCTACTGACAGGTTCCCTTTAAACCACAATATTTGGGGACATGTGCTTGTATATATCTATAGGTCTGTTGTATAAAACAGATGCTGTACAGTTCACAAGTATAGAGCGAGAAAGAAAAATGGGGCTCTCACCATTGCTTTCAATGGGTTTGGGGTACAGCTCTGGTGTCGTGTCCTCTCATCCCTACCCGTGAGTAGAAATGTTCATGGGAACTACCCCATTGCCTTACATTAGTGTCCTGTCGCTATGTTTTGTATTGAGACAGTAGTCAGATGTATGGGTGTAGCAGAATTATTAACAGATGCCAGCCCCTATCGCATATCTTCGGCCAGGTGCACACTGTAACTGGAAGCACTTTGGATGCAGCACATGTCCGCTCAGTCCAAAGCGCTACCGGCTATTGAACGCAGGAGATTCCACATGTGTTCACTGAACCGTCCAGAATCACTGCATCCAATATCAAAATGGAGACTTATGCACGATGAAAGTGGTGTAAAAGCATAAAGCCCTTAATAAATGTATATGCCAGAATATTCGCATTTATGACATTCTACATCGCATTGCAGTTCTGCACTAGAATGTAATTAAACCTACATTAAACTTATACTAAAATATGGGCAATTAAAGGGAATCAGTTACTAGGTTTTTGCTACCTAAACTGAGAGCAATATAATGTAGGGACAGAGACCCAGATTCCAGTGATGTGTTGCTTACTGGGCTGCTCGCTGTAATTTTGATACAAGTCACTGTTTTAACAGCAAATCATCACTAAAGGACTAGTAAAGCTGCTGCCATGTAGTCACCCATCATGGACTCTGTACAGCCCCACCCACACCTTTAATTTGAAGCATTCTGCCTATGCACAGCGTACACGGAAGCTGCTTATCACTGGTGTGGGTAGGTTATACAGAGATCATCAACATTGAGATAAACCAGTAGATCTGCAGCAGACAAAACTGAGATTTCTTTGAACTGCAGCAAGGAGCCCATTAAGTGACATATCACTGGAATCAGGGTCTCTGCTTTTATATGATGTTACTCTCAGATGGGGCAGAATCCACATTTACAAGTTGTACATACAGTAACACAAATATGTTAAATCTGAGCTTCCATTAATAATTTTCCGATCTCCCTTTCCACACTTATTACTGCAAGATCCCTTTGAACAGAGACATTTTCTTCTGACTTAAAGGAAATCTGTAAATGTGAAGAATACATTTTCTTCTACAGCTCTGGAGCCCAGCAAAACAAAAGTGGCCTAAAAATCTGGGTTCTCGGGGCAAATAAATTCTAGTTTACCAATTAAGCAGCTATTCTAATGGTCAGAGGAACATATTGGTGTTGTGTGTGTAGTGGTGACGTTCCAATCTGCAGACTGGCAAGTGGGCTTTGTGATGCAAATAATACAGCTCTGCTTATGAACGGTCTGTCACCAAGCAGAGATATTCCTGGACTGCTGTTAGAATAGAACCCGTGCTTTTCTGAACTGGGACGTTTATATTTCAAATGTAGAAGATTCATTTTAATCTGTAGACAGTGAATTTAGTACAATATTTCCAGTTCATCCCCTCCTAAATCTTAATGATGACTGGTACTTGGGAAAAAATAACACTGCAGATGGAGCAGCGAAAGAGGTGAAACGTGTTAATGAAAGCAGCCCAACTACAAAAAAAAAAAAAAAAAAAACAGACTCTGGTTCCTTGTAGCCAATACTTTACAAAGCAATTATCCAATTTGTACTCACAGCTTGCTCCAAGTATGGCTTTCTCCTATAGGCCTGTCAACAGGGCATGAATAATCGCCACCAAAGCATTTAAAAAAGGTAAAGAAAAATCTGCCATAACGGAGCTGTAAATGGATTGTAGTAGGAGACTCCAAATTAGGATATCTTTTTTTCACCTTTGT
Source organism: Oophaga sylvatica (assembly GCA_033576555.1). Taxonomy (NCBI): domain Eukaryota; kingdom Metazoa; phylum Chordata; class Amphibia; order Anura; family Dendrobatidae; genus Oophaga; species Oophaga sylvatica. Next base: position 121,146,349 of record JARQOD010000004.1, read on the forward strand.
TTTAAGTCTGCTTTCGGTATTACAGCTCAGCCAATAGTGAGTGTTTATTTACATGTAAATATATACATTTTTTTTATTTGGGGGGTGCTCACTGGGATAGTAATGGGGGTGTCTGATAGATAAATCTCCATTACCAACACCAAGGCTTGATGCCAGCTGCGTTTTTGGACAATTCACAGCTGACATCAATCCCAAGCCCCTTTACTACCACTTCTGAGGCGGCTGTGACGCTTGTATTTTTAGGCTGGGAAAGCATTAATAACCATAGACCCTCCCAGCCTGATAGTATAAGCTTACAGCTGTCTGCTTTACCTTTGCTGGTTATAAATAAAAAAAAAAATAAAAAAAAAAAGGGACCCCATGCCATTTTTTTTTTATTTAATCATAAAAGCTGTTAATATGGTCCAGAGGGTGCAATTTGATATGTTGAGGGGTTGTGAAATTATATGATTCTCTATATGTCCATGTCTGTATCTAACTATGTCTATTATCTATCTCTACAGCATTGACTGTGGTCTAAAAAAGCATGAAGAAAAAAAAAAAGCAGAAAATACGCAGCAAATCCCAATCATTTTTAGACCCGTTTTTAACGGACTGCACTGAAGTCAGGAAGTGAAAAAATGCTTAAAAGAATTGACATGATGCATATTTGTATGTGAAATACACAAATAAGCAGCGTGGTGCGTGACACTTCAGGATCTTCATTCATTTTGGTGGCATCAGGATTCCCTCCAGGTTTTGTGAAAAATTTGCAGATTTCTGCACAATTTTGGAAAACCGATGCAAAAAACACACCATGCTGCAATACCGCTCATAATAGGTTTCCAATGTTTTAGAGGTGATTTGCTTGTCACATTTCCTCTTATAGAGTCATCATCTCAACAGGCGACAAGCTACTGCATAAATACATTCCCAATTTATAAGAAAACACGAGCTCTGCACCAAGACTTCACTGAAGTGTTAAATTATTTTCTTACCCACATAAGTCACTCAACTTTACAGACATGCTCGGACACAGGACAACTCGGGGAATAACAGCACGTTTACGGAGGGCAGATACACCATATTGGAAAACACCAGCTAAGGGATGATAGGTTTCCAAATTTCATAACGTAATGCTTAAAAAAAAACAGTGTGGAAATCCACAAATCAATTTCTATTCTTTTACTGTAATTTCATCCTTTGCTGTAGATTGAAGCTATGCTGGTGAAATGGGACATTGGGCATTCAGAGCACAGAACTGCCGCTGCTTAGCACAGCTCTGCGCCAGAGCAACGGAGATCTCTAGAAGCTCGAGGGCAAGATTTAGTCTTCAATGTCCTACATCAAAGGCTACAGGTTTATTTATTTTTTTAGGTTACATCGTCTGTAATAAGACTTTTTGCATAAATGGTAATCCAAGGCCAGTAGATTTGTAATCCTCCAGCAACTCACGGGCAGCTAGGTGCTATCAGATGGGCCATTTCTTCACTATGGCACTTTAAATCTGTCTAAAATCAGTATTTCCCATCTGCTGCTGCCTGCCACCAAATGGCACGAAGAAACAAACGTAGTGTGAAACGGTTTACACAGTGCGCAGAATACTTTACTATGTGCAGGCTGGCGGATGGCAAAAATCCACTACGGCAGTAGCGTTTAGGTAGGATGTGTATTCTGCATCATGCACTTGTCCCACTACTGTACCTGGCAAGGTAATTAATCTTATGGCAGAGAAAAAAATATTCCTTCAGACTACAAACTTTACAGCATTTTTTTTAAAAGCAGTTTCTTCTTCCATGAGCAAAAAGAGGAGTTTAAGGATTTCCCTCTCCAATAGGACATGCCGTACGGTAAGTGTATAGCACATGCAGACCCCACGGGGGCACGGACCAGCGTTACTGGATATTGCAGTCCATACTCAGACAGTGTGAACCAGCCATTATGTGGAATTGACATGTCATGGTCAAATAAGGCATCTCTGCTTCAATTTAGCAAGATGATCACATTCTAAGTATTTTATGCTATAAAATAAACTATTACATTAAAAAAAAAATTCTTTAATAGAATAGTATTTCACAAACAGAAGTAGTATAATACAGGTAGTGTAAGGCCCTCTCATACATTACAGAGTTCTTTCATACGGCTTCTGCACGTCAACAGTTAACTAAATCGTAAAATGTACAATCATAGCTAAGTCAAGAGCATTTGGGAACGAGCGTGGAAAAAAGTGATAAAATACAGCTTGAGATTGACTTCTTATCAGCTCCACTCGGAGTAGTTCTACTGATTGCCTATTGTCAGAACTACAGTTTCAATAGTCCAGTGACCTCATGCGACACAGAAACACGGTAATTGTGGGGAGAAGACATGGAAAATCCAATGGCCTACTTGACTGCATAGAGCATAGTTGTGGCCACGTGACATGCAGACTCCCGGGCGAGAAACCTAGACCGTTTCCAGCCTCGCGCAATACACGTGCATTCAGCGTGGTCCGGAAGACAAACATCGCACGCTTGTAGACACGTCGTTCCCGGAGCGGACACCAGAGAATCCTCACAGCGCAAGGAGTGACGGCATACTTGTCGCTTTAGACCAGATAACCCTTTAATCCAGTCACACCCTTTGCCGTATGGTTACGTTAATCATGGCCCTGCCTTTAATGCGGGCTCCGACGCTGAGCCAGCATCTTTCCCTGCACATGACAGCCGATCTGACCTTAGAGCTGGCCATAACTTTTTAATGGAGGGGCACAGAGGAAAACCCAACATATTCCAGAATTAGCAAAGCAACAGCATTTGGAGGAAGTACTTGGGTGAAATTAAAAAAAATATATATATATTTTAAGATTCTCTTCAAAAATATTAAAAAGGACTTCTACAGAGACTTAAAAGACAGAAACTAATTCTGGATATCCATTACCATCTCTAGGGCGAGGATAAGTGGGATACTTCCATATAGGCAGCATATGAAAAATTCATAACATTAACCACTTCTGTTTCTGCTGAGAAAACCTTCTGACAGGAACAGAACTGTTTATTTTTATCTAGTGATCTCCAGAGAGCCTTAACCCCTGTATTGCTGGAGGGCCTAGCAACCAAAGCAGAGAACGGAGGCCTGCCTGCAGAGCGCAGCACAATTTCTGGTGTTGCCATAGAGACCGTCCCTCTAAGGATCTGCCTCCACCACGCTTCTCAAAGTGTGTCAGTGGTATCTACGAAGAATAAATTGAAAATTAGCTTTCCCTTCCTTACCGCAGACACACTGGGGCAGGATTATCAGCACGGTCACTGAGCGTGGGTTTGGCGGTGTGTAAAAACAGTCAAATGCCATGAGCAATGTCTGCAACACATCCTTCTAAGATGTCACCCAACCCACGGCCATGCCTCGAATACTATACTGAATGTAACGCCCATAGTGTTCCCGATATATACAGAGAATGGCCAAAACAGGCACATCCTGGAGATCTGTAGTAAATCCTTATCTTACAGAACGGGCATTTGCCAGAAATTTGTAATTCTACCTGGTGCAAATTCTCCTTAATTTGCACACATGCAGTGACGTGCAGACTAGACGTGTGAGCACTTGCTCAATACCCGTTAATTTCGTGAGGCCAGACAAGTCAAGTCGGAATGTGGCTATTTGTATGCAAGCTGCTCACTCCCAGCACCGGAGAATCCGTGCAGCGCGCTCGTTGTGAGGATTCACAAGTCTGCAGTCACAAAGAGACTGCAGATTTGTACCCTAAGGCCGGACAACCCCTTTAAGTTCTAACATGAGTTAGGTGTGTGCTGGGCTCCCCATGGGTCATCAGAATGAAGATTCCCATACACAGCTTAGCCTTGTTGACCACTTCATGCATTTTTGACGACCGTTTCCAAAATACAAGAATCAGCAAAAGAAAATTTACTGGCATAATCATTCTTGAAAATCAGTTGATCACATCTTACGGGACCTTCTAACTCATGTCCACTTGTCAACAGTCTTGATTTTCAGAGATAAGTCACATGAACCAGACCTCAAAAGGGCAGATTTATGCCAATATCCATAAAAGGTACAATCATGGCAATTTATGGATGTTGAAGGGTACAATTTGAGGAGTTTTAAATACTTGAATTTTAGGGTTTTAAATAGGTCAGAAGTAGGAATTACCATAATAATCAGTATTTTGTCTGCAGATCTACACATCTGTGAAAATGTGCATGGGTTGCCCTATATATTGGAGGAATTTGAATTCCTTTCTAGACTATAATCAGGAGGTGACATTTCTAGAGATATTAGCGGGATTTCTTTTCTGCAGCTTCTGTTTCCAGTGTGATACAGTTATACTGCAGAAAAGAACCCGTACTAGAAAATCCCATAATGTAGAAAGGCCGTGGGTGGAATGGTGGTCTGCAATCAAATTCAAGGAGAATCTAATATAGTTCTCAGCAGAGTGAATCAGGCTTTATACCAGAGTGGGGAGAGGGTGGTAATACTGTACGCCAGAAACAGCCAAAAGGAGGGAAAGATCTTCAGAAGACAAAATGGAGTTTTAGACAATACAGAGACCCAAGGGAGTCAAGCAAATACTGGGTAATGTTCAGCTAATTAACAATGAACAACTGAGAGTTCTTCTGTAGAGTTGAGCGATACTTTCCGATATCCTAAAGTATCGGAATCGGAATGGTATCGCCGATATCACTAAAATATCGGCGATACCCGATACCAATACCGGAAGTCCCATGTAATTCTATGGGAACAAAATATCGCAACTAAAAAAACCCCATTCTTTCCTTGTAAACACTAAATATACACACATAGAATACACATATATATATATATATATATATATATATATATATATATATATATATATATACACATGTCATTGTGACATATATATATACATATATGTATAGTTTATACACTTCTACATAGTAAAATATCCTCTGATTCAATTGCCGGGTAAAGCCGGCTTCAGTGAAAAGACAGAAGCACCCGACATGAAATGACACTTGGTGTACATAGGGTTAACCATGTCTTTTCATGTCCTTTGCTATCTAATTTGCACAAACAATTAAATCAGTCTATGTGTGCAAAATTTCACACCTGTAGGGGTTAATTAAAGGTGTAAATTCGTTGTAAAAAAAACGGACTTTTTTGCTACGAATTTACACCTTTAATTAACCCCTACAGGTGTGAAATTTTGCACACACAGACTGATTTAATTGTTTGTGCAAATCAGATAGCAAAGGACATGAAAAGACATGGTTAACTCTATGTAAACCAAGTGTCATTTCATGTCGGGTTCTGCATTTTCACAAAAGCCGGCAATTGAATTAGCGGCTATTATACTATGTAGAAGTGTATGAACTACAAATATAAATATATATATATATATATGTGTCACAAATTCAATGACATGTATATATATATATGAGGTGTAAAATTGCTGAAAAAAAATGCGTGGGCTCCCGCCCTATTTTCGCAACCAGACAGACAAAGCCAGTGAGTGGGGGCAGATAATAATAGCCCAGAGAGGGACCATTATTTTTGCCCCCCCCCGGCTACTAACATCTGCCCCCAGACACCCCAGGAAAGACAAATCTATAATTAGATTCGCCCTTTCTGGCACTTTGCCCGTCTATTCCCATTGCCCTGTAGCGGTGGCGAATGGGTTAATATGGGGTTAAAGCCACCTTGCTATTGAAAGGTGACCTTAAGCCAGGTTAATAATTGAGAGCTGTCAATTAGACAACTATCAATTATTAATCCTATTGCATGAAATAAAAATAAAACACACACACTTTAATTAAAAATCATTTTAATGAAATAAAGACACATGTTTTTGACCATCTTTTATTTTACTGCAAAAACCATTTCCTGTAATAAAAATAAAATAAAAAAGCAAAATTATTCTTACCTATCCCATGCACAGTCAGGTCCCACGGTGTAATCCTTCAGAAAGGGTTAATGTTTACTGCAGGGACCGCAGCTAATGCTGCAGCCTCACAGTAAACCCCAAATGAATGAGTTCCTCTCCTGCCTGACAGGAGAGTAAAGGCTGGGTGTCACATAACGATACACCAGCGATCCCGACAACGATATGCACTTGTCAGGATCGCTGGTGTATCGCTACATGATCGCTGCTGAGCTGCCAAACAGGCAGCTCAGGCAGCGATCTGGGACAGCGACACTGCGGGTAACATCGCTTAAGGGCCCGTCTCACATAGCGATATCGCTACCGAGATCGCTGCTGAGTCACTAGTTTTGTGACGCAGCAGCGAGCTCACCAGCGATATCGCTGTGTGTGACATTCAGCGACGATCAGCCCCCCTGCCGGGTATCGCTGATCGTAGCAGAAATGTCAGGATCTTTTTTTGATCGCTGGTTTCCCTCTGACAGGCACGCATCGCTGCGTGTGACAGGCGGGAGACCAGCGATCCGCTGGTAACCAAGGTACACAGCGGGTTTCCAGGCACCGCGCAGCGCTTGGAAACCCGCTGTGTACCTTGGATACCAGCTCCCTGCATCAGGGCGCTGGTATCCAAGGTACACAGCGGGTTTCTAGGCACAGCCCCGCGCCTGGAAACCCGCTGTGTACCTTGGTTACCAGCGGATCGCTGGTCTCCCGCCTGTCACACGCAGCGATGTGTGCCTGTCAGCGGGAAACCAGCGATCAAAAAAAGGTCCTGACATTTCAGCGACGATCAGCGATACCCGGCAGGGGGGCTGATCGTCGCTGAATGTCACACACAGCGATATCGCTGGTGAGCTCGCTGCTGCGTCACAAAACTAGTGACTCAGCAGCGATCTCGGTAGCGATATCGCTATGTGAGACGGGCCCTTAAGTGGAAAGCTTAATTGATTGCTTTCCACTTTCACTTCAGGTCAGCCAGGGACACAATCAGTGACGTTAGAGGGAACTGATTAACAAAAATAGGGGTTCCCTTCGAAAAAAAAATTGGCGTGGGGTCCCCCCTATTTTTGTTAACCAGCCAGATGAAGCAGACCGCTGAGGCCTGGATTTTCAGGCTGTTAAGGAGCCAAGATCCATGGACCTTGCCAGCCTGATAATACCAGGCCACAGCAGTCTGCATATCTTGGCTGATTAACAAAAATAGGGGATCCCCTCGAAAAAAATTGGCGTGGGGTCCCCCCTATTTTTGTTAACCAGCCAGATGAAGCAGACCGCTGAGGCCTGGTTTTTCAGGCTGGTAAGGATCCAATATCCATGGACCTTGCCAGCCTGATAATACCAGGCCACAGCAGTCTGCTTAGCTTGGCTGGTTAACAAAAATAGGGGATCCCCTCGAAAAAAAAAACGGCGTGGGGATCCCCCTATTTTTGTTAACCAGCCAAGTAAAATGCAGACTGCTGCGGCCTGGTATTAAAAGACTGTCAAGGCCCATGGATTTTGGCCCTCAACAGCCTGATAATACCAGGCTACAGCAGCCCCACATTTGGCGCATCAAAAGATGTGCCAATTGTGGCACTTTACCCGGCTCTTCCCACTTGCCCTGTAGCGGTGGCAAGCGGGGTAATAAGGGGTTAATGTCACCGTTGATTGCACGGTGACAATAAGCCCGGTTAATAATGGAGAGGTGTCAATAAGACACCGATCCATTATTAATCCCAAAGTTTTTAAATGTTTAAAAAAAGACAAAGCAAGAAAAAAGTCTTTTAATGAAATAAAAGAGACAACACAGTTTTCATTAATTTTATTGTACTCTCATTCCTGCGACGCCATCGATCTCCTGTAAAAAAAGAAAAAAAAACAAACCAACAGTATACCACCTGTCCGACGCAGTCCATAGTAACGAGTGTCCCACGACGATCCAGCTCTGCTACATCGCAATGACAGGCAGAGCCTGTCATCCCGGCGCAGCACAGCTGATTACCTGCTTCCCCGGCGGTGACGTCATCGGACTGCTTTACGGCCGGGATTACCCAGCAGTCACTGCAGTTATCGCGAGAAACTGCATGTGACCGCCGGGGAAAGAAGATTGCGGCCATCAAGCAGTCCAGGACGTGACCGCCGGAGATCTTCTGCCAGGTAAGTGCCGCTGACTCCTGACAGACCCGACCGACGGACACTGACAGTGACAATCCCGATTCCAGTATCCGATATGACGAAAATATCGGAACTCGGAATCGGAATTCCGATACAGCCAATATCGGCCGATACCCGATATTTGCAGTATCGGAATGCTCAACCCTACTCTTCAGATATCAGCTTTATAATACTACAGATGGGGGAAATTCCAGGAGTAAGTGATACACATTAAGGAGCTTTCTGCAAAGGTGCAACCACTTTTCACTACGTCAATGCATTTACAGTATAAAAAAAAAATTGCAAATGGTCTTAAAAACATTCCGTAGATGTGTGTATACAGTTCCTATTTGGAACGATATTTCGCTTCTCTGGCTCTCTTTAGAGATTCTGTCACTAGAATTAAGGGCAGCATGTGTCAGGGACGGGATGTAGGCACTCAGCCAGGGATTTTCCACCGCTTCTTCCGCTCACTGCCGTGAACCGATAGGTCTCCGCCTATTTGCACATATAAGCGCTTTATGACTACCTCTACACCCACACCCACACACGTCAACATCTTTCTAGGTTCACTGTGCGTAGGCAGAAATCTGCCAACAAGAGGAGGCAGGGTTATACAGACCTCATGAATACGGGAGACTATATGGTAGAAGGTTTACTAGTCCTATAGTAATAAACAGTGATTTTATCAATGCTACTACAGCAAGCATGCTGGTAAATGACGCAGTCAGAGTCACTCAGAAAACTGCTTTTCCCATACGAGTTCTATCCATATTTTTTACAGATAAAAACATGTCCACGTTATGGTCTATGGGGTGGCTACAAGAACAATAAATGCAACACTGATGGTAAAAATGGACACAGACCATAGATTGATAAAATCCATGTGCATTATATTGTGTACAAGAAAAAACATCACAGTTTTTTATCACGTCTCATAGAAATAAAGAGCGCAGCCAAAACGGAGCGACAGATGACTGCAAGAACAGACGTCAGGTCCGGGAGAGGGGAACAGGCTCATAGAAGTCAGAACCTGTACCAGATATTTAGAACACACTGCTTCCAAACAAGCGACATGACAAAAGAAAAAATAAATCACACAATATTGATATGGATTGCTTGCTTCCACTTTAAGAAATAAGTGGGGAAAAACAGTTCTGCCGCATTAAGCACAGCAAGATCTGTCGGAAACCATGAAATGATTCTCCTGAGCAGTAAACAAAGCACTCACGGAGATAAATATGGATTTACAGTAACATTATACATCACATGCCCAGGTAATGCTTCAGGAGCACATTAACAAACGACTTGTCACTGTACAAGACGAGCACTCAAGGTGGCATTAAGTGGCACATCAATATAGGATGCAGAAGTTACAGGTTACTAGCCCTATACGGTAAGTGGGGTGGGGGCGCAGAAATAAGTAGAACAGAGGCAATGCCATAACCTCATTAATATTATCATATAGCTAGGCTTAATATACAGATGAATACTTATTTTCAAAGTGCATATAGGTCCCATACAGCACAGCATTGTAATATGTGAAGGCACATCTAGTGAACTGTAAACTACTGCTGGGGCAAGTAATATGGCCTGTCAATGATGGTCCTCCGATCTCAATGGTATAGACAGAGGATGTGCCGTGATGTCCGGACCTAAGCTCACCAGCCTCATATTTGTAATGATGGTGTCTAGTTCGGAGCCGGTAGGCCAGTGGCCAAACCGGACAGCTCGTTCCATGCTCAGTGTGAAAAGCCTAAAAGGGGTTCTCGTACAAAATATAACCATCTATCAAATATCCATGGGTCGGGTGGTACGCGGTATAAACTGTAATGCTGCCATGCTAATTGGGGTCTGAGTGGCAGATTTATTTTTCTCACTGCTCCTCAGGAAGGAAGATAAGATGACTGCCCAACCACTTTGTGTTTTGTTAATAAAAATTAAAAAAAAATTAAGTTCATGTCTTCACTTGAGAAATGAACCTGTACTTACTCCAAGGCAAGACTGTAAAGAGATGATATTAGGCCACTGATTAAAAGGATGACTGGCAAGTTATCTCCGGGAAAACAATGAGATCGGCAGTCCGAAATCAGACGGTCAACTGAAAGTCGCGGGTTCAGCCTACATTAGTCTAATGTGTATAGCGGCCTTTATACCTCACATTGATTTCGAGACCTTCAGAAAACCTGTTCACTGATTTTACACTTATTCTGCGCTTCTTTACTAAGAGAGTGCCATTGACTTGGATACAAAATGATTCCACTTTTTACAATAATAGCTATTGTTATTTTACCACTGCTTCCTGTTCTAAAGTGCAAGTGCATTTCTTCCAGGAGTGTAACCCCAAAAATTATGGCCACCCTAGATAAGCAGACAAATTCGATATGCACGGTTGCCCATATTGGCTCATCAAGAGTGACACGGTTTCCATTAATTTTAAGTGTGTATTAAGCAATTCTACTTATTGATTTAAATACCTATGGGGGATAAACGTGTCCCCTCATTAAACAAACACACTCATTCCTGGAAAGGTTGAAAGGTTAACCGAGCAGGAGACAAATCTATAGCCCCATATTTCAGTCCAATTACCTCCCCTTCTCCTCATTAGATAATTCCTTCACTCAAGGAGAAATACCCAAGGGGACAGAAAATGGACAGAACATCAAGTTCACTCGCTCTCCCGCAAACCACAAGAAGGACAAGTACCGTACTTAGCTATTATGTGCAATGCCGCAACATGCCATGACAGTCACAATAGGTCAGTAATGGTCACCGTTTCCATTGTTGGAGGGTACAAACCAAACACCCCAATAACCTTGGATGGTGGATGGGAAGGTAATCAGAAGAGTAGAACAAGTGACTACTCGTCCGCTACTTTTTACGCACCAATTACAGGAGCCTGTAAATATCAGATATAATGACGGTGTGGTGTTTAATGCTGAGCCACAGCCTCGCTAGAGATTATAATATCGATACTTCTCAGTAATCTGAAATAATCAATGTATAGCTGTAAAAAGATGGCACACCTAATGGCCAAATGTCGGCAAGAAAAAGGGGCATTACTAGAAAACGGAGGCCTCTTTAGAGAGGATCATTTCACTGATTAACATATACGGTACATATAGTTGATCAGCATTCATTAATTTGGGCAGTTTACACGGGCTGATGAAAATGGATAGGAACAGAATATTAACAGGATCCTTCAATCACAAAGCAGCATCTTGTTGGCTACACATCCTTTAATGAATTTTACTCTGGCGAAAAATAACAGAGTCACCCGCGGAACAACGGTTTTCTACATAACCACCAAATTTACTAAAGACGACATCATCTCAATACAGCCACCCACGTGGGGTTGTGTGTGGGTAAAGCAAAACCTTTCCCAGGGGACTGGCTGCGTCAAAAATGAACACATTAAGGCCACATTCACACATTCAGTATTTGGTAAGTATTTTAAATCCGCATCTTGTAAGCCAAAACCAGGAGAGGAACAATCAGAGGAAAAGTATAATAGAAACACGTCACCTCTTCTGGATTTTACAATACAGATGTAAATACTGACTAAATAATGAACTGGTGATGTGTTTATTATACTTTTTCTCTCATTGTTCCACTCCTGGTTTTGGCTTACAAGATGCGGATTTAAAATACTGACCAAATACTGAAAGTGTGAATGTGGCCTAATACTCATCAACAGACTCCCACCTTGATCAGGCACAGTATGCTCTGTAGCAGACCTCGGCAAAGTGTGGCTCGTGGGCCACATCCGGCCCTCTGGCTTAGTCTGGTCCGCGTACCGAGACAGCCGTGGGGCTGGAAACCAGAGGCCCACGGTCGGCACGCTCGCTGTCTCCATAGGCGCTGACTGCATTGGTGGAGGACAGGCCTCTGGCCACTTCCTCCACCAATCAGCATATGAAACAGCTGACGCAATGTGTACTGTAGAGTCAGCGCACCAGAGGCATGGAGACCAGCAGAGCGTCAGGTAGCCTGACCAGGGAATGTTTTTGTCATGTGTTTGGGTGGGCATGGTGCTGTATATGGGAGCCTCATGCAGTATATAGGGAGGCTGGTGTGGGGCTCATGCCGCACATGGGGGAGGCTGTGTGGGGCTCTTACAGTATATAAGGGGCTGTGTGGGGGCTCATACAATAAACAGATGGGGCTGTACTCGGGTTCAAACGATATATAGAGGGATGTCAGCAAACTTAATTCTGCTCAATATTAAGTGATACAATTAATATAATTATCAATAATATAATAATTCTAATATATCAATATTAATATTGAGTAGAATTAATTTTGTCCTATTGGTTCGGATCTCCACAATATTCACGGTCTCAAGTGGCCCCTCCGGAAAATTAATTGCTCACCCCTGATCTGTAGACCTCTCTGGCAGAGGAAGTGGAGATATCATCGTTGCATTCGCGAACAGACCTTGCAGCCTGTGACTGACTGCAGCGCCAGGTGACATGATCAGCTTGTCAGTGGATGGTTTCTAATAATGCACTGTTCCAAATAACCTGACGGCTGCAGTCAGTTGATCAAAGGCATCAGGGTCCAACACTTAGTAGATCGATGACGTCTCCACTTCCTGTGCTGGAGAAGACTACCAGAAGACTATACTGGATCTAGGCAATAATCAGTATTTGATTAATATAATATAATTTAAGTATTTCATTTTCGGGCGTATGCTTCTACTGGAGGGGGACCCCCAGATGTAGCAGACTGTATGTGGGTGTTTGCCCCCAGTAGGCGTACAAGCCCAAAAATGTTACATGACAGAGCACACGTTGACTCAATCAGAACCATAATAGTCAATGGCTCAGTCGGAACATACGCAAGAATACCGGTTTGCGGGGGGTTCGGATGCAAGCCCCGACAGGACCACTGGACATAGCGAAAGTTGCAATGTGAAAGCACCCTTACAAGGATTGCAAAAATCTCTTAGATTTTGTGTGTTCTGTGTAAGTGAAAGGCAGAAGTACAAAGATATTCAATTCATAACATTAATAAACAAAGACTGAGATGTAAGGAAAGTTTACTCCTTTCCTTACCATTGTTTATATAGTATTAGAATATAAACCCTACATTTCCTTTCATACATCTGTGAAACCAATAAATGCCAAGACCCTTCAATGTGCTGCCCAATAATTACAATAGATTCCGGGATGGAATCTACTACTAATTAGGATGGGAAATGTGACTGGTCCATCCATGAATTCTTAGAAAAAGCTATTAGATTTTACACCTAATAGCAGCGGCACGTTAATTATGGCTGGAAGTGCCGAAGCCTGGAGATGCCATCCAAAACTAATCTCTCTCACTTTGAGGGAAAGGTAACAGCTGTTCCATGGAGTCTGAAATCACTGCACTAGGTAAGATGGCACAATTACCACTAAGTGGCACAGATCATCAATGGGAGAACGAAGCAGCATCTGTGAATCCGGGACATTATTAAAGACAGCACTGTGCCTTAATTGTCAGCATTTTGTCAGACAGGTTGCTGAGTGTGCAGCCGTGACCCATAGATGATGCTTATCAGGCAGATCGTCTTATGCTTACCCAGCAATGCCCTTAGCCAAGCCGTGCGGATTCTTTCTGTACGACATTGCATTATGCAGTAAGCTATGGAGGCACAATATTGTATTAGTATTCATACACAATACCAGCATATGCCACAGAAACAGGGATCTCATTACAAATCATCAGCGGCATTAAAAAATGGCTGGCTGAACATTATTATAGCCAGAAAGCTTACAGCTGACACACTGCAGTCCTAATGGGTATCCTTCTACTCATCCCTGAGAGTGAAGGAGAAAAATCTATCACCTAATATGGCAGAACCAGAACACTTTACAGGTATTAAGACTTGAGCGCTAGCTGAGGATTACAAGAGAGCTAGGTTATACTTCCAACAAGGAGTTAAAGGGGCTGTTCAGGGCCTAAGTTATACATATTTATGAGCTCCATAAAACATAGACACCACTGATTGGCAGCTTTACTGTATGTGTATAATGTGCATAGGCAAAAAGCTGCCAAAGGTGTGGGCAGAGAGCTTCGTATTCAGAGAATTACTGGGCTGTTTTGATACAGTTTGAATCTGTTTTATCTGCTGCAGATCTAGTGTTATATTGCTGTAATCCGTGTCTCTGCACCTAGATCATACTGCTCTCATACTGATGGTATAGCAAAAATCTAGTAGACAGATTCCCTGTTCAATCCCATTAAAACTAGCTGTCTCATTGCAAAGTTTTTTTCTGGGATTCTACAAAACTTGCGGAGTTTATAAAATAAGTAATTAACCATTACTTACCCAAACCCCTGCCAATCCAGGGATTCCCACAAATCCCACAAATTCCCACCTCTTCAACCTATCACTAACTTCCGGTACCTTCCCTTCTGCTTTCAAACATGCCACAATCACGCCTATCCTCAAAAAGCCAACCCTCGACCCAATCGCTATGTCCAACTATCGCCCAATATCGCTGCTCCTATTCGCTTCCAAACTCCTGGAGCAGCATGTCCACACTGAACTTTCCTCCCATCTCTCATCTATCCTGCTCTTTGACAATCTACAATCTGGTTTCAGCCCCATCACTCCACTGAGACAGCCCTGACCAAAATTACTAACGACCTACTTACAGCCAAAGCTAACGGACAATACTCTATACTCCTCCTCCTAAACCTGTCCTCTTCCTTCAACACAGTTGACCACTCATGCCAAAGGAAGAGAGGATCTGTAGTAGGAGGCAAAGACCTCGCCCTATCCTGGATCTCCTCATACCTCTCCAACCACATATTCAGCGTCTCCAACTCCCACACTACCTCCTCATCCCACCCTCTCTCTGTTGGAGTCCCCCAAGGCTCTGTTCTAGGACCCCTACTCTTCTCAATCTATACACTTGGCCTAGGGTAACTCAAAGTCCCACGGATTTCAGTACCACCTTTATGCCGATAATACTCAGATCTACCTCTCTGCTCTCCAAAATCCCAGTGTCTATCAGCCATATCCTCCTTCTCCTCCCGCTTCCTCAAACTGAATGTGGACAAATCTGACATGATCATCTTTCCCCCATCTCACAGATCTTCCTTACCTGACCTATCTATAACAATTGACGACATTAGGCTTTCCCCCGTACCAGAGGTCCGCTGCCTCGGAGTAACCTTTGTTCTGCCCTGTCCTTGAAACGGCATATCCAAGCTCTTTCCACCTCCTGCCGCCTACCGGTCAAAAATATTTCCAGAATCCATCCATTCCTCACTCTACTAAAATGCTTGTGCATGACCTCATCATCTCCAGTCTCGACTACTGCAACATCCTTTTCTGTGGCCTCCCTGCTAACACCCTCGCACCTCTCCAGTCCATCCTTAACTCTGCTGCCCGACTAATTCATCTCTCTCCTTGCTACTCCTCCGCTTCTCCCCTCTGCAAATCTCTCCACTGGCTCTCACTCCCTCAGCGTATCCAATTCAAATGACTAATACTGACCTACAAGGCCATCTATAGCCTGTCTCCTCCATATATCTCTGAACTAATCTCCCGATATCTTCCCTCATGTAATCTCCGATCCTCCCAAGACCTCCTTCTCTCCTCCACACTTATTCGCTCCTCACCCAACCGCCTCCAAGACTTCTCCCGAATATCCCCCATCCTCTGGAATTCTTTTCCCCAACAAGTCCGGCTCAACCTGAAAACCCACCTCTTCAGGAAAGCTTACAGCCTGCAATGATCCCCGCTGTCTCCTCACCACTACTGGAGATACCACCTCACCAACACCGGAGCTGTTGCTACCCCCCAACCTACTGTCTCCTTCCCCACCATCCTGTAGAATGTAAGCCCGAAAGGGCAGGGTCCTCTCCCCTCTGTATCAGTCTGTGATTGTTAGTTTGTTTACTGTAAGTGATATCTGTAATTTGTATGTAACCCCTTCTCATGTACAGCATCATGGAATCAATGGCACTATACAAAAAATAATAATAATCCCATGCCATACATCAGTCAGGGTATGTGCACATGTTGTGTATTAGGCTCAGGAATTTCTTGAGTGGATTCTGCATCTCCGCAGGTAAAAATCCGAGCTTTTTTTATGCGGATTTAATGCAGATTTTCCTGCATTTTTTGGCCTGCGGTTTTCTGTAATGAAATGGGTGGAGAAACACTGCCGAATCCGCACAAAGAATGTGCACAGCAATTTTTTTCCCATAGAAATACATTGGTTGGTCAAACACTTGCGGATCAGCAGCGAATACGCACGTAAAATCCGCTGCGGATCCGCAACGTGTGCACATACCCTCATATAGCCAATTACTGGTCTCAACTGTGACGTTTGTGTGTACAGGACATGACTGCTAAGGCAACGACCAGCTGTAATGAATACATACAGTATATGACGCATGGGAATTCATCACTGCAACATTATTGGGGTCCACAAAAGATTAGATAAACAAGTAACGGTTGTTTCTTCATTTTCACAATTTTCTACTTTTGGACAAGTGTTGCTGAATCAGAGAAAACTCCTTTAATATCTTTAGGGTCTATCAATTTCATTTTATTAGAGAAAGACAACTTTTCAGCAGAAACAGGAATAAGACCCAAGTGTTCCTAAGATCGGTAGGGGCCCCAGCTGTCCCCCCTCATTCAATACGGCATTTATGAGGTCTGATCTAAACCTTTATGACAAAGCAGAGCAGCTTTGACAGTGAACAACCGCTCGATAGCACACAAAAGCATATGGGATGCAAACGGGTGCGTTAAATATAACGGGGAGGGCAATGACACGGCCCCTTGTGATAATTTGCATTTCCAAGATTAATATCTCAGCAATGACCTATCCGGAATCTTGACCAAAACCTCCACTTTGAAATCAAATGCCAATTAGCCAGTGGGGGTATCAACGCTCTTCAAGCACTTTCGACACACCTCTAATGCACTTCCAGGCTCATTTGCATGCAACTTCAAAATTTATTAACTCAACAACGGATAGCTACAAGGTAGCCGTCATTTTTATCATCATCATTACTCTATGTCCTTGTCCTATATAGCCACACCACAGGTTTGATTAGCAAAATTGTCCTTCCTAAGCCCAATGCAGCAATGGGCAATGACCATCACAAATCGCCGGCTTATTGCGACAAAAATGGTTTCCGCAATAGAGAAAGCAATCCATTAGTATCGTGAAAGATGCACATTTATCAAAAAGCTGCAATCATCAAGGCTCAGCGCACGAGACATATTGTATCAGGACCATGATTCACCTAATGCAATTTTAAAATGTCAGAAGCAAATGAATGGCAGAGGTAATTGCTGCTAATGTATTCCTTTCAGAATAGCGCTATGGAAATGGAAGGAAGCATACTCGGAGAATTCACAACACCTTCATGACTGCTTAAATGACAGCTTGTCAGGGTGCATTGTGTGTAGTAGAAAGGCGCATCCCTTCCTTCACACTTATTTTTAATTTTTTTTAATCTTTTTAGTATAGTACTTGACAAGTAAATTAGAGCTGTAGGATGGTGGGCCAGGATCCTTCCGGATTGTTCTGACACTTTCTATTCTCCCATCTTAGAGATCAGAAATTAAAACAAATTATGCATTCAAAAAAGAAAAAGAAGGTTTGCTTTGAAAGCTAATACAAATTGGTTTTATTACAGGCCTAATTTCATCACTTAAACACTTGACTGCTAAATGTTTACGAAACCATTAGAATGGTTTTCTGATACTTATAGCAATTTAGTTAAGAGCAGGGAAAATTTAAAAAAAAAAAATGTATAATCAATACTTCAATCCGCCATAGATCAGTCACTTGACCGCTGCAGTCAATCACTAGCCTGTGACTTGTTTTAAGGACGGCTGAAATTAGCCTGAGTATTGACTGGGATGTATGGTGTGGAAGCAGTTCTCCCATAGGTTTTGCACTACAAAAAAAAAAAAAAAAACCCACAAAAATGACATAAGTCCTTTCAAATCTGCATTACGGAACCCTAGACAAGGGCGTATACTGCCATACAGTGCCTCTATGACATCGTGTATTCTCCAGCATTGACTTTAAATGCAAATATCCTCATAATACAAAACACAATTAATATCTTTTGTGGATTCTCAAGGAATCTAAGAAAACGAGACTTGTGAGTGTCCATTTAAAACTGATGCACAATATACAAGAGGGTATTGGGGTGGGGAGGAGGGAGACACCACAAAGGAATTGCAGATTCGCTCTCACATAAATCCACTTTCTGGTTAGTGCCCTTTACCTATAATATTCTGCTGTCTTGATCTTGGTTCTCATTAAGGCTTGATTTAAGGGTTGCTACTAGAGATGAGCAACTTTGCCTTTTTTCGGGTCGAGTCGGGTTTCGTGAAACCCGACTTTCACAAAAGTCGAGTCGAACGAAGTCGGTCGACTAACGGAAATGGTCGGGTCGGAGTCGAAAATCCGACCCCAATGCAAGTCAATGGGGAATAAATTGCCCCCTTATCACAGTCAGGCAGCCTACTAATCAGATGTGATGCTCCACACAAGCAATTTGTACACTGTCACTGGCAGGCAGCTCTGCTACTCCACCAAATTAATTGCCCCCTTATCACAGTCAGGCAGCCTACTAATCAGATGTGATGCTCCACACAAGCAATTTGTACACTGTCACTGGCAGGCAGCTCTGCTACTCCACCAAATTAATTGCCCCCTTATCACAGGCAGCCTACTAATCAGATCTAATGGTCCACACATGCAATTTCTACAGCTTCACTGGCAGGCAGCTCTGCTACTCCACCAAATTAATTGCCCCCTTATCACAAGCAGGCAGCCTACTAATCAGATCTAATGGTCCACACATGCAATTTCTACAGCGTCACTGGCAGGCAGGCACCCTAAGAACCAGCGTTGCTGCTCACAGCTAAATCCTCCCCTCTCACTGCAGTGTCACTGTACAGCTAATTGCTATCAGCAGAAAGTAATTTTTTTTTTAGGCCCTGCCTAAAGCCCCCGTCACACACAGCGAGATCGCTGCGGAGTCACTAGTTTTGTGACGCAACAGCGATCTCCCCAGCGATATCGCTGTGTGTGACATTCAGCGACGATCAGTCCCCCTGCCAGGTATAGCTGATCGTCGCTGAATGTCCTGGACATTTTTTTGATCGTTGGTCGCCTGCTGGCCAGCACGCATCGCTGCGTGTGGCAGACAGGAGACCAGCGATCAGCTGGTAACCAAGGTACACATCCGGTTTCCATGCGCCGGGCGGTGCCTAGAAACCCGATGTGTACGTTGGATACCAGCGCGCTACTGCAGGGGAGCTGGCAACCAAGGTACACATTTGGTTTCCAGGTGCCGCGCAGCGCCTGGAAACCCAATGTGTACCTTGGTTACCAGCTCCCTGCACCAGCGGGCTCGTATCCAACATACACTGCGGGTAACTAAGCGACGTTACCCGCAGTGTCGCTGTCCTGATCGCTGCCTGTTTGGCAGCTCAGCAGCGATCATGTAGCGACACACCAGCGATCCTGACAAGTGCATATCGTTGTCAGGATCGCTGGTGTGTCGCTATGTGTGACGGGGCCCTAATGCTCTCCCTGCTCAGACGCACCGCCAGCAACCTTCCCCTACACTGAGTTCGGCAGATGTAAAATGGCGGTGGGCGCTGAAGGATTTTATATGCACTGTGACGCCACTGAAAGCCAGCCAATCGCTGCTATGCCCTTCTCTAAGATGGTGCTGGCCGGCTGCTATGTCATCCCGTTGCCCACAGCATGCGTCTTGCTCATTGGCCGAGAAAAGGCGCTTAAAGTGTAGGGGGAATCCGACTCCAGCAAAATGGTCGCCGAACACGTGACCGAACTCACTCCACGGTTGTGTTTCGTTTCATGAAACCCGACTTTGGCGAAAATCGGTGATTTTTGAAAATGAACGACCTGTTTCGCTCAACTCTAGTTGCTACCCTTGTATCCAATGCTCAGTTTTGTGTACTTACAATAGGAGCGATGCCAACACTTGGGACATTTGGCTTTCTTTCTGGATAGGAGATGCACTGAACCAAATAGGGTCTTACAACTAAAATACAATAGGATATGTACTTCTATTATTCTGGACGAATATATAGATTTGAAATGGAAAAAAAAAAATCTTTCTACAGTATTATTTACATCATTCTTTACAAGTTCCTCCTTTTTTTGTACATTGCTCAATATTATGTGGTGCCTAGAAAGGGTCGCAAAAGTGAACTTACTACAGAGTATAGCTATTCTGAATGGATTAGAAATAGATGTACACCAGTTGCTATAACTAGACAATCTGAGGCAGATTTGATATATGAGATTCATGCAGCTTGAACCAGAAGTAGGAAGACCTCAGACACTGCCTGCATGATTACAGCCAGGTAGGACTATTCAGCAACACTACAGCGTTTCAGAGTAAAAAGACTTCCAAAGGTTGCTATGTTTCATGGATGACTAGTGCGAGGCAGGCATCAACAGACATCTCCCTGACTAGGGAGGTCACATACACAGAGGGAGGTTTGTCATTCGGGCATGTCAAAGCCGGCTAGACGTTTTAGCAGACTAAAAAAAAATGTTCAACTTTTACTTGGTCAAAATAAGATCCAACCCTAAAATCTCACCGATCTGGTCCATGTCCTGGGATCTACATGCATTTTCTGCAGGACTGTGGGGTCTGTAAGCCAAACCTCCGACTCTTCAATTTCCATGACACCGACTCGGACTCCACGACTCCCTCACCAGGGCTGTGGGTCTGTAAGCCAAACCTCAGATTCCAACTCCTCAATTTCCATGACACGGACTCCATCAAAATGGGCTCCGACTCCACAGCCCTGGTTTTCTGGGCGCCTGCTTATATGGCTCATCTGTATGCTTAGTTCTAGGACTAAACCTAGGAAGCTGTAGAGAAAAGGACTCCTTATGTAGACTTTACAAGGAGTAATTCCTTATACCGTTTCCTGGGTGGGACAATTTACTGACTGCCCAAGATCTGATCACATTAAACAGAAGGAAGGAAGCGCACGCCAGGGGATATTAACGTCAGATAAAACCACATAGGTGAACTTTAGGGCTGGAGTGGAAGCTTCCACTTTAAGGTCATAAAGTAGGGTTTTTATTCTATGCCTTCTCTCAAATATTCAGGTTGCCTAATGGGAAAGCAGATTTCTTCTTCATTTCAACTTCATTTTCACATTATGCAAACCTTGATAGGCCAGCCTGCACCTCTCCAAAATCACATGCACAAGGATAGCCTTGTGAATAAAGTTAAGTCTGCATTATTAGTTCCTCTTACAGGCAGAAAATAAGAATTTCATCTAGTTTCAGGAGGTGGCTAAATCTAAGACATCTTAATAAGAGTATGGCTTGAAAAAGCAAGGCCTCAATAAAGAAGAAGATTTCAAATGTAGAGAAAATATCCAGTCAAATCAATGACCATTTTTTATGGGTGATAAATCTGCACCAAGTGATTGAAATGGGAGGTCACGGGTCACTCAGTGTACAAGTCTGTTACACTACGATAAGACAGCTTTTCTGCATAGATATCCATCACACACTCAGATGTAGAGTATATAAGGCTGTCTGTCAACCAAACAAGACAGTGAAGAAAAAATAGTGAAGAACAATGCCAAGATTTTAAATACACAATGTCAAAAGTGAAAAATTTTCCACCTTTACTAGAAAACCCTACAGAGAAAAGGAGACCAAGCCCCAAAGAGAAAGTCTATTTAATTCCACAAACTTCTGACAGTTTTTTTTTTATTAGGACATTGGCCTCATTGTACATTTTGTTTGCAAAAAACATTTTCAGGATAGCTACTGATGACAAGGTGAAAAACGTTCACATTTAAAGGGGAGTATTCTCAAGTATGAAATTATTCCCTAACCACTGGAAAGGTGATCATTTCATCTCCGCAGTGGATCCAACTTCTGGGCCACCTACCGATCCAGTGAATCTGGGCTCTGAAGGGCCCCATGTAAACTGGGGGGGGTGGATCATTCTTATGGAAGCGCCGAAGACCAGCTGAGCACAAACCATAGCCATCTTGTGGTGTACAAGATCAACCATCCCTCCAGTCATAAAAGCTTTTTTTTTTTTTTTTTTTTTTTATAAAAGAGTCCCGGTTGTCAGGATTGGTGGGTGTCCCAGCAATCAGGAGGTTACCTCCCGAACAAAAAACTTGAGAATACCCACTTAAAGCAAAAAGAAAAATGGGATTAGCTACATGTGATACCTGTACCACTACCGCAAGAGAACCATACCAAAAGAAATCCTAAAATGAAGTGCAAGAATAATAAGAATAAGGTCAAGCCAAGAAATAACAGTCATAGAACAGATCATGTGGGCAGCTTGTTCCTTGGTTTCTCTAGCCTAGAGCAGGAAGATAACACACTGCAGCTAACGATATGTTCGTGCTCTGGGGCTGGACTGTAGGCAAACTTCTAACACTGATTACACAAGAACCACAACACAGATTTCTTCACCCTATGTATCATTTTTATCAATTTAACACTGCCAAACTGACAATGCCTGAAGTTTACTTAGCAAAATCCTGCTGACAGGTTCGCTTTAAGCTTTACTAAACTCGTCAATACTATTCCCAGCTGTTTTAGAGTTATAAGATGGTACCATTTGTGTAAAACTAATAGAAACTTAGAAATATGCAAAATATATAAACATAGATGGAGACGCTGAAAAATCACACACAGGGACCTAATTCTGATTCCTTGTGAGAATTCTCTTAATTATTTCTTCATATAGCCCATTTAAAAATAATAAGCAGAGAAGAAACCGGACAAAGAGGGAGAGAAGATGATCCTTATTCTTTATTTCAGGTCACAGACCACGGAAAAGTCTTAACTCAATGTAGCCAATAGTACTTAAAACGTCTTATTTGATCCTGGTTAAGGTCATATGATTGACAAGTATACAATATGGTTATATCACATTATAAGCTATTATTTACCATGGGTTAATCACCATCCTACTGCCACTCTTCACCTTAAAAACCCCATCATTCCTACCAGAAACCAGTCTAATGAAAGTGTATGCCAGATCACAGCATTTACGTAAATCATTTGATATATTTTGTGCAATTCCAATATATCAGCATACCAACATTAGCCAAAATGTTCTGTACGGATTCAAGGGGTGGGCAGACATCAAGGATCTTCAACAAAATGTGAGTACAAATCACACCGTATTAGTACTTTCATTGTTTTAAAGAGGATCTTTCACAGAATTTTTCAATTTAAACTGATTACCTCACCCAAATGCTGCGGATTCTGGAACAGGTTTTCTTTTTCTTCTGAGCCCCTCCATTCCAAAGTTATGCCCCCTGGTGCTAATGATGCAAATTTCCCTTATTTTTTCTTTAATCAAAACACAGCCTCATCCCCCGAGAAGTTCTGGGGTACATGCCCAGTTAGTAGTAATGGTGACATATTCCATTCAATAAGGGGCATGAATTTTGAACAGAGGGGCAAATAAGAAAAAGAAGAACTTCCAGAAATTAGTGAAGTAGCGGCATTTGGAGATGGTTTTAAGTTTAAATAATCCAGAGAAAGCTCCTTTTTAAATCAAATCATTAAATCAAATTACTTGACAAGAAATTACCCTTGGGCTGGGTTCACATCTGTGCTTGAGCTGCTTTCACTTTTTCTGAGCTTTTTGCTGGATGGTATGGTCCATAGGAAACCTTATGGACCCCCATATAAGTCAATCAGTTTTGCCTGTTGAGGTGTGTGTTCCTGGTACAATATGGAATCGAATAAGGGAATTCTGAAAGGGCATAAAATGAAATCCTGTGTATATACAGTCATAGGACAGGGTAACAGGTTGCACCCACACTCTCACTGATATTTTGGACTCTGTAGCTAGTGGGCTAAACACAACTGATGACAGAGCATCTTGAGATACAAAGCCATTGCTTACATTTAAAGAGGTTGTCCACTACTTATTCATTGACTAACCATCCTTGGAATAGGTCATCAATGCATGATTGGTCGGGGTCAAACACCCGGCAACCCAGTCGATCAGCTATTATCGTGTCAGTGGACGCCGGCTCAAAGTACTGGCTTGCGGAGCTGGCAGCCTTCTGATAGTGGCTGCCACAGGGTACTGCACATGCGCCTCATATTGATTTGAATAAGAGTGTAGTAAAAGCCCCGACCACTATCAGAAGACTGCCAGCTCCGCAAGTGAGCACTTTCGGCCAGCGGCCGCAAACATCGATAACAGCTGATCAGTAGGGGTGTCGGACCCCAACCGATCAGACATTGACCTATCCTTAGGAGCCAGACTGAGATCTCTTATTAGACAAATGTTTTAGGATCATATGATGGCTTGACAAAGGGACCAGCAATGTCTTGAAAAAGTGTAGTCTAATAACCGATATTTAATTCACCTCAGCCTACATTGCATGGAGAAATGCACAGACTTGGGCTTACACACATTTTGTTTGGATCCGTCACTGATGGACCCCAACAGCGCCAACAGTTCCTCATTGGCAATAATAAGGTTAGTCTGGTTTGTTATTTTACAGGAAAAAATAGTAAACCATGCAACGCTATTTTGTATGGCTTTTTTTCCAGAACCAGAATCTGCAATGCAGATGTGAATGGAGCATTACACATTTTCACAGTCATAAAAAGCATATTACCATGTTCTTGAATTTTTATCCTTACTGTACGTTCCATATTCCACACCTATGCTAGCTCTCCTCAAGCCCCCCCCCTGGGGGAGGCGGCGGGTTCTTTACCGTACAAACAAAATAAATGAAGTTTTATTTTTTTCCAGAAAACGCCATTAGTATGCATAGCTCTACACAACACATCTGGCGTCGCTTAATAGAAAACGGTTTTCTGATATTATAGGCTCAACTGAAAGCAGAAGAGGCATGCAAATAATATCCTTCAGTTTAATATGATTTAGGCCTCATTCAGATACGAGTGTGCGGGACCAGATTTTCAGGGTTTAGACAATCGCGGTTCGGACTGTCAAATGGGATGTAATGGGCGGCAGACCCGCCGTCAGTCTGGGCATTAAAGTCCATATATGGACCGTAACAATCGCCCATCTGAATACGGCCTTAAAGTTGGGTTTACACACACAGACGACAGATGGATCAGACCAGGCTTATAGATTATGAAATTAGACTAACCATTTAACCTCATATCTTCCTCATCTGTTACGATAGGAAGGGTTTATATCCGGACTAAGTGTCCATTTACACTTCACAATTATAGTGAATGACTGTGCCAAAGAATATTTGTCTAGAAATAATCAAGCATTCTAAACAAGCTGCTGACCACCCGATGAAAGAGCAAACACGCTTGTTCTTCAGGTGGACCGCACTGAAGATCACTTTTCCCGGAAGCGCATTGTCCGGTGTACTGAACTGGAACTGTTTTTTTATTGTCCATCTGTAGCAGGTCCGCCTGTGTAAAAAGGCCATTAAACAGCCGCCAATAAGCAAACCAAGTAGCATTTAGTGCTGCTGGTCGGCAGGTGGAAATATATGCTTCCAATAGAGCAATTGTCTTTTAGACATCGGAAAAATATCAATTTTCATGCTATGGTCATTGTGTTTGACAAGACCAATTTTAGGCACTTCAGGTTAATTTAGTCAGATGAGACAAATTTCAATCAGATGAAACACATACTATTTTTAAGGCAGTCTGTGTATGGGGCACTATCCAACTGATCGTTGGGGAAGATATCGACTGGGCATGCTTGATTTTGGACTGCCAAGCACTGTTTTCCCAGAGATAAGACGCCGCTAGACATGCCCTCCCAGAGAACACAAGAACGCTCGTTCCACAGTTGGGAAGAGCCAACCAAAAGCTCTAAAGTGTACGATGGGCTTTTGTCTGAAGGGATTGAAATTGTTCAGATGTTTGTACATATAAAAGTACACAAAGGCATTCTTGGATGATCAAACTGGTTAAATGAAATAAACAAAACCAACATATATACTATGTAAAGTGAAGACGGAGCGATGTATCAAACAGGAACTAATGAACAGAACACTTACTAAAAGGGTATATCCGGGACTTTACAAAAAAACAAAAAATGTATCCAAGCACTAACAGGCAGGTAAGTGCAGCTTACCTGCCTGTTGTGCACGGCGCTGTTGTTCCCCGACACATCGCAGTCACAGACTGCTACTGCCGGGGATTCAGAAGCCTCTGCTGAAGTCACATCTACAGAGTGGTGACTTCTTTTACGGTCTGCTCTGTCGACAGGGTGGGACATCTAAGGTCGTTCTGATTGACAGCTGGATCCTCTCTGTGTAACTGGAGAAGCTGGCTGTCAATACGAATGACCTTGGAAGCCCTGCAGCTTTGCATCAGCAGAGGGAGCAGAATCCCCGGTAGGAGTGGTCTCTAACCATTCTGTGGCACGGAAGAACGGTGCCGTGCAAACAGGAAGTCGCAATTGTATGCCTACTAGTCCTTAGATACACTTTTCATTGCAAAATCCTGGATACACCCTTTAAAGACGTACTCCCATCAAATTTTTTTATCCTCTTAATATGCATCAAATAATTTTACATAGCACTGTGAACTTACAATTGCTCATTTTTCCTTTCAACCCAGTTAATTCCTTTCCATTAGGTCTATGACATCACATAATTAAACACTGACTAGCTGAATCCTACTAAGCTCTATAAAGAAGTAAGAAGTCTCTTCCACTGCATGAGTCATCCCCCTCTAACTCCTGAGCCAGCTTCTCTGCTCCTCGCCTCTGCCAGGGTCTTTGTAGTGTGTAGAATTGTAGTTTTAATGCTGACTCATGCAGGGAAAAGACCTCCTGTTTCAGATGTTTTTTATCACATGATGTCATACACCTAATGAAAATGAGAATTATTAACTGGGTAGAAGGACAAAATGAGCGACTATCGAGTACACACCGTGCGATATCATATAAGGATTGCAATATATTAAGAGGATAAAAACTTTGATGGGAGGAGTGCTTCTTTAACTGTGAAATTACCATTACAGTAGTCTACATACCTGGAGTAATACTCCTCGTTATAAGCAGACAAAAATGAATTGTGACCCCAACACTCAGGTAAGCAATTCACACAATCATATCTGAAGTGCAAATAGTCTGTACTAGATCAATATTTTACAGAGACAAGAACAAATCAATACCATATATTAATTCATTCATGAACACATCTCATGACCACATCACCATAGTTCCTTAAGGCATGTCATCTTTTATATTTTTGCATCGGATTTTACAGACGACTTCCTAGTAGCAAATGTCACAACTTGTTCATAGTCTGTCTGTAGAATGATATGGTTAACCCAGGACAATTAATGGCTGTGAAAAATGTCATCAGTTGCCCGAAGAAAAACCAATATGAATATAAAGATAGCCAGTGTCATCTTGGTGTAGTCCGTGCCATTAAGGACCCATATATCTGCACAGGACAGAAACTGGTTCTGTTACCACTACAAACACTGAAATCACTTTTCCAGAAGATGTCAGGTCACTTCATCACGTGGTCAAAGAAATCTATGGTCTCTCTGTTTATGGGAAGTGATTGATGAGAGGCAGCGATGAATTTAACCAGCCTTTTAATCTTCCGACTAAATATTCTAATGGATTTATGTGTGTGTAGCCATATACATAGGAGAGCCAGGCAAAGGGAGAGCGAGTTACCGCAATCAGAAGGTGGCTCGCATATCCTTTTATGACCCAAACATTTCATATTATTACACACTTATGATGGCGTAACAAGAAAAAATTGTCATCACTGGATACACTTGAAAAGTAGTAAAAAAAAATAAATAAAAGAATCCTTTGTCTATTGTACTTCTAACCAAATATGGAAGGTATCAAATGCGTATTCCAATCATCTGTGATGGTGCGGCTCAACGGAAAAAATCTGCAAAAACCATTCTACAAGCAGATGGGGTGAATTTCACTACAAAAAAGCATCTGACATATGGATACTGTAGCAGATTTGCATTTTTTTTTTTTAGTACACAGAAAATGTTTGCTGTGTGTAGATAAAACCTTAACATCTACTTTGCTGCTAAAATGGATTACAATGCCAGCTATTCCGTAGGAATTAAACTTCACATAATCCTGGACATAAGGAGGTGCCGTATGTGCCTACAGACCTCTTCGTCTAAGGGCTCGTTCACACGACCGTATAAAAATAATTGCTCGTTTCATCCAGAAATTTTTTTCTTATTTGTCATCCATACACAATCCAATTGGAATCCGTAATTTACAGCAGCAGTTAACATACAAGACCATATGTTAAAGGATGGCAATATAGCCGTAAAACATGGATGCTGTACGTATGGAATTTTTTATATTTTCCTTTTTTTTGTGTGCGCACTCAGACTTGAAGCATCATTTGACTCACGGTAGAAACGAGTGCAAGCTGCAATTTTGTTTCTCACGCACAGTCAGTCCATGGAAAACTGGCCTAACTGTGGCAAAAAAATATACGCTAGGACGATGACAATCTGCAGAGACATTTTAGAAACCGTCTAACATTGAGTAACATGTTACACATTATTTGAGGGCTTGGTTACACATTGCTTTTTACAGTATTTCACAGCTCCAAAGTGAAAGATTACTGAAATCTCGCACACATGATGCTTTATTTTTATCATATTTGAACCTTCAAAAGTTTTTTTTTTTTTAACAAATCTGCAGCATGATAATTACTTGTGTGCACATAGCCTAAGGGTTAACCACTTCCAGAAATTTGAAGTATATATACACACGTCATGGAAGGGAAGAACATTACGACCATTAAGTACCGTATATATACGTCATGGCGATTGGCCGGCATACAGGAGCTGTGTGCAGGTGATCGCTGCCTGGTGTTCAGCTTACATGACAGCTGGCATCTGGCTCTCACTGCCAGGAGTGGTGCCCGCACCGCTTACAGCAGTTTAACCCCCTAAATGCCGTGATCGATATCAACTGCTGCATTTAGAAGGCAAGGAGAGGGAGGAAGCTTGACGTTATGGCGAGGGCCATGGTGGCCCAAAATCAAGATGACATCCGGGTCACCAGCCTCTAGCAAGCTTGTTAGACGATGTGCAGAGCAACAAAAGCTTCAACGCAATTCACAAAAAAAAAAAAAGTAAGTCCCCACTCGGGTCCGTCATCTGTTAACAGAAATATAGGGGGTTTCCACAATACTGGAAGCACAAAGACTCTGGAAAAGAGAAATGGCTCCTCACCCCCCCTCCCAAAAAAAAGAAATTACAGTATATACTCGTGTATAAGCCGAGATTTTCAGCACTTTTTTTGTGCTGAAAATGCCCCCTTGGCTTATACACGAGTCATAGGGCAGAAACCAGCGGGGGACGGGATGCGGCGGCAGGAGCCGGTGGCTGAGACATCATACTCAACCTCCCCGTGCCATCGCTGAACGTCCCTGCAATCCTGCTTTCTCCCCGGCTTCCTGCAGCTCTCCAGCGCTGAGCGGTGACGTAATACCCGCTCATTAAGGTCATGTAATATGGACGCGATGCCACTCCCATGGGCGTGGCCTCCATATTTATGGCCTTAAAGAGCGGTATTACATCACCGCTCAGCGCTGGAGAGCTGCAGGAAGCCGGGGAGAAAGCAGGATTGCCGGCCGGGACGTTCAGCGATGGCACGGGGAGGGTGAGTATGATGGAGGAGGATGGGGGAAGCATGGAGGAGGACAAGGAGCACGGAGCAGGACGGGGGGAGGACGGAGAGCACGGAGCAGAACGGGGGGAGGACAGAGAGCACGGAGCAGAACGGGGGAGGACGGAGAGCACGGAGCAGGACAGGGGGGAGGACGGAGAGCACGGAGCAGAACGGGGGGAGGACGGAGAGCACGGAGCAGAAAGGGGGGAGGACGGAGAGCACGGAGCAGGACGGGGGGAGAGGACGGAGAGCACGGAGCAGGACGGGGGTGGGCACAGAGGAGAATGGGGGAGTGCAGAGCTGGATGGGGGAGCACAGAGCAGGACGGGGGAGGATGGAAAGCACGGAGCAGGACAGGATAATGGAGCAGGAGGAGGGGAGCACAGAGGAGAATGGGGGCGCACAGAGCTGGATGGGGGAGCACAGAGCAGGACGGCAACTTATACACCGGCTTATACGCGAGTCAATAAGTTTTCCAAGTTTTTTGTGGCAAAATTAGGGGGGGTCGGCTTATACACGGGTCGGCTTATACACAAGTATATACGGTAAGCAAATTCTCCGCTCCCAAATCCCCACTCCCTTCTGAGCCCCAGTTTGCATAAACCACAATTAGCGTCCAGGTTTTGCATTTCTATAGTGATGAGGGCCCACCTTATTTACGGGTCAATGTCTCCAGAAGCACGAGCTGGGCAGGGTGGATAAAAATCATGATTTTTTTAAAAAAAATCAAAAAATCGGATTTTTTTGATTTAAATCGGATTTTTTTGATTTAAATAGGATTTTTTAATCAAGTTGTACACAAGCAAAACTTTGTCTTTTTGCAAATCAAATTATTTTACACAAATAAAAATATTAAAACAGTTGATGATTATGAAACCTAATAATTTTTATTTGCACTATTAACCCTCTCTGACATTAGACGTACTATCCCGTCCATAAAACCCGTGCCATTCTGCCCATGGACGGGATAGTACACCATAGGCGATCAGCTGCGCTCCTGAGGGGAGCGCAGCTAATCGCCGCCGGGTGTCAGCTGATTATCACAGCTGACACCCGTGACTGTGTGTCAGGAGCGGTCACGGACTGCTCCCGGCACATTAACCCCTAGCACACCGCGATCAAACATGATCGCGGTGTACTGGGGGCACAGGGGAGGATCGCGTAGGGTGGGGGCTCCCTGCGCGCCCCCTGAGACCCTCAGACCAGCGCGATGTGATCGCGCTGTTCTGAGGGCTTCCTCCCTCCCAGGACCCGGATCCAAGATGGCGCCGGGGTCCTGGAGGGAGGCGGCTTCCTCAGTGCCTGCTGAGAGCAGGCACTGAGAAGCCTGCTGCACTGCCTGAGCGATCGCTGGTGTGACAGTGTGCTGTGCACACTGTCACACCAGCGATTTGATAAAATACAGTGATGTCCCACCCTGGGACAAAGTAAAAAAGTTAAAAAATAAAAATAAACATGTTATAAAAAAAAATCCAAAATAAATTAAAAAAAAAAAAAATATTCCCCAATAAATTCATTTCTTCCTGTAAGTAAAAAAAACAAAACAATAAAAGTACACATATTTGGTATCGCCGCGTCCGTAACGACCCCCCTATAAAACTGTCCCACTAGTTAACCCCTTTAGTGAACCCCTTAAAAAAAGAAAAAAAAAAAAAAACGAAGCAAAAAATCAATGCTTTATCATCATACCGCCGAACAAAAGTGGAATAACGAGCGATCAAAAAGACCGATATAAATAAACATGGTACCGCTGAAAACGTCATCTTGTCCCGCAAAAAACGAGCCGCCACACAGCATCATGAGCGAAAAAATAAAAAAGTTATAGCTCGCAGAATAAAGCGATGCAAAAATAATTATTTTTTATATAAAATTGTTTTTATTCTATAAAAGCGCCAAAACATAAAAAAAATAATATAAATGAGGTATCGCCATAATCGTACTGACCCGAAGAATAAAACTGCTTTATCAATTTTACCACACGCGGAACAATAAAAACGCCTCCCCCAAAAGAAATTCATGAATTGCTGATTTTTGTTCATTCTAACCTCCCAAAAATCGAAATAAAAAGCGATCAAAAAATGTCACCTGCTCAAAAATGGTACAAATAAAAACGTCAACTCGTACCGCAAAAAATAAGACCTCACATGACTCTGTGGGCCAAAATATGCAAAAATTATAGCTCTCAAAATGTGGCGATGCAAAAAACTATTTTTGCAATAAAAAGCGTCTTTTAGCGTGACAGCTGTCAATCATAAAAACCCGCTATAAATAGTAAATCAAACCCCCTTTATCACCCCCTTAGTTAGGGAAAAATAATAAAATTTAAAAAATGTATTTATTTCCATTTTCCCATTAGGGTTAGGGTTGCGGCTAAAGTTAGGGTTAGGGTTGGCACTAAAGTTAGGATTAGGGTTAGGGTTGGGATTAGGGGTGTGTTAGGGTTAGGTTTGTGGTTAGGGTTGGGACTAGGGTTAGGGGTGTGTTGGGGTTAGGGTTGGAGTTAGAATTGGGGGGTTTCCGCTGTTTAGGCACATCAGGGGCTCTCCAAATGTGACATGGCGTCTGATCTCAATTCCAGCCAATTCTGCGTTGAAAAAGTCAAACGGTGCTCCTTCACTTCTGAGCTCTGCCATGCATCCAAACAGTAGTTTATCCCCACATATGGGGTATCAGCGTACTCTGGACCCCAAGAGTTATTGTGCAATTTGTCCTATTTCTTCTGTTACCCTTGGGAAAATAAAAAACTGGGGGCGAAAATATCATTTTTGTACAAAAAAAAAAATTTTTTTGTTTTTTACGGCTGTACATTATAAACTTCTGTGAAGCACTTGGGGCTTCATAGCGCTCACCACACACCTAGATAAGTTCCTTGTGGGGTCTATTTTCCAAAATGGGGTCACTTGTTGGGGATTTCCACTGTTTAGGCGCATCAGGGGCGACATGACGCACCCAGACCATTCCATCAAAGTCTGCAATCCAAAACGTCACTACTTCCCTTCCGAGCCCCAACGTGTACCCATACAGTAGTTTTCTCCCACATATTGGGTATCAGCGTACTCAGGACAAATTGGGCAACAACTTTTGGGGTCCAATTTCTCCTGTTACCCTTGTAAAAATAAAATATTGGGGCGAAAAAATCATTTTTGCAAAAAAAAAAAAAGATTTTTTATTTTTACGGCTGTGCGTTATAAACTTCTGTGAAGCACTTCGGGGTTCAAAGTGCTCACCACACATCTAGATAAGTTCCTTGTGGGGTCTATTTGCCAAAATGGGGTCACTTGTGGGGGGTTTCCACTGTTTAGGTGCATCAGGGGCTCTCCAAATGTGACATGACGCCCCCAGACCATTCCATCAAAGTCTGCAATCCAAAACGTCACTACTTCCCTTCCGAGCCCCGACGTGTGCCCATACAGTAGTTTTCGCCCACATATTGGGTATCAGTGTACTCAGGACAAATTGGACAACAACTTTTGGGTTCCAATTTCTTCTGTTACCCTTGTGAAAATAAAATATTGGGGGTGAAAAAATCATTTTTGTAAAAAAAAAAAAAAGATTTTTTATTTTACGGCTGTACGTTATAAACTTTAGTGAAACACCTGGGGGTTCAAAGTTCTCACCACACATCTAGATAAGTACCTTGAGGGGTCTAGTTTCCAAAATGGTGTCATTTATGGGGGTTTCCACTATTTAGGCAGATCAGGAGCTCTCCAAACACGACATGGCGTCCAGCCAATTCTGCGTTGAAAAAGTCAGATGGCGCTCCTTCCCTTCCAAACTCTGCCATGCACCCAAACAGTGGTTTACCCCCACATATGGGTATCAGCGCACTCAGGACAAATTGCACAATAACTTTTGGAGTCTTGTTACCCTTGGAAAAATAAAAATTGGGGTGAAAAGATCATTTTTGTGGAAAAAATATTTTTAAATTTTACGGCTCTACGTTATAAACTTGTGTGAAGCACTTGGGGGTTCAAATTGCTCATCAAAAATCTAGATAAGTTCCTTAGGGGGTCTAGTTTCCCAAATGGGGTCATTTGTGGGGGGTTTCCACTGTTTAGGCACATCAGGGGCTCTCCAAATGCAACATGGCATCCAAACTCAATTCCAGCCAATTTTGGTTGGAAAAAGTCAAATGGTGCTCCTTCCATTCCGAGCTCTGCCGTGCGCCCAAACAGTGGTTCCCCCCCACATATGGGGTATCAGCGTACTCAGGACAAATTGTACAACAACTTATGTGGTCCAATTTCCCCTGTTACCCTTGGGAAAATAAAAAATTAGTGACTAAAAGATAATTTTTGTGGGAAAAAAATAGGATTTTTTATTTTCATGCCCGGGCATTATAAACTTGTGTGAAGCACTTGGGGGTTCAAAGTGCTCACCAAAGATCTAGATAAGTTCCTTAGGGGGTCTAGTTTCCAAAATGGGGTCACTTGTGGGGGGTTTCCACTGTTTAGGCTCATCTGGGGCACTGCAAACGGAACATGACCCCCATTAACGTCTGCATTCCAAAACGTTACTACTTCCTTTCCAAGCCCTGCCGTGCGCCCAAACAGTTTCCCCCCCCCCACATATGGGGTATCAGCGTACTCAGGACAAATTGGACAACTTTTGGGGTCCAATTTCCTTGGGAAAATTCAAAAATTTGGGACTAAAAAATCATTTTTGTGGAAAATTGATTTTTTTTTTTTTCACACCCAGGCTTTATAAACTTTTGTGAAACACTTGAGGGTTCAAAGTGCTCACAACAGATCTAGATAAGTACCTTAGGGGTCTAGTTTCCAAAATGGTGTCACTTGTGGGGGTTTCCACTGTTTAGGCGCATCAGGGGCTCTCCAAACGCGACATGGCATCCAATCTAAATTCCAGCCAATTTTAGTTTGAAAAAGTCAAACGTCGCTCCTTCCCTTACGAGCTCTGCCGTGTGCCCAAACAGTGGTTTT
Source organism: Oophaga sylvatica (assembly GCA_033576555.1). Taxonomy (NCBI): domain Eukaryota; kingdom Metazoa; phylum Chordata; class Amphibia; order Anura; family Dendrobatidae; genus Oophaga; species Oophaga sylvatica. The sequence continues at coordinate 121,180,951 of JARQOD010000004.1, forward strand.
CCCCCACATATGGGGTATTGGCGTACTCAGGAGAAATTGCATAACAACCTTATCTGTCCATTTTCTCCTTTTACCCTTGTGAAAATAAAAAAAAAGTTTGTAAAAGATAATTTTTGTGACTAAAAAGTAAAATATTCATTTTTTCCTTCCACGTTGCTTTAGTTACTGTGAAGCACCTGAAGGGTTAATAAACTTCTTGAATGTGGTTTTGAGTACCTTGAGGGGTGCAGTTTTTAGAATTGTGTCACTTTTGGGTATTTTCTGCCATATAGACCCCTCAAAGTGACTTCAAATGTGAGGTGGTCCCTAAAAAAAATGGCTTTGTAAATTTTGCTGTAAAAATGAGAAATCGCTGGTCAACTTTTAACCCTTATAACTTCCTAACAAAAAAAAATTTTGGTTCCAAAATTGTGCTGATGTAAAGTAGACATGTGGGAAATGTTATTTCTTAACTATTTTGTGTGATATATTTCTCTGTTTTAAGGGAATAAAAATTCAAAGTTTGAAAATTGCAAAATTTTAAAAATTTTCGCCATATTTGCGTTTTTTTCAAAAATAAACGCAAGTTATATCGAAGAAATTTTACCACTAACATGAAGTACAATATGTCACGAGAAAACATTCTCAGAATCGCGAAGATCCGTTGAAGCGTTCCAGAGTTATAACCTCATAAAGAGACAGTGGTCAGAATTGTAAAAATTGGCCCGGTCATTAACGTGCAAACCACCCTTGGGGTGAAGGGGTTAAACAATCATAATTGAACTACAGAGAGTAAGTACTTTTTAACAATAGCCTATCTCTAACGTTTGAAGTAAGCAAACATCTTCAGTGAATACATCAGTCCTTTAAGCCTACTGTTTATTTAGGACTTTTAATAGGAAAACTAGTTGTCCTGCTTTAGCAGTTCCTAAGCGGTTTCGGACTGTTGTGTGCACAAAACCAAATGAAGAAAACAATCTCTCTACTCCTGCCGATGAAGCCGATGCAGTCAGTAGCTGAGTAGCTACATTTATTATCTTCGCTGGAAGAACAAGTGATTGCGACTTCCACCAGTCCAGTGGTTTTAGTTCATTAACGACGTTATCTGCAAACATGTATTTTTGAAATGGTGCAGATTCACACTTCAATTTCAGCACATTTGCCACAATGTCATGGTTAGTATTGGCGAGCCACTCCATTGCAGAGTTGATTTCCGCCTCAGATAGTTTTTTCCCTCTGTAGATGGGATGCAAGATATTGGCTAAATAGTGTTCTTCTTTTAATGCTTGGTCCTTGCGGTGGTGTATTGCAACCTTTACATTGTTTGAGAGGTTCAAGCGATCTAGCGAACCTTCTAAATCTTTCCAAACTTCTGTGGCATCAGCTATGGTTGCAGTATCTTTCTGCATTTTATCCAACGCAATAGATATTGGCTTTAACCTTTCCAAAAGGTCCTTGGCATTTCTCTTCACACCAAGATTTAATACTTTGCTTCGTATATTAGCATCAATTTTATCCCGATGTGTTTCGCAAATGGACACTAATTTTGACCAGTTGTTAATAAACAGTTCCAAGCATTCAGCCAAGGTATTCCATCTAACATCTTGTGGTAGAACCAACTTCAGTCCTCCCATTTCCTTGTAGGTTGCATGTGCAAAATGATTATTACGGAAATATTTAACAATTTCTACAACATGTTCCTTGACACCCGAAATATGCAGGTCTTTTGCCAAAAGATGCAACAAATGGGCAGAACAACCTTATGTAATGACATTTGTGTCATCCTCATGTGCCAGTTCCGCTCGCATTTTTGCCACATTGCTTGCGTTATCAGTAACTAAGCTCATTACTTTACATCCAAACTGTTCTTGGCATTGGTGAATTGAGTTCTTAGCAATTTCAAGTAAATATTCAGCAGTATGTGAATTTCCAGATGTGTCGATTGTGTCTGTAAGGTAAGTTTCACCATCTTCTGTTGTGACACAAGTGCAAATTATGGGGTCGTTGTGGATGTTGCTCCAACCATCCAAGCTCATGTTAACAACTTTGTCTTTCAAATATTTTGTACAAGCCGCTCTTTCTTTGTCGTATACAGCCTGAAGATGTTTTCCTGAGATATCAAATCTACTTGGTGGTTTGTAGCCTGGTCTTATTCCTTCATTCCAAATAGGGTCTCTCTTACGACCTGCCATGGCTCACGCAGATCACTTCTGAAGTTTGATTGTTACTACAGCCAAGTACTGCTGACTGACTATCCAACAAGTTTGGGCATGTCAACTGAATGGATAAAGAAACTGAAACCAAGCTACAGAAAGTGAAACCAAGCTAGAAGTGTGGAGTTAATTGAACAATGATTGAAAGTTTTAGATTTTAATCGTGATTTATATTAAAAAAATCTTTTGATTTAAATCAGTGATTTAAATCATGATTAAAATCACGATTTAAATCGATCTGATTTAAATAGAAAAAAATCATTTGATTTAAATCATGATTTAAATCGTTGATTTAAATCGGCGTGATTTAAATCAATCCACCCTGGAGCTGGGCACTACAACATACAGGTACTGCAATAGCAGATTTACAATTTTCACTCGGCACAATCCTCTGCTGCTTTTTTCTGGAAAACACTAATGGAGTCAAATAGTTAATACACCTGTAGATAAATTCCCAAAGTGGTATAATTTCCAAAATGGGGTCACTTGACGTGGATTCTGCTCTTCTAGCAATTAGGGGCTCGGTATATGGAGTCCACAAACTATTCTAGGAAAACCTATGCTCCTGGAGGCAAATAGCGCTCTCTCCCTCCCGATTCTCTCCATATGGCTAATCAGTACTGTACAGCCACATATGAGGTATTTTGGTGCCATTTTTACCCATTTTCCCGTATGCAAATGTAAAATCTAGGGCTATAACTAAATTTTTGTGGTAAAAATGTAATTATTTTTTTCCACTGCCCAATGGAATAAAATTATGTCACTGTACTGCTACCTCAGGGGCTCTACCAATGTGACATGGCACCGTCAAACCATTCCATCAAAATCTGAACTCCAATACGGCGCCGCTCCACTTCTGAGCTTTGCACTGTGCCTCAAAAGTAGTATTCCCCCATATATGGGGTATCGGCAGACTCAGGAGAAATTGCGCAACAAATTTTGGGGTACATTTCCTCCTGCACTCTGTGAAATTAAAAAAAAATGAAGGCTTAAGAACATTTGTGGGGAAAAAAAATATTTTTTTATTTTCACGGCTCTATGTTTTAAACTTCTGTGAAGCAGCTGGGGTTCAAGGTGCTCAACACCACATCTAGATAAATTTCTTGAGGGCTCCATTTTCCAAAATGGGTTAATTTGTGGGTGGTCTCAAGGTTTAGGCACATCAGGGGCTCTCGAAAACGAGACATGAAGTCCATTCTTGAATCTTGCCATTTTTGTGTTCAAAAAGGTCAAACTGTGCTTCTTCCTTTCCGAGTCCTGACATGCGCCTAAACAGTAGTTCCCCCACACCCATGGGGTATCTGTGTACTCAATAGAAAATGGTGTGATGTGGTCCCTAAAAAAATAGTTTTGCAAATTTTGCTGGAAAAATGAGAAACTGCTGATTAACTTTTAACCCATATAACTTCCTAAAAAAAAAGTTTCAAAAATTATGCAGATGTAGACATAAGGGAATTGTTAGTAATACATTTTTTTTTTTACAGCGTAGCCAACTTGTTTAAGGATATAAAAACTCAGTTTTAACATTGCTACATTTTCAAATTTTTCGCCAATTTTATAATATTTTTACAGACACGTTATAATCAAATAAAATGTACAACATGTCACAAAAAAAAACCTCTCAGTCACTGGGATCCACTGAAGTGTTACAATGTTATCTACACATACAGTGACACTGGCCAGAACTGTAAAATTTGGCCTGGTCATAAAGGTCAAAACAGGCTTTGGGGTGAAGGGCTCAACATATGGAGATGTGTTATATATATATATATATATATATATATATGTATATAAAAAAAATTGGCCTTGATTCATCAAAGCAATATAGCAGAATACTGGCCTAAATAGCTTTGACAAGTCATAAAATTTTGGTAAAACTTGACAATATGCAAAAAATGCAACTTTCTGCGTTTTCCTGCCAGCTTCTCCCAGCTCCAATAGACTGTGCAGGGCTGGGGCATGACAACCACAACTTGTCCAACTCATTACGAGCATGGTGTTCCTCATGCCAGATATCTTACTCCAGTCTGGAAATGGAGTAACATTTGCAATGAGATGCAAGGAAGCACACGCCACTCGTCAGATGTTCCAGATTCATGAAGAGATGTGCGCCCCTGAACGAATTGCCTTCGTGTATGTAATTCACATATTACCTGGGGGGTGTTTCCTTCTCCTCAGTTAATAGTTTACAAGGACAAATATTACACAAGTACCAAGGACAAGTCTGCTCATTTCTAAGATGAAACAATGTTAAAAAGCTGTGTGATGTTTTTCTTGCCATCTTCCAAAAATTCAAACTAAACCCTCCCTTTGTTGTGCTACAGAAGTAGGTAAATCTACAACCGAACGGCTTTCGGCTACAATCATGAGGGCTGACATTCTAACTGCTGCTCATGTGCACGTTAGAGGATTTTTATATATTCACATCTTGCAGCCAATAATTATCAAACCTACTAGTTACAGCAATTAGACTCCAGAAAACTAATTTTCACTACAGGTTCACTTTCCTCTGAATATATTTTCTATTACATACCCTATATTAGCCACCCACTATTGTACCACAACTATAGTTTATCAACAATTTGTGAATTTTAGGGCCTCAACTATTTACAGACACACATATACATATATATATATTTTAATATATATATATATATATATATATATATTATATGGGCATTCATTAAAGATTTCCCCTGACCCACTTCTATTTATCACAGGATGCTGAAACTGCACATGTGTAATGATATAAGTCTCTATAGGTTATATGCCAATTTGCAACTCAACTGAAAATGGTCTGGATTTTACAGGAGCTGAAGTGGTGTGAAGTATAATGGACCCGGTGGAATACAGAGCAGTCATCAAGGTCCTTTACTTGAAAGGCCGCATACCATAGGAGATGTTCGTTGAGATGAAAGATGTTTATGGTGATGATTCCCCATCATATAATGTAGTCAAGAACTGGCATCGTCAATTCAAATGTGGTCGGACTTCGGTGCAAACAGATCCAATTCCAGGGCGAACCCACTCTGCTATTGATGAACACACCATCCAGCAAGTGGAGGACGCCATTTTGGAAAATCACCACATATCAATTTGCCACCTATCCCATAATGTCAAGATTGGTGTGGAGTCTGTGGAAAAAAAAATCATCCAAGACTATCTTCACATGCATAAGATTTCCGCTCGCTGGGTTCCCTGGCTGCTCACACCTTTCCAGAAGCGGGAAGAGTCAAATACTCTCAGGCTCTATTGACGATGTGCCATGGAAGCTAGGAGGAATTTTTCAACACACTGATCACACAGGATGAAAGCTGGGTCCATCACTATGATCCTGAGACTAAAGTCCAGTCAATGCAATGGAGACATCATGACTCACCGCCTCCAAAGAAGGCAGTTACCCAACCCTGGGCAGGCAAGGTCATGCTCACAGCATTTTGGGAGCAGCATGGAATAGTGTTGATGGATTTCCTAGCAAAGGGTACCATGATCACTGGGGCATACTAAGCTTCACTGCTGCGGAAATTGTGGGAGGCCATCAAAACCAAGAGACGTGGCATGCTCACCAAAGGTGTCCACCTTCTGCAAGACAATGCAACAGTTCACAACTCTCATGTTTCCCAAATGGAAGCATGCTCCTGTGGCTTTGAAATTTTACCGCATCCCCTTATTCACCGACCTCCACCATCGGACTTCAACCTCTTTCCAACAATGAAGTTATTTTTGGAGCAACCTTTTGACTTCTACAAGTGAGGTGTTTACAGTTGCTTAAAGAGATGGGAGAATTGTGTGTCCCTAGGTGGCACCTATGCAGAGAAGGACGAATGACTGTGCCAAGTTTCACTGCCCTCAGTCCACAGGAAGTGCATCAGGGGAAATCTTTAATGATCGCCCCTCGAATATATTTACACACATAAACGCGTATTTATATATACACACACGGTTGTGTTATGTATCTAGGATACATGTTAAGCATGAGTGTGTGAAACAGACATTTTTAGTTACATTTGTTTTATTTTTCAGGTTCTCATTTCTCCCCTTTGCAGTATTGAGCAGCTAGAAACTGTAGCACATAATCGCCTGTGAAGCAATCCTAAGCAATATTTATAGTATTTATGATTAAGGCGGCAGTACATGCCATCAGTACTGATAATTACCGAATGCCTGAGCAACCTACTTAAATGTCAGCTTGGAGAAGACCTTTTCCTTTCCTTCCTTGTGTATACGAGTCGCTACATGTGTTCTCTGGAGATTATGTTCTGTGTGATTACTTGCAATGATTTTTATGTACCAGGGGCAATAAACACAATTTATGGCACAGCAGATGCTAACTGCAGAATTGGAGTAGAGTTAATAAGATTTGTTCTTAAATTTACTTCTGTGGGAAACAAAAATAGTTTTGCTAATAAGAAAAAAAAGCAATTTCAGTCCTTCAAAGATTAACAGTTAATATAATGTGATCCCATCCAACACAATGGAGACGGCAGCGTGGAATATATAGTGTAGCACACACGAATTGGGATTTTATTGCCTTCTATAGAACGCATCAGGCATATCACATACGTTTACCACCATTCTAAGACTTCTATCCACATACAAATACATAAAGAATCACAGATTTTCTAAGCTTTGTCAAATGAAAGATTCCCCCTTCCCTAGATAATGAAGCATCAATCTCCAGTTCCAAGTTTTACATCTTCCAGCTAGTAAAATGTATAGGATCCTGACAAATCCATCAATAACATTTACACAATGGATGCAGCTACAGGACTGGGGTGATGGCACTCATCTGGTAAATAAATGGGTGATCACATTGTGTGATAAGCAAATACCTGGACTTTAATAAGCGCTGTGTATCCATAAAACATATACACTTTCTGGTCACATCAGGATTTCTGGTTGCATTTAGCATGTACACTAGGAAATACTCAATGTACATGCCAAATGTGTCCAGACCCCTCTACTAAAAGTTTCAACACGTCCCAAGGATAGATTAATCTAGCAATCCTGGAAAACTTTAATAAAAGCTCATTACGTACCTGTGTGCATGTAATAAATTTATATATTTCACATTTGTTGCATTTGGAGGGCAGTATGTGAAATCCCTACTTGTAGTGCAACTAGGCGTTACTTTAGAGTCTTCTCTGGGGGCGTGCACTTTCACCCCTCTCACCCAGATGCTGCCAATCACAGCTCAACAGCTGATCTAGCAGGCTCAGATGCTCGATCTGTGATTGGCAGCATCTGGGAGGGAGGGGTTAAAGGGCACGCCCCCAGAGAAGACTCAGTAAAATTTCTGCTTGTAGTGCAGCTGGGCATTACTTCATACTGTGCACCAAAAGCAATAACTTAATATGTCAGCAATCAAACGATGCCGTACAAAACTATATATATTTATAAAAAAAAAGTGGATACAATCTAAGCAGCTCGGAGTTTTAAAAGGGATTTTACTCAAAGTTTTTGAGAAGCGCGCTCTATCACTACACAATGTATGCAGAAAGCTGTGGTGTGGACAGAGTTATACACAGCTCGAAACGGAGCACAGCATCAGGGAAAATTGTGATCTTCATAACTACTGCACCCAGTAAGCTAAGTGATACATCGCTGGAATTAGGGTCTCTGTACCTGCATTATGCTGCTATCAGATTATATAAAACAAAAACCTACTGACAGATTCCCTTTAAATCAATGCCATAATAACCTTTAATATTGGTTATAAGTATTTTACGTACAGTAATAACGAACCCGCATACATATAGGAAGAGACACCTGCCATACTGTGCTCTTTTTACCCTAGAGCCAAGTGTGTCAGTGTTCAGTATGGTAGTCTCAGGGTTGGTAACAATAAGGTGGGGTGACATTCCACATTTACATGGTGACAATGACTTTATGATAGCAGACATGTCTCCTAGGTGCTGTTAAACTTGAAACGTTACCATTCATTTTAATGGAGGACACAGCCTACGAGAAAACTGCTATTAAAGAACAAACATACACATGACCATGTCCGAGTCCGGCAGAGTAAGAAAATTAAAATAAAAGGTGACTTTTGAAAAGTAACCACCCAGCTTATTTATTACACCTGTTTTCATGATGATGAAGTCAGTAACTAAGGATATATTGTAGGAGATGTTGAAACAAATTCAATGTGGCAGCTGTAGACAGGCATCACGCAGCAAGGTCTCAGTCTGCAAGGCATGAACTGAAGATTAGCGACTCAACGGCACATTATATGCTCAATGAGGAAAAAGAACCGACCTTCTGGCATCAGATAAAAATCAGTCATTGGAGATATGGAATACAGTTTTCATTTAGTTCAGGGAGAAAAATCCAGAATAGTCAGAAACGCTCCAATGTGGCATCATGTGTTTGCCTCATTCTTGGATATTCGCTACAATGTATTAGCTGAAACGTTAAGGAACCACAATCACAAGAATATACTTGCAGGGGTATTCTCAAGTTTGGAAGTTCTATCCATACTCGGGATAAGGTATAACTTCCCAATTGCTGGGGGTCCGACAGCTGCAACCCCAATGATCAAGAGAAAGGTGGTCTCTAAAGAGTCTGGCATGAAAGAAGATGAGATCAATCATGTGCACTGCCGCTCCATTCTTAATGGGACCGCCAGAGACAGGTGAGCACTGCACTCGGCTCGTCTTCAGTACTCCCATAATAGTGAATAGAACGTTAGTGCGCATAATCAACCCCATCTTCATCAATAATAGGCTCTTTAAGTTTCCGAGAGCGGTGAGTCCCGTCAGACCTCCAGTGATCGGAACGTTATCACCGACCCAAAGAATACAGGATAATTATCAAACATGAAATACCCCTTTAATAGCAATTTATGAAGTAAATGCAGGTGGTGGTGAAATCTTTTCTATCATCTATGGAAAATAAAAAAAACAGTCATTGTTAAGTATGTGCTTCAAATGTGGTTGGCAGTACCATTCCCTGCCTTCTAAACACCGCTTCACCCAACACCACAACTGGCACACGTGAATATACACTTACTGTCCACATTTGGTGCCATGCATTATTATCTTACCACTCATTTAAAGGGAATCTGTCGCTGGATTCATACTGCCCAAACCACGGACAGCACGATTCAGTTCCTGGCTGCACAACTTGAGCCAGGTATAGCTTTCTCTACAGTTACTCTAAAACTTTGGAGCGTATCCATTAGTATATCAGGTTGGGGGCGGCATAAGACTAATCTCATTTCTTGCTTTTCCAGCACTGCTTCAGATGATCAACACATCTCTCCCATATTGGCAATCACTTGCAATGTTGCCGGGACAAGCGGTCAGTGCCGGACTAGTCACATCTCTGACTATGGCCCCCAGCCAGGTTTTCTAACAATATTTTCTCTGAAACACCAAAGAATTTCAGAGAAAAAAAAAACACACCTGACCGAAATTACACAGCCAGCCTTCGATTCTTGCTGCTTGTGGTTTGGGCAATGAATCAAGTGACAGGTTCCCAAAAATCTAATTATGCCCAAGAGGGACACAAAGTCAATTCTAAAGAGTTGCTTATGACAGAATGCATTGTAGTGTCTGTATTAGGACCATAACGGCCATCCCTCAGAGGTTCTATGATACTTGAATCATCAGACCAAGCATAAACATAAGGAGGGCACCAGTGATCGTGATGAGCGAATGTGCTGGGATAAAGGTTATCTGAGCATGCTCATGTGCCAACTGAGTGACATCGGTGTGCTCGAATAATACGTTCTAGTCCCCACATCTGATTGTCTCGTGGCTGTTCGACATCTGCAACAGATGCAGGGATTGTCTGTTTGTTAGACAGCCGCAGGACATACAGGGATAGCCTAACAGCCATGAGACATGCAGATGTGGGGATGCAAACATATTTGCCGAGCACGCCGAAGACACTCGGCTAGCACACGAACATGCTCGGTTAACACCTAAAGAGCACGTTCCTTCATCACTAGGCCGCAACTAATAATTGGGATCAGTCTGTATCATGTAAAAGAATCAATTGTGAAGAAAAAAACACATGCTATCAACCATAGATAATACAAGTAACTTTTTTTTGAATATACATCAAAAAATAAAAATTTATAAAAACTCTAAAAAGTCACAAAAGGACATAAATAGCCTATAAGGAAGCTTTAACCCGCCAAGTAAGCAACCAAGTAAATAGTTTTTTTTAATAACCGAATCAAAATGAATTCTATTGGCATGTGTGATCGTGCCTGGAAATAAATGCTTAGCTACATTCACCAAGGTGCAGTGCATAGCCCTACTGTAACCAATACACAAAATGTGTGGATATAAATGCACAGTGTGTATGAACCCAAATAAAACACACTGTACATACCATTCAAGAATGTACCAAGGGCCAATAACACACAACGCAGATTGCTGGAAACCAAACTATGCAGTATATGAGGATCTATAAACCTAAATAAGTGTACACAAGTATAATGACACAGTGGTAACCAGGCTAGGGCAGCACAAACAGGTAATAGCAATATAAGCACACACAAAATCCATAGAAGCATTGCAACTTGTGGCCGATTACCACACAAATTCCTATTTACAGGTTGTTTCATGCATTAAACCTCTGCTCATGCTTAGAACAAGCTATGGTCATTTAAAGCTACTCGTTAAGAATAGTAATTCATTCCCCAAACGTCCAGTAATGGCCTAAGGTTACAGGGACTAGGTAGACACGACAGTAACAATCTATAAACCCATTAACTGTATACTTGTACATACACTACTCCGCTTTGCATTATTTAGGTGCCTTTTTCCACATTGCCGTCACCTACCACTTCCTCACTAGAGTGAAGAATGACGTTAATTAACAATATCCAATTTAGCCCTAGTGACAACATGGTTCGTAGGGAGTCAAAATAAAAAAAATTGCTTTGACACATTGGGAAATAAAAATGAATAATATGCCAGAATGTGGTAAAATACGAGAATTCATGGCTCATGTTATGCATATATTAATGAACATCCTCCAAGTGGGGAGAAATCATGTGAACGTATTATGTCCACCATGAGTACTGACAAAGTGAATATTATCCAAACAGGCTCATTTTCTTGTATTAGGGTTTAAATGTTGCGGATGTATGTTTTTTTCTCAGTCCTATGATCTCCACACTCGGTTGCATACCCAGCCAGCCTAACTAAATGTTTTTATTATGAAAAATGCTGCAGCAATGATTTCTGCTTGTTATAGCATTTTCACTGGGTCACTGAAACACAATGATTCAGCACCACACGGCTGTGGACAGCACCAGACATCATTCCCAGACACATTTGGCCAAATGCACACAACCATCAATCACAGCATCAAGGAGCCCAGCAGAGAATCCTACTGTGGACCATACATTGATGGGACCTGTACCTCTTATTCACGTACATGTTTAAACATTGACGTGTGAATGAGGCCTAACACCCAACAGATCATATATTTTTCATAACTACTTGTATTATGTATTTCGCCATTAAAACGTATTTGGACTTATTGCTACGTATGCACGCATCTACTATTTATAAATTCGGGCTCGTTCAGACATCCTGGATTTCTACTGAATGCACCAAAGAGACCAATTGCTATCCAGGTTTTGGAGAAGAATTTCATCAGTGTTCGGTGTAAATTTTTACCATCAGAGTCATCAGTTTTCAGAAAACGAAAAAGAATACATGGAAGATTGTCAAGCTTCTTCTAGCACACTCAGGGAAAATCGTACAGCGCATGGGTGGCTGTCCTATGGACATGAATTGATGAGTTTGATCTGAGACTGATCAAAATTGTATATGTTTCCATTTTCTGCAAAATACATGGACATGTGAATTAGACCCATAGGTTATAATAGGTACCAGCTCCATCACTGAATGAGCTCTTGACCTGATCTTCGTAACGATTTCCTGATCACTGTCTAGAACTAGCATCAATCAAAAGTAATAGCGCACTCTACATCTGGAAGGACTTCATAGCAAGTTACACCCCACATTTACACTCAGGTACGTCAAAACTCACAGATCTTCTCCAGAAACACTGAGGGACAGCAGGTAAATGGTAAAGAAAAAAATGGGAGTATTAAAGCATAAAATATCTCTGATATGCATCAGGTTACAGTTTTAGCACTTAAAAAGTAAAATTTAAATGTGAGAAATCAACATTGAAACAAATGGACTTTTTACCAGTTTTACCATTTGTAGCCAGAATTTCTACAACCATTTCCACAAATTGGCCTATGCATGTCTAGATTGGTCAGGCCATAGTTTTTAGTAAAATGTAAATCTCGCTTTAATTTCTAGATTTTACTGTAGAACTTTCTGCATTAAAGATGTATTAAAAATGGAAAGATTATTTAATGTATAGTAATTAGTTTCCATAAAAAAGTGCTGAAGCAAGGAAAAATGCATTAAACAAAAAGGTGACTTTCATAAAATTTTATACCTGCTCGTCGGTAAGCACAGAATTTTACTGCAAAGATGGGGTATCTGGGGAACCCCAAATAATTTCTAGCTAGGATTAACTGACCATAGGCCATTAAATCTAAAAAGGAGAAATTCAATGATCCGTATTCAATGATTTCCTTGGTCCTATCAACATTAATGCTTCATTTCACCATGACACTCATCATTAGCCATTCGAGAATGGTTGAAAGACTGCGCTAATTTTCTTCTTCAAATGTAGGTTCATTAACCAATAGAAAGAAAGCCTGGTAATAACGGGGCTAATCAGTATATGTAGTAATGAAAAACATACAGCGGGTGCAGAGCTACTGTGCATATAATATGCCTACAACCAGGGTCAAGAATGCAGGGGGAAGACCGGAAGCCATTTATTGGATCGCATGTGTGCGCAGAACGTCAGCTGTCCATGCCAACGTGATAATGCATACTACAAATATATGCATTCATTTCATGACCCATTTCACCTGGGAAACAGCCGACGAGCATCTTGTTACCTCGCCCGATAACATCAATCAACATCAAAAGTAGTCATTAACAAAGCGCCGATAACGACATTAGGAAATTAAAGGAGTCGCTGCAACCAGCTTTACATCTATAAGAATGCAAATCTGTTCTTCACGTTTGCTGACCATAACCATGCAAATATATTAAATGGTCTTATTTTATATGTAGGTACTGCAAAGAGGCGTCGCCTAAAAAGGAGGAAGGACGTTTGGATTAAAAAGAAGATAAAAGCTCTAATAAGATATATAATGTCTAACACTGCTGGTTGGCGCTTTGCAGGTTTTGGGCACTATAAAGAATTTAAAATAGTACCAATCTTTTTTTCATGCCCCCTTACATGTGGATACTGATCAGTGAGGGTCTGAAGTGCTCTGCTAAGATGTGCTCCTGTCTTGCATGCACCCATGCACAGGGTGGTTTATAGGCTCTGTAGTCTCACTCATCTCCTGCATGTATCCCACGCACAGGGTGGTTTATAGGCTCTGTAGTCTCGCTCATCTCCTGCATGCATCCCATGCACAGGGTGGTGTATGGGCTCTGTAGTCTCGCTCATCTCCTGCATGCATCCCATGCACAGGGTGGTGTATGAGCTCTGTAGTCTCGCTCATCTCCTGCATGCATCCCATGCACAGGGTGGTGTATGGGGCTCTGTAGTCTCGCTCATCTCCTGCATGTATCCCACGCACAGGGTGGTTTAAGGGCTCTGTAGTCTCGCTCATCTCCTGCATGCATCCCATGCACAGGGTGATGTATGAGCTCTGTAGTCTTGCTCATCTCCTGCATGCATCCCACGCACAGGGTGGTGTATGGGGCTCTGTAGTCTCGCTCATATCCCGCATGCATCCCACGCACAGGGTGGTGTATGGGCTCTGTAGTCTCAATCATCTACTGCATACATCACACGCACAGGGTGGTTTATGGGCTCTGTAGTCTCGCTCATGTCCTTCATGCATCCCACGCACAGGGTGGTGTATGGGGCTCTGTAGTCTCGCTCATCTCCTGCACGCATCCCATGCGCAGGGTGGTGTATGGGGCTCTGTAGTCTCGCTCATATCCTGCATGCATCCCATGCACAGGGTGGTGTATGGGCTCTGTAGTCTCGCTCATCTCCTGCATGCATCCCATGCACAGGGTGGTGTATGGGGCTCTGTAGTCTCGCTCATCTCCTGCATGCATCCCATGCACAGGGTGGTGTATGAGCTCTGTAGTCTCACTCATCTCCTGCATGCATCCCATGCACAGGGTGGTTTATGGGGCTCTGTAGTCTCGCTCATCTCCTGCATGCGTCCCATGCACAAGGTGGTGTATGAGCTCTGTAGTCTCGCTCCTCTCCTGCATGCATCCCATGCGCAGGGTGGTGTATGGGGCTCTGTAGTCTCGCTCATCTCCTGCATGCATCCAATGCACAGGGTGGTGTATGGGCTCTGTAGTCTCGCTCATCTCCTGCATGCATCCAATGCACAGGGTGGTGTATGGGCTCTGTAGTCTCGCTCATCTCCTGTATGCATCCCATGCACAGGGTGGTGTATGGGGCTCTGTAGTCTCGCTCATCTCATGCATGCATCCCATGCGCAGGGTGGTGTATGGGCTCTGTAGTCTCGCTCATCTCCTGCATGCATCCAATGCACAGGGTGGTGTATGGGCTCTGTAGTCTCGCTCCTCTCCTGCACGCATCCCATGCACAGGGTGGTGTATGGGGCTCTGTAGTCTCGCTCCTCTCCTGCACGCATCCCATGCGCAGGGTGGTGTATGGGGCTCTGTAGTCTCGCTCCTCTCCTGCATGCATTCCATGCGCAGGGTGGTGTATGGGGCTCTGTAGTCTCGCTCATCTCCTGCATGCATCCCATGCACAGGGTGGTGTATGAGCTCTGTAGTCTCGCTCATCTCCTGCATGCATCCCATGCGCAGGGTGGTGTATGGGGCTCTGTAGTCTCGCTCATCTCCTGCATGCATCCCATGCACAGGGTGGTGTACGGGGCTCTGTAGTCTCGCTCATCTCCTGCATGCATCCCATGCACAGGGTGGTGTATGAGCTCTGTAGTCTCGCTCCTCTCCTGCATGCATCCCATGCGAAGGGTGGTGTATGGGGCTCTGTGGTCTCGCTCATCTCCTGCATGCATCCAATGCACAAGGTGGTGTATGGGCTCTGTAGTCTCGCTCATCTCCTGCATGCATCCCATGCACAGGGTGGTGTATGGGGCTCTGTAGTCTCGCTCCTCTCCTGCACGCATCCCATGCACAGGGTGGTGTATGGGGCTCTGTAGTCTCGCTCATCTCCTGCATGCATCCCATGCACAGGGTGGTGTATGAGCTCTGTAGTCTCACTCATCTCCTGCATGCATCCCATGCACAGGGTGGTGTACGGGGCTCTGTAGTCTCGCTCATCTCCTGCATGCATCCCATGCACAGGGTGGTGTATGAGCTCTGTAGTCTCGCTCCTCTCCTGCATGCATCCCATGCGAAGGGTGGTGTATGGGGCTCTGTGGTCTCGCTCATCTCCTGCATGCATCCAATGCACAAGGTGGTGTATGGGCTCTGTAGTCTCGCTCATCTCCTGCATGCATCCCATGCACAGGGTGGTGTATGGGGCTCTGTAGTCTCGCTCCTCTCCTGCACGCATCCCATGCACAGGGTGGTGTATGGGGCTCTGTAGTCTCGCTCATCTCCTGCATGCATCCCATGCACAGGGTGGTGTATGAGCTCTGTAGTCTCACTCATCTCCTGCATGCATCCCATGCACAGGGTGGTTTATGGGGCTCTGTAGTCTCGCTCATCTCCTGCATGCGTCCCATGCACAAGGTGGTGTATGAGCTCTGTAGTCTCGCTCCTCTCCTGCATGCATCCCATGCGCAGGGTGGTGTATGGGGCTCTGTAGTCTCGCTCATCTCCTGCATGCATCCAATGCACAGGGTGGTGTATGGGCTCTGTAGTCTCGCTCCTCTCCTGCACGCATCCCATGCACAGGGTGGTGTATGGGGCTCTGTAGTCTCGCTCCTCTCCTGCACGCATCCCATGCGCAGGGTGGTGTATGGGGCTCTGTAGTCTCGCTCCTCTCCTGCATGCATTCCATGCGCAGGGTGGTGTATGGGGCTCTGTAGTCTCGCTCATCTCCTGCATGCATCCCATGCACAGGGTGGTGTATGAGCTCTGTAGTCTCGCTCATCTCCTGCATGCATCCCATGCGCAGGGTGGTGTATGGGGCTCTGCAGTCTCGCTCATCTCCTGCATGCATCCCATGCACAGGGTGGTGTACGGGGCTCTGTAGTCTCGCTCATCTCCTGCATGCATCCCATGCACAGGGTGGTGTATGAGCTCTGTAGTCTCGCTCCTCTCCTGCATGCATCCCATGCGAAGGGTGGTGTATGGGGCTCTGTGGTCTCGCTCATCTCCTGCATGCATCCATGCACAAGGTGGTGTATGGCTCTGTAGTCTCGCTCATCTCCTGCATGCATCCCATGCACAGGGTGGTGTATGGGGCTCTGTAGTCTCGCTCCTCTCCTGCAGCATCCCATGCACAGGGTGGTGTATGGGGCTCTGTAGTCTCGCTCATCTCCTGCATGCATCCCATGCACAGGGTGGTGTATGAGCTCTGTAGTCTCACTCATCTCCTGCATGCATCCCATGCACAGGGTGGTTTATGGGGCTCTGTAGTCTCGCTCATCTCCTGCATGCTCCCATGCACAAGGTGGTGTATGAGCTCTGTAGTCTCGCTCCTCTCCTGCATGCATCCCATGCCAGGGTGGTGTATGGGGCTCTGTAGTCTCGCTCATCTCCTGCATGCATCCATGCACAGGGTGGTGTATGGGCTCTGTAGTCTCGCTCATCTCCTGCATGCATCCAATGCACAGGGTGGTGTATGGGCTCTGTAGTCTCGCTCATCTCCTGTATGCATCCCATGCACAGGGTGGTGTATGGGGCTCTGTAGTCTCGCTCATCTCATGCATGCATCCCATGCGCAGGGTGGTGTATGGGCTCTGTAGTCTCGCTCCTCTCCTGCAGCATCCCATGCGCAGGGTGGTGTATGGGGCTCTGTAGTCTCGCTCCTCTCCTGCATGCATTCCATGCGCAGGGTGGTGTATGGGGCTCTGTAGTCTCGCTCATCTCCTGCATGCATCCCATGCACAGGGTGGTGTATGAGCTCTGTAGTCTCGCTCATCTCCTGCATGCATCCCATGCGCAGGGTGGTGTATGGGGCTCTGTAGTCTCGCTCATCTCCTGCATGCATCCCATGCACAGGGTGGTGTACGGGGCTCTGTAGTCTCGCTCATCTCCTGCATGCATCCCATGCACAGGGTGGTGTATGGCTCTGTAGTCTCGCTCCTCTCCTGCATGCATCCCATGGAAGGGTGGTGTATGGGCTCTGTGGTCTCGCTCATCTCCTGCATGCATCCAATGCACAAGGTGGTGTATGGGCTCTGTAGTCTCGCTCATCTCCTGCATGCATCCCATGCACAGGGTGGTGTATGGGCTCTGTAGTCTCGCTCCTCTCCTGCAGCATCCCATGCACAGGGTGGTGTATGGGGCTCTGTAGTCTCGCTCCTCTCCTGCATGCATCCATGCACAGGGTGGTGTATGGGGCTCTGTAGTCTCGCTCATCTCCTGCATGCATCCCATGCACAGGGTGGTGTATGAGCTCTGTAGTCTCGCTCATCTCCTGCATGCATCCCATGCACAGGGTGGTGTATGAGCTCTGTAGTCTCGCTCCATCTCCTGCATGCATCCCATGCAGCCAGGGTGGTGTATGGGGCTCTGTAGTCTCGCTCATCTCCTGCATGCATCCCATGCACAGGGTGGTGTATGGGGCTCTGTAGTCTCGCTCATCTCCTGCATGCATCCCATGCACAGGGTGGTGTATGGGGCTCTGTAGTCTCGCTCATCTCCTGCATGCATCCATGCACAGGGTGTTGTATGGGCTCTGTAGTCTCGCTCATCTCATGCATGCATCCCATGCACAGGGTGGTGTATGGGCTCTGTAGTCTCGCTCATCTCCTGCATGCACCCCATGTCCCATGCACTGAGTGGTGTACAGAACGAGAGACTAGAGGCCATACACCAAGTATGAGTATACAGGAGCTCAGCACTTCAGCGACCTCAGAGCGGTTTAGTTGGTTGGTGGAGTTTTGGGTCCTGAGATTAGCAGCAGATATAAGGGGCACAACATGTCAAACAGAAAATTCAAAATGACAGGTACACAATCTATTGGACCTAGATTGCATAAAGGTTCCTTTAGAAATTCTGCATCTTTTCGATTACAATTTCAGAATAAAAATTGATTTTCAAATGGAATTTGGAAAATAAGGTAAAGAGCCACAAATGAGTAACTACGAAATTGAGTATTTATTATAAAAGAGAAATGAATGCTTTTTAGACTGATAAAAATCCTGAAGTACAGCACAAAAATATGCAAAAAAATATATAATCATAATATTATATCTCACTGGAAAAAAAAAGGATATCTTTTTTTTCTTTACCTTTCTCAGTTCCAAGGATGAAAGAGGTGGTTATTACAAAACTATTTAATGAGTACAATAATTATCTGTCAAACATTAACAGTGCCATTAATTCCACAGCACTTTACATACATTATAATTGTGGTTTTGTTTTTTTACTTTTAGTTATGCTTTTCAGGAAAAAAATTTACAAGTGGAAAGTATAAAAATGAGCACGGTCCTTCTATAATCCATTCTGAACGGATCCTCATCCCACACTATAGATTAGCAGACAGTATGGCAGGAGAGAATGAATGGTTTTCTCCTGCTTCCCTATACCCTTATGTAAATGCCTGCTGTCTATAGACATGTGGTCCCGTGAACATTCAAGGGTCATTTCCAGAAACAAAAACATAACACTCCAAGAATAATGGGTGAATGCGTCTACAAGGAGGGCACGTGTAATGACTTCACCCCATTCACATGGTTTCCAAGAGAAATTAAATGAACAGTGAATGAACGAACGGCCATAGAGACACCGGGCCACGGGTCCCCATTCATTTATTATTAGAATCAAGCTTATCACACTTTCTCAACTTTTTTGAAAGGTAAAGCCAATTTAGCAATAGCGATTCTGGGATGGGAACCATAAAAATGATGGCTATTTCATCACTGGACGGCAGGTTATTATGGAAGATTATACATGGAGTGGTTTCAAGATTACTATGTTGTCGTGTCACTGGAATAGACATAGTACAGCTTACAGATACTGAAAAGTAATAAGCGAGTTGGCCGACTCTACAGTACATGAATGATGGGTATTTCTATAAATATTAACCTAGCCATGAAAAGGCCGGATTTACAGACTACACTGGGTTCCAAATTATTAAGCAAATAATATTTTCTCAGATTTTCCCAAATTACCTATATGAATTGCAGTCATTGTAATTTTCCAGTCAAATAACTATTAGGGTACAATTGAAAGGTTTTTGTACAGACTGCCTATGATAACAGTATATTTTTAAAAAAATAAAACATTCAAACTGCACTCAAAATGCATGTTCTAAATTATTATGCACAGCAGAGTTTTCAACCTTTTCATTTTAATAAAGAACAAAACAATGGTCATTTTTGAAATTATAAGCATTAGCAGGTTATTACAAACTGAAATCAAACAGTTTTCAACTCAAAACTTTATTCTAGGTGATGTTACATTTGCACATAGGACCCCTTGTTCGAAAGGAGGTTCTGAACTCTCTCGTCCATTGAATTTGTCAGGTTTTGGATGGTTTCTGCTTCAATTGTTTTGCATGAGGACAGAATACCCTCCCAGAGCTGTTGCTTAGATGTGACCTGCCTCCCGCCATCATAGACACTCCTTTTGATGATGCTCCGGAGGTTCTCAGTGGAGTTGAAGTCAGGGGAGCATGGGGGCCACACCATAAGTTTGTCCCCTTTTATGGCCATAGCAGCCAGAGATGCAGATGTGTTATGTGCAGCATGAGACGGTGCATTATCATGCATGAAAATGATCTTGCTGCGGAATGCACGGTTCTTCTTCTTGAACCATGGCAGGAAGTGCTGTTTGAGAAACTCAACATACACTATGGAGTTCATCTTTACCCCTTCAGGGATCCTAAAGGGGCCGACAATCTCTCTCCCCATGATTCCAGCCCAAAACATTACTCCACCTCCTCCTTGTTGGCGCCGTAGCCGTGTTTGCATGGGGTGTCCATCAACCAGCCATCCTCCACTCCATCCATCTGGACCATCGAGCGTTGCACGGCACTCATCAGTGAACAAAACAGTTTTGAAGTCAGTCTTCATGTATAGTTTGGCCCACTGGAGCAGTTTCTGCTTGTGTGCAGTGGATAGAGGAGGTCGACAGGATGGCTTACGCACAGCTGCAAACCTCTGAAGGACCCTGCACCTTGTTGTTCGGGGACGTTGGAGGCACCAGCAGCTTCATAAACTTGTCTGCTGCTATGACAGGCTTTTTTGCCGCTGCTCTTTTAACCTGACGTAATTGCCTGTAGGAAAGAGTCCTCAATTTTCCCTTATCAGCAAGCACACGTGTATACTGTTAATCAGCTCCATACTTCTTGATTGTGCGATGATCAGAATGAAGTGTCTTGGCAATGTTGATTGTAGTCATGCCTTGACCTAAACACTCCACAATTTGTTGCTTCTCAGCAGCCGACACATCCTTTTTCTTTCCCATTTTGGCAGAAAATGTAGGCTGCTTAATAATGTGGGACAGCCTTCTTAAGTAGTCTTGCCTTTCATTGGACACACCTGCCAAACTAATTAGCACAGGTGTCTGCAAATGCTTACAGTGATATAAAGAGCCATGACACACATCACCATCAATGAGTTTAACTGACAAACAAAAAAAATTCTTACCTTATCACTCCTAAACAATTTTTGCATAATAATTTGGAACATAGTGTATAAATGAATAATTTATTTTCTTATTGGTAAAGTAGGATTTAACAGCTTCACAGACCACAAATTTACAACAAAATGATTTTATAAGGATTTACCTCATTAGTCTTTATGTTGTACACCCAAAACTCAATAAATCGCAACCTGCAGCTCTCTCCCAACCCTTCTACACACAGAAACGCTACCTCTCCGCTCCTGTGTTCCCTACAAGCGAGCCACTGCCAGGTTCCTCTGGTAGAGACTTATCTTGAAGAGAAAAAAAAAAAGGATCGGTAGCAGGAAACTGGACTCAAATGCCAGATGACGGCTCTCACTTTCAAACATCTGCTGGATATTACGAAGACCCCCATACGTTTTACACGGTCAGCAGAGCACACCGTTGTTAGTGGGGTTAACCAACATTAACCCGAGGTATATGGAGACTTACGCACTGAAGATTGTACAATTATATGTGCCTAACTTTTACTGGGTGGTAGTCTGCAGTTTAAATGAAGTCTTCGCTCAACAATCCCTGAGGCCTCCAAGAACAAGGTGGTTCCATAAATTCAAGAGAAAAATAAAGGTTATATATAGAAGTTATAGGGGGCCACAGTATAAGAACCAAACCAGTAAAAAAAAAAACTACGGTACTAAAATTCACATTCTTGATTAAATATTAATTTTAAAGGAACCACACCTTTTGGATGTGAATGTGCTACATGACCAAAAAGTTAAAAAGTTGCTCAAGACACAGAAGGAGGAATTATCAACCACTTATAGGGCTATATATATTTTTTTTAGGAGGGGGATAAAAGGGGCCTGCAGTTACTTTAACATTTTTACCTTGCCTTACCACAGAGGTTGGCACCCATCCTAGAATTGCGACAACTGTGTTCATGGTTGGCAACCTAGAATTGCAACAAGGCACCCATGCGCCTCAAAGACTGACCTGAGATATCTCTAAATATGGAATTTATTTACTCTATCATCATCAAGATGGGACAACCCCATGAAAGAAAGAAAATCAATTGGGACATAGAGGTTACCTTAAATGATTAACAATTCCCAGTACAAGTATATACTACCAGAAGTGCTGATACAAAAAGGACAATCAATATGGAACCAAGTAAAGAATGCAGCATGAAAGCACACACGTATTCAGATTAATAATGTCAAATGACGCATGCAAATTAGAATAACCACAGTATTGGGTATATACAGATTTAAAATAATGGAATATCCACAATACTTACCTGATATAAAGCCCCATATCCATCAAAATTAAGATACTTTCCCAACACATTTCCCCTGCAATCCATGAGGTTCATCAAGGGAACAAATTGACAGACCCACTAGTGGGGTACAGTTGATGGAATCAATCAAAAATAAACCATTAATGTGGATGTCAAAGTGCTTAAAGGTGCCAAACACGGCGCTCATATTTAAACCCCCATACAGGAAATGCCAAAAGCGGAAATGAGCAAATGCAGCCTGCAGGTGTTTAGTCAGTACTGCGGCTGCACCTTGGAATGCACAGACATAATGCAAACGTCAATTCCACCGGCGTCCATGACAAAGGGGATAGATATAATGGCATGCATTCCACCCTGGAACGCAGACGTCAATTCCACCGGCGCCCATGACAAAGGGGAAAGATATAATGGCGTGCATTCCACCCTGGAACGCAGACATAATGCAGACGTCAATTCCAACGGCGCCCATGACAAAGGGGATAGATATAATGGCGTGCATTCCACCCTGGAAAGCAGACATCAATTCCACCGGCGCACATGACAAAGGGGATAGATATAATGGCGTGCATTCCACCCTGGAATGCAGACATAATGCAGACGTCAATTCCACCGGCGCCATGACAAAGGGGTTAGATATAATGGCGTGCATTCCACCCTGGAACGCAGACGTCAATTCCACCGGTGCCCATGACAAAGGAGATAGATATAATGGCGTGCATTCCACCCTGGAACGCAGACGTCAATTCACCGGCGCCCATGACAAAGGGGATAGATATAATGGCGTGCATTCCACCCTGGAACGCAGACATAATGCAGACGTCAATTCCACAGGCGCCCATGACAAAGGGGATAGATATAATGGCGTGCATTCCACCCTGGAACGCAGACGTTAATTCCACCGGCGCCCTTGACAAAGGGGATAGATATAATGGCGTACATTCCACCCTGGAACGCAGACATAATGCAGACGTCAATTCCACCAGCGCCCATGACAAAGGGATAGATATAATGGCGTGCATTCCACCCTGGAACGCACAGACAATGCAGACGTCAATTCAACCGGCGCCCATGACAAAGGGGATAGATATAATGGCGTACATTCCACCCTGGAACGCAGACATAATGCAGACGTCAATTCCACCAGCGCCCATGACAAAGGGATAGATATAATGGCGTGCATTCCACCTGGAACGCACAGACAATGCAGACGTCAATTCAACCGGCGCCCATGACAAAGGGGATAGATATAATGGGGTGCAATCCACCCTGGAATGCACAGACATAACACTGATGTCACATCTGTTGGTACAAGTGGTTGATTATTTTTACTTCTGTGTCTTGAGCAACTTTTTTGGCCATGTAGCCAGGAGGACTATACCGATACACAAAGTTTATTTCCTTGAAAATTAATGATTAATAAAGAATTTGCATTTTTGTTGGGGGGTTTTATGGTTTCATTGTTGGTTCCATAAAATCTTATGGATGACCAGGGTGAATTTAACACAGCAGCATGATGTAGAGACAGAGGCCCTATTCAACTCTGAGCTCTGTACAACCTTGCCCACACCACTGATTAACCTTTTTGTGTATACAATGCAAAGGCAGAAAGCAGCCAGTGATGGGTGCTGAGTTACAAAGAAGCAGGTTTACTAGCCCTCTAGTGAGAAAATCACTGTTTAATCAGGAGATCAAAACTACAGCAAGCAGCTCAGCAAGTGACATATCCCTGAAATCAGGGTCTCTACATTATGCTGCTCTCAGATTAGTGCAAACAACCGGTGACAGATTCCTTTTAATGGTCTCTAATGTCAGTACATCTGACTTATGTTACAGAACTTCGCAATCAGCAAGTCCTTTCTGCACTACCTTGCACCATTTAGCCCTATTCTAACTCTCAAGTGTGAACATAAAAAATTGTAGAGCGGAAAATATGGCTGTAATAAAAACTGCTCAGAATTAAGGAATGCACTGCACTTTGAAGGGTAGGCGACATCCAGCAATCAGGTAATAAAGATGCAATTAACTGTGCTAAATAAAGTATGAAAGGGCAGAAGAAGTCAAATTAATACCACCATCCCTTCATAGCCCTTAAAGCATGCATGGGACATATTCAAGCTGAAGATCATGGAGCACTAGCACACAATCCAGAGGTGAATGTCGAGATTTGATTTTCTCCGTTTTGCACGATACACATTAACGATTTTATTTTAGAATAAAATGGAATGAATCTTAGCAAGTACAGTGGGATGGCGCCATATAGCACCACAATGGTCACTGTAGTTTTGGTCATCAATATACATTTCATTCTTCAAGGGAATTCTACCTCAATTTAATCGCCTGTCCTGTGATCCATACAAACCCGAGGCTGAAATTTATGGAGATCGTTAAATACCCACACAGACTTCCATGAGAAACCGGTAGTTCAGGTTTGTCATATATCCCAAATGCATCGCCACAATGGAAAACTTATTACAGCTTTGAACGCTCAACATGAAGGATAATCCTGCATTTACGGTATACATACATTTGCTGCACCCCTCCGCAGTCTAAGCTAGGCGCAAATGGCATGGGACCAGATACAGTACATTTATATTCTGCCGCCTTTGTAATTTTGGAAGCGTTGAATTAATTACTACAGTTTACATTGGTGCAAGATCAAAGAAAACATCAAATGAAGAAAATTCTATAAACTACCTCTGGTAGCTAGAGGGAGCAAGAAAACAACACCATCGCTATAACACCACTTCACTTCCCAAAGAAGATTAATGTATTCCTACATCAGTCTAATCGTTAATAAGCCACTTGCTTTGTCAAAACCTTCTAACACAAGCTGAAAAGAGGAAGCGTTCCTTCTCCAGAAGTAAAAAGGCTCGTTTGTTGCCGACTTCACTCCATCATTTGCTTATCATAAGCCGCTTATTCAGTATAATGCCACCTATGTAACAAATACTGAATATGAGAAGCCTTAATGGTTCTTCAAAACTGCAACACTGCAGGCAAACTAATGGGAAGTCCCAAATTTAAAGACCATTTCCCTAAAAGAAAAAGCCCTGAAACCGTAAGTACTCCTTTCCACCTTTGTAGTCATTCATCTACATCCATTTTGGGCGCATTCACATTCGCAAAAAATCGGTCAGAGATCGAACCACGGATGTCCAGACCAGAGCATGACACCTTCAGAGAAACATATGAGGTAGTCCCGGTTGGGTCAGGAGACCTGCGGCCAGTCCGCGCAGTGTGGTCTAATCTCAGACCGATTTGCACAGATGTGTGAAGGACCCCATAGCTGCGTTTTCCAGTTGGCATGCACAAGATATGGTGGGGTTCACATTACTGGTTGGGTAATGGTAGCCAACATTCTTCTGCAGGCATGCAGTCAAGAAAAGCAGACTAATGGCAGAGATTCTGATCTTCGAGAACGTCTCGTTTCGACAACAGTCACAAGTTACACAGATCAATATTTCACTTTTACATTTAGAATTTAGTTGCCCTTTCAGAAAATACTGGTCCTTAGGTGTAGTTTGCTATAAAGAAAACAAATTGCACATTACTCAACCTTCTCGGGTCCAGCGCCGAGTCTCTGCCACTGCTCCAAGGCTTGGTTATTGGATGTAGAACAGACATCATGTCCACAGCACTGGAGCCAATCATTGAACTTAGCGGCTCTGTCATCGTAGACAGAGTGCTCCAGTCTAAGACTAAGTATCTAAGTTCAGATAGACCTCCAAACTGTCGACCTGCAGCCAATATCCGATGCTAGAGAAGTTGTGGAGAAATAGTGCTGGACATGTCAGCCATGAGTAAGTTGCCGTTTTTTTTTTTTTTCTTTATAACAAAACAGCACCAGTGGACAATCCCTTTACTGAAAAATTCTTTACTGGAATATGATAAATCACACCACAAATATTTGTCATCTCCTGTTCTTTAGAAGATGCTTTTCAAGGATGTTTTGAGCACAAATTACCTAGATGCATAGTCAGAATAGTTGGAAAACTATGGCCTCTTTCACACTTCAGTCGTCCGACGTCAGTCAAAATCCATCAAAGCGTGAAAAAAACTGATCAGCCTTTTTTTTGGAAGATCCGCTTTTTTCCCATTGACTTGCATTAGTGACGGATTTTGATGGATGGGCGTCCGTTTAAACAGTCAAATGACGGATCCGTCATAATTTTGGCGTCCGTCGGTTTTTGAAAACGTACACTGGGCCGTTTTTTGTGTGCGTCGAAAAGGCGGACCATGATGGATCCGTTGCGTCCGCCAATTTCTATAATGGACGCCTATGTGTGGCGGATCCGTCTTCATCTTTCTCTCTCTCTCTCTCTCTCCAAAATCCCTAGAACTACAAACTGAGCTGTAATTTTTCTTTTTTAGACAATT
Source organism: Oophaga sylvatica (assembly GCA_033576555.1). Classification (NCBI taxonomy): domain Eukaryota; kingdom Metazoa; phylum Chordata; class Amphibia; order Anura; family Dendrobatidae; genus Oophaga; species Oophaga sylvatica. The sequence goes on from JARQOD010000004.1 coordinate 121,207,590, forward strand.
TAAGAGTACATATGATATTCTGATCACTTTTTTTCATTCTTTACTTGTGAGGTGCAAAGCACACCTACTGGAAATAGTAATTTTGGAGTTTACATTTTGTTTTTCCCTTTTCTGTGTTTACCGTACGGTTAAACTTTACACGTTGATAGATCGATGATGATACTAAATTTTTAATGCTTTTGCAACATTTTTATTTTTTTTTAAAGGGACTTGAACCAGCAAGCGTTTCAACGCTCTAACTATATATTGCAATACTACAGCATAGCTCTGTATATTGTAACTGGCATTCTCTTATACAGCTCACACTGAGGATTTCCTTCATTTTAAGCCCAAGACTGCCACCATGGCTCCTTCAGCAGGCCCTTCACAGCCATGCTAACCCGAGCAGCTTTCCAGCATCACAGGGGGCCTATAGATGTAGGAGCGCTAGCCAAGTAAATGCCGAGCTCAGTAACTGGTTAAATCACAGCAATCTGGGCAAGCTTTGGTCACTGTTGGAACAGGTAGATGCTGGCTATATTAACAAAGCAAGTATCTGCCAGATATTAAGCAGGCTCAGCTACTGAGCCCGCACCATATACTCATTATTGGGACCTGTGATGAAAATGTACATCACAGGTTAAGCGGTGAAAGCACTGCACATTTGTGTCAACTTGTTACAAGTCCATTCACTTTTTGGATTGTTAGCTAGCATTTACATACAGGCTTCTAAACTTGCTATTGTTCTAAGGCCTCATTCACATGTTCAAATTTTGTGTAAGAGTTCAGTTTTGTTTTTTTCTTTTATGGATAAAACATGTACACCTTACATTCTAAGGACCCATTCACATCCCTTTTCAGGAGGAATAAAGATATGAAAAGGAAGGAAGTCAGAGTTAGGTCCAAGCAGTAGACAGAATTCATACATATGTCAATAAATGGGTTTGCATGGTAATGGACAGCACATGGATTTCAAATTTAGAATCGCACACTTTCAGCTAGCTGAGGCCAAATGCCTACGTGAAAGCACACAGATGTTCCACAATATTCCACTTGTGTAAAGTCGGCTGTGCTTCAAACTGTGTAATATCTTGTTTTTTTGCAAAATGCTGTATGTCACTTTCACTGTTTTTTCACCCATAGAAAACATTGGGTAATTACAAAAATACAGCAAAAACACACAGGTATCAGATTTTGCTGTGTTCTTAGTGGAAAAAAAAGCAGGTAAAGCAGTATGTGAAACCCATTACTTTTTTTTAATTTTTAACAAGATGAAACCATAATGTCTTGATGTTGATGGCAGTTCAGAGTGACAGGTTAGGTTTTGTACAATTTACAGCTTTCCGTAATTAAATTGGCAGAGCAAGGTGTAAAATTGAACAATGCATGTGACCGACCAAAGTATGAAAGTAAACAGCGTCCTACAAGCTCAATGCTCTGCCCACCTCTTAAGTAAACTATTCCAGACAAATTCACCTCCCCCTTAATTTCCAAAAATGGGTTTTATAGTTTCACATGTGTGGCATTGGTGACCCGTGTTCATGATTCTGTGGTGGATGCAAAGCTGAACTTTGGGATCCTGAAAAATGCAGCAAAAATACTACATGTGAACATAACCTTACAGGAGTCACTTCTGTAGAGACAATAATACAGCCGTTAATTACTATCATGACCTATACAGTAAAGATGTATATCTTCGTACCGTGTTAGCCAGTAGATAGAAAAATATTTAGAGTTGAGAGTCCTCAGTGGTTGATACCTTTTAATGGCTAACTGAAAAGATGGTAACAAATTGCAAGCTTTCGAGACTACTCAGGTCTCTTCATCAGGCTGAACTAATACAAAATCTGAAGAATCACATATTTATACACAAAAACACAGAAAAAATGCAATAGGTAAGACAAGTGACGTGAAGCAGAATAGTCATTATGGCAGAGGGATGAGCATAAATATTGGAACAATTCATAGATAAGGAGAGAAAGTTTTATTACCCTCTGATTGGGGTCTGGTAATGTTTTGTGATGTTTACACAGGGTATTTGGAGTAAATTCCTTAATTGATGTAATAGGCCATAAAACCATGTGACAGGTTCATTCCAGCATTAAGAGTGTCAAAGGTCACCATCAATTTGTATTCGCAAATTCTTCTCTGCCTCTGAGATGTGAATCTGCTTCTTAGTACCAGTATTTTCATATCTGACATGCTATGATCAGGGGAGCAAAAATGTTTTGCCACAGGTAGATCCATTCTTTTTTCTCTTATTGCGTGGCGATGAGAATTCATCCTTGTTCTCAGTTTTTGCCCGGTCTCCCCCACATACAGACCCCCAGTTGGACATTTAGTACATATAATTAGGTACACAACATTAGATGTGATGCAGCTGAAAGTACCTGGTATCTTGTAGTCCTGATGTGAGTTGGGGATCTTTATCTTGTCCGTGGTCATTATAAATGGACAGGTTTTGCATTTCTTCTGATTGCAAGGCAAGGTTCCTGCAGCTGTTGGGGAGGACAGGGAACTTCTGACAATGATGCTTCTTAGATTTGGGGGCTGCCTAAAACACAGTAGTGGGGGGTCTGGAAATATGGATTGTAACCGGGCATCTTTTTGTAGTAAAGGTTGTAGTTTCCGTGCAGCTCCCCTTAGCACCTCCAGATTTGGATTGTAGGTGACCACTAAAGGCACCCGGTTATTTTCTTCTTTAGCTTTGTAATGTAGCAGGTGATCCCTTGATATTCTGGTGGCTCTTGTAATTTGGTTTTCAATTGTTCTTGGATGGTAGCCCTGATTTAAAAAGGTCTTTCTAAGGCGACCAAGGTGTTCATCTCTATCCATGGGGTTGGAACATATACGGTTGTATCTGATGGCTTGGCTGTAGACAATAGAGTTTTTTATGTGTTTTGGATGGAAACTGTCCCATTTAAGGTATGTTGGACGGTCGATTGGCTTCTGATACAGGGATGTCTCTATTTCATTGTCCTTCAGTTTAATGATGGTGTCCAAAAAGTTAATTTCAGTGCTGGAGTAGTTAAGTGTTAAGTTGATGGTGGGATGAAATTGATTGAACTGTTCGTGGAACGTCTTTAGCTGTTGCTCAGACTCCGTCCAGATGATTAAAATGTCATCAATGTAGCGGTAGTAGGCCCGAGGCCTGGTTGGACATGAGGACAGAAAGTCGCTTTCAAGCTTGGCCATGAAAAGATTTGCATACTGTGGAGCCATTTTACTTCCCATCGCTGTGCCAGTCTCCTGTAAATAGATCTTGTTGTCAAATTCAAAGTAATTGTGGGTGAGGATGAATTTTGTGAGTTTCACCACAGAATCAGCATCATTCTCTGTGTTTTTCATGAAGTCTTTGCAGGCATTTAATCCATCCTGGTGTGGGATATTAGAGTACAAGGATTCCACATCCATGGTGGCCAGGATGGTTCCTTCTGGTAGAGGACCTATTGCTGCTAGTTTATTCAGTAGGTCAGTTGTGTCCTGAATGTAGCTGGGTGTATCCTTTACCAGAGGTTTAAGAATGCCCTCTACCCATCCAGATACCTGCTCAGTAAGGGAGTCCACACATGAAATAATCGGCCTCCCTGGATTCCCAGCTTTGTGGATTTTGGGAAGCATGTAGAATGTCCCTGTTCCTGTCACATGGTTTTATGGCCTATTACATCAATTAAGGAATTTACTCCAAATACCCTGTGAAAACATCACAAAACATTACCAGACCCCAATCAGAGGGTAATAAAACTTTCTCTCCTTATCTATGAATTGTTCCAATATTTATGCTCATCCCTCTGCCATAATGACTATTCTGCTTCACGTCACTTGTCTTACCTATTGCATTTTTTCTGTGTTTTTGTGTATAAATATGTGATTCTTCAGATTTTGTATTAGTTCAGCCTGATGAAGAGACCTGAGTAGTCTCGAAAGCTTGCAATTTGTTACCATCTTTTCAGTTAGCCATTAAAAGGTATCAACCACTGAGGACTCTCAACTCTAAATATTTTTCTATCATGACCTATAGATTTTGATAACTTTGAGCCAACTTCCGTCATTCATGCAATGCCTTGCAATTAAGAGACAGTCTTTCAGATGTAAGTAAATACACATATCACTTGGGGAAGAATCATCAGGCTTGCTGCAGAACATAAACCTGAAGCCTCATCCCAAGAGCAGCCGGGAGACCAGATGCAAAGATCAGGTGCATATCATTCAACATCTGGGCAGACATTGAACACTGTAAACCTTTCTGGGTTTTTAAATTTGCGTGATCGCTTTCTAACTGAAAAAAAAAAATGTTTACATATATTTAGCTTGAAAAGGTTTCATTTAATTGTATGGGTTTTATGAAAAAATGGCTCATTCTAATTAAAGTGAAAATCTGCCCCCCAATAATTCTGACTTAACTTTAAGAAATTATTCAAGAGAGCTTGATGCTGTACGATAGAGCCCAGATACTAGTAGCATTTTCAGCTCTTGTTTCTTTGATACTCCTAAAGGGGTTTTCACATGAATAAAGCACACATGTTGCGTTCGACGCAAGTCAGCGCAGCGTCAAAATGACGCATGCGGAGGCATCCGCATAGCCTGGGTACCCAATGTTAAAGATAGGGTACGCAGGACGCATGCAGAGGTAGGCGGCGCTGAAAGGAAGAGGTTCGGCAGTGGGCGGGGCTTGACAGAGGAAGTACGCAGCACTCCCGAACACTAGTGTGAAACTAGCCTTAGGCCTCTTTCACATTTCCGGCGGGTGCCTGGCGGCGCCCCCGGCATTTTGCCGCAGCGCCGCATGTGAAAACCTTTCACACTTCCGGCGGCCAAAATGCGTTTTTTTGCCGGATGGTTTCTGATGCTTGGAGAGATAAGAAACCATCCGGAAAAAACAAAAAACGTTACATGCTGCGTTTTTTCCGGCCGCCGGAATGTACATTTGCGCCGCATCCGGACAAAACCGCATGCAACGCATTGACATGCGGCGCCATCCGGCGCTAATGCATGTCAATGCGAAAAAAGCCGCATGCGGCGCATCAGATTTTCAGATGCGGCACTGCGGCAAAATGCCGGGGGCGCCGCCAGGCGCCCGCCGGAAATGTGAAAGAGGCCTTATGGAGACGCGAGTCTCCACAAGAAAAAGTTTCACCCATGGAAAGTATTGGAAACGGTGATTCCGCACAGTTCAGTGATCACATGCGGATTTACCTGCGTTTAATAGACGAAGCGCTTTGGACGCAGCGGACATGAACGGCATTGAAATCGCTGCTAGTTATGCATCGTGGGTCCCCGTCCTAACTGATCCTCTATTAATAATGCTAGCTGCAGAATAATGTTATTATTGTAATAATAAGTCAATACAAAAGACAATACAACTCAGAGGCTACAGAAGGTAAATGGCACACATCTTTCCATGATGACTAATTGAAAAGAATTATTGGTGCCTAACATATGTGCATTTTCCTCATAGATGGAAAAGGAAAACTCCTTTAAAGGGAATCTGTCAGCCCATTTTGGCTATATCAGATAAAGATATGACTGAATAGTGCGTCCCATAAGTAACCTATTGGTATGTATCATATATCCTGATACCCCCATTTTGATGACAAAATACCTTTGTAAACTTCGTATTTTGGTATGCTAATCAGGGCGGTCCTGTCCGGAGGGCGGCATTTTCTCTCCCCCCCCCCCCCACTCCTCGGCATCTCTTGCGTATGGCCGTCCGTGAATCGCACATACGGCGATCAGCTTCCCGCAACTGCGCTTTTCAAATTCCCCCCGCGCATGCGCAGTGTGCTTTGCCCAACAGTGGTCAAAGAATAAAACATTACAGCACAAGCGCAACTCTTTCCTTGCCCCGGAAATGACTGCTTGCCTTGGACAACTTCCAGGGCAATGAAAGAGTTGTGCATGCGCTGTAATGATTTTATGCTTTGCCCACTGTTGGGCAAAGCACACTGCGCATGCGCGGGGAATTTGAAAAGCGCAATCGCAGGAAGCCGAACGCAGTCTGTGCGATTCACGGACGGCCATACGCAAGAGATGCCGAGGAGCGGGGGGGAGAAGAGAAAAACCGCCGCCCCCCGGACTGGACCGCCCTGATTAGCATACCAAAATCCGAAGTTTACAAAGGTATTTTGGCATCAAAACGGGGGTATCAGAATATGTGATACATACCGATAGGTTACTTATGGGACGCACTATTCAGTTATATCTTTACTGATATAGCCAAAATGGGGTGACAGATTCCCTTTAATATGGAGTTTTCAAAATTCTTCTGTAAAGGGTGGAAACAACTAAAGCTCAATCCAAGGAACATCTATGGTATAAATGTCATACATCGGTGGGGAAGGGTGGAAGAAACTTGATAAACGGTGGAAAAAAAATATATGTATCTTTTGTGTAGATGCATCAACACAACAGCTCTATCCGTACCTAGAAGTTTGTGACTGTACTTTTCAGTATATAACATAGAACATCAGTGTACATTTTTCTGTTGGCAGTTCAAATGCTGCTGTAAATATCTTAGAGGTCCTGCCAAAAATGGTCCTGCAGAATTCAGCAACGCCAAATACGGTGTGAATTTAGACATTTTTAAGCCAAGGTCTCAGATTACGATACCATTGTACAGAAGTGTTAAAAATCTGTGCTACGTAGGTGAAGCTCACTTTGAGCAAAGGAAGGACTTTCTGAGGTTAGCCAGGGCTGTGGAGTCGGAGTTGTAGAGTCAGAGACATGGAAATTGAGGAGTTGGAGGTTTGGCTTACCGACTCCACAGCTCTGTTAGCATATGAAGTACTTCGGAAACCCGGTAGAAGCCAGCAGCACATCACATAGCCCTTGTGTCATGTTACAGCTTCTGGACAACGCTAGTGAAGTCGGAAAGGCTGCACTGCCGAGTCATTTAAAGCCGCCGTTCTATGAATTTTTATGAATCTTTAAAAATCCTTAAGGCAACAGAATGCAAAAAGGCTTTCTTAATATATGTACAGTGCCAAGAGGGGTCTAATGGGAAAAGCCCTCACTAATGCAACAAAGAATGAGCAAAAAAAAAAAAAAACAGCACCAATAATATTTTGCTTAGAAAGGCTCCAGGCAGTTTCTGGGGAGAACATTTTTAATACCTTAAAATGAAGCAAATAGACTTTCAAATGCATTTAATCTACGTTTTGGCTTGATAAAGCAGATGGGACAAATCGAAAAAAAATACAGACACTTTGCATTTTTGCTGCTTATTTTATGTAGCATTTTGGAAAGTAAAATAATTGTTCTTACTAAAAACGTATGCTCGCACTGCCTTTTTTCTGTGTGTTCTGAGTACTTCTGCACTTTTGCTAGGATGCATATCAATTCTTACAGAGTTTTTGTAGCACTTTTAGCTCATTCAAATGAATGGGTCAAAAATGCTTGTAAAAACGTGACAACGAGCATATTGTACTGCATGTATGTGAGGTGTGAACATACCTTTAGACTTGCGGCTTTGTCGTTTATCAAAAGGCAGGTGCATTTTTAATTACATTTCTACAATTAACTTTTTAGAGTAAGTACTTCTATGGGTTTAATTGGAAATCTTGTAAAGTAAATTTGGGGGATGAAAGAGGTTTTCCTACGACAGACATTTATCTTGTATCCACATTTATAGTAGCATCACGGTGGGTCGTAATGATCTGATCAAGGATGCTTTAGGGCCCTGTCTCACATAGCGAGATCGCTGCTAAACAGCGATCTCGCTATGTCTGACACGTATCAGCGATCAGGCCCCTGCTGTAAATCGCTGGTCGTGTCAGAAATGCCAGGACTTTTTTTTTTTTGATCGCTGGTCTCCCGCTGGCCAGCACGCATCACTGCGTGTGACAGGCAGGAGACCAGCGATCTCCTGGTAACCAAGGTACACATAGGGTTTCCAAGCGCAGGGCTGTGCCTGGAAACCCGACGTGTACATTGGATACCAGCGCACTGCTGCAGGGGAGATGGTAACCAAGGTACACGTCGGGTTTCCAGGCACCGCGCAGCGCCTGGAAACCCGACGTGTACCTTGGTTACCAGCTCCCTGCATCAGTGCGCTGGTATCCAACGTACACTGCGGGTAACTAGACGACTTTACCCACAGTGTCGCTGTCCTGATCGCTGCCTGTTTGGCAGCTCAGCAGCGATCATGTAGCAACACACCAGCGATCCTGATCGTTGTCGGGATCGCTGGTGTATCGCTATGTGAGACGGGGCCCTTACTTGGAAGACTGCTAAGAGGTTGACTACTGTATAGTGGCAGTAGGGCATGCGTGTTGCCTCTCCATTTCAGCTTTTAGGCAGTGTTCACACATTGCAATTACAGCAAGGTTTCTTTCCCCAGCAACAGTTTCAAATATTGCACCAAACAATGCACCATGGCCACAGGGTGTGAATGTTGCCTACAACCCTCAGTAGATGAGCTGATAACCATAAAAGACAACTACAGTGATTTTTTTTTTTTTTTACTTCTCCCTTTGGTCACAATCATGGGTATGATTAAGGAGTGTAGTAACAGCCACCGGCTGCAGTCTTCTGCCGTCTTCAGCGGCGCTATGGTACTATATGTGATACAGAAGGTGCTAAATGCAGTCATGGTGTCTGCTGTGCGGAGTGGAAGGTACTTACTCAATGCAAGCATAAGAGACTCTGAATTATGCCAGAAACTCTCAAACTTGCATTGAGAACATTTTAGAAGGGACATTTGCGCCACACAATAGACACTGACTCAGCTGGTAAAAATGCAGTTATGTGGAGCCCCGCTGGAAACGGGAGACTGTACTGACCGCGCTGAGTATGTTTTTGCACTAATTACACACACAATTGCTACCATACTGACTAGTGACAGTCTTTTGCTGCTTTAAGCGACGCCTAAAACAGATTTTTGACCAGCTGAATCACAAATTGTCTGCTTTGTGGAGCACGTCACTTAAAATTCGGAGTACACGTGTATGAAAATTTCTAGCTTCGCTTTGAGTCTCTTACCAAATCACACAGGATCTGCTGTTGTCAGTTTAAGTCCTTACTGCTGTGATGTAGCACCAAAGCGCCACTAAAAATGCAGAAGATGACAATCGGTGAGTATGTTACTGCACTCATCACACATCAAAGGGAGAAATAGAAAAAAAAACTCTAGAGTGCACCTTGAAGATATTACCTGTATGATATGAATATTTATGGATCATTATGCATGTCAACTATGTAATATAAATAGGGTGAATGTTATGCAAAAATATGCTCACTCATCATGCATTAGTTTATGCACGCAAAACAATTATTGTTCCTAGCTCATTGATGGTACAATGGAAATCGCTTGACCACTGCAGTGTGACGTGTGATTGAGCGATTAAAGATGTTACACAATTATTGTGAAAAGTAAAAGCTCGTCTGTCACAGTGTGCACATGGTTTATTCTCATGGGGTCGTTTATTGCTTCCACGATTACAGCCCTCTGGGGAATGAATTAAGGAGCCAAATGGTATCGGCATGGTCAAACCACTCGCAGGGTGGGTTTCCCCAGCGAGACATTTGAATGCCTAGGGTACAGTTACTAGACGTGTTTAGTATGAAACCTGCAATGTGAATGCAGGCCAATAACAAGGTGGTCATCAAATGCACATAAGGGACACTTATCTACTCCAATGAGAACCTCTCCAGTTCTGAAAGCTGCCTTAATAAGACATATGACACAATTGTCCATTCAGTATACACAAAAATAAGCCTGAAAATGAAAACTAATGATTATAAACCATTTTCTAAAAAAAAAAAAAAAAAAAAAAAAAAAAAGATTTTTTTTTTTTTTTTTTTTACAGTCGAAGACACAAAAGTGCCCTTTAATATTACAGACCCCCAAACACCTGACAATAAATCAAATTTACTGTCCATTCCTGCCTGCCGTGGTTCTCCAATGACATACACCGTGTACTAGAGGTGAAAATTGGCTGCTCTTTCTGCCTGATAGAAAACTTGCCATTTTCACAGCTCTGCTTTGTGACCACATCAAATAACTGCCAGTCCTGTCAACCATGGGGAGACTGGAGAGAAAAAGCCACACAGGCATAAAATACACAATGGTGGTGGTGGATGAGGAGAATTGACAGCTATGGAAGCAATGCAGCGGATGTAAACCGGCACTAAAATACCCATCACAACAGCTGGGAAGAGCACAAGGCTGGATATTCCAGAGTAAATAAAGCACTGCAGGCAATATGGGACCAGTCACCATCTCAAGAAATAATATAACATATATAAAAATACATATGACTAAGATTATTTCTAGGAAATCGCATGGCCATATATTGGGTACAGGTATTCCTTTCTGAAAATAGAAAAGGGGTTGTCCATTCAGGTTCAAGGGCATTCATGGTTTACTTCCCTGTGATCGGGCATCTGTGAGGTACAATAAGTGTTTGTTCCAGAACTTTCTAGCAGAAACACCTGTGCTGTACCGCTTGGTGGACTACAAGTTCCAGACACTAAGCGAGGGCCGCTGAGCAGAGAGAGGGCTGTTATTAAGTCCGAAGTTGCAGAGAAGTCCATAGTTAAACGTAATTTCATAGTTGAACACAAGAGCATAGTTTGGCGTTAGTAACTACCTGCCTGTCAGTTCTTCAGAACATAGTGAAAAAATGTAATAGTCCTGCATAACTAGGACACTTCCTGAAGACTATAGCTACGTATCATTTATGGAACCCACCATCAAATTGTGTGCAGTAGGCTGATAAATTCTGCAGCTGCAGGCAGTCTCTATTGGAATTATTTAGCCATGTGATGAGAATCTATATTACTAGAGACAAGAAGAAAGTAGGCGTTTAGACTCATATGAAGACTGCCCTTTTCTTGCACAAGTTTAATTCAACGCATAAGATAAAAAAAAACCTGATAATGCAAGACAAAGAGCAGGAAAGGACAGAAATCAGAGAGAATGACAGCAAGAAAAAGCAATTAAGTGCAAGAAAGAGCGAGAATGAACCCGAGAGGTGGGGAAGCAAAAAACACCAACAATTTTGTTTGCTTTGGAAACAGCGATCTAATAAAAAGCCGAGCACAGAAAGTAACCAAGATTTCAGAAGAAAAAAAATAATGACCGATTAAGTCAGAATGTCACAGGCTCAGTTTTACGATTCTTTCTTCCGCAGAACAATTGCGAGGTCTTGCTGCACAATTTATTGGCACAGCAGTTAACTATCTTGCAATAGCTTGGGAAACGCTTACATTGTGGCCTAAGGCGAGAGACTGACTGCACTTCATTTTCATTCCACAATTGTGTAGAATAACAACTGCTGCCAATACCACGTCCTAAAACGGGGCAGGAGCAACACGGAACTGAGATTGCATGGAATGAATCAAAGGCTTGTGCCCCGAGGACAGGGAATCAGACACGCTGTGGAAGATGAATCCGCGGTCTGATGCGAGTTGTACAGTACCATCATCTGAAATATTTATATGACATAGCCCACCAGTTCTGGGCACAGAAATCCCCTCCGTCTCTGCATCAGAGAACATTATTAAATATGTAGATCTTTTTGGAACCCAGAAACACAAGATGTGCCAGTTTTATCAAATTTATCATACATTAAGAAGATAAGAACACAATGAGATGTGATCAACCACAAGAAACAAGCTCATGTTTGGGAATTGAAGTCAGTAAAATTCCTAAGGTTTCATTTTCCAGTGTTAAGTTGGTTTTCACAACTACATAATAATATGGGATTTTATAAAAGAGCAGATGGTTCCTAAAATTCCTGTCTGCAATGATGACCCTGTTTAATGCTCATCATTAGTAGGCGCATGATGGCTGCTTAACATAAGTGATAACACTGCAAGCAGCACAAAAACCTTCAACAGAGGGAATGCAAAACAATGCTCTGCTGTCCATGGTCCTGAAAGCTGCAGTGCATCTCAATGGAGAGGGGGTGGGTTCACAATAACATTGAAACCTTCTGTGTAAAATGTAAAGAATAAAACAGCAGTAAAAGTCTCACTGAAACTGAGCCACAGGATCATCTTCTACATGTCTGTTGTACCTGGTGCTGACTGTTCCTGCCAGAAATTAATCTGCTCCCTGTCAACAGAGCAGCACTTTCTCTTCCTGTTGACAGGGTGGGACTACTGGTGTCATGCTGATTGACAGCCGGCTTCCCCCAATTAAACAGTGGAGAGGTGGCTGTTAATCAGCATTACAAAAGTACGGTAGTTCCGCCCTGTCAACATGAAGAGAAACTGCTGCTCTGTTGATGGGGAGTAAGCTAAATATCTGGCAGGAGCGGTCAGTGACCGATGCCAGGCACAACAGGGAGTAGATGCCTCTGTTAGCACCTACATGCCTTTTTTCTTAAGTTTCGGATATCCTCTTAACCCGTTAATCCCCTAGGGTGGTTTGCACATTAATGACTGGGCCAATTTTTACAATTCTGACCACTGTCAGGCTATAACTCTAGAACGCTTCAACAAATCTTCGTGATTGACTGTTTTCTCGTGACATATTGCACTTCATGATAGTGGTAAAATTTCTTTGATATTACTTGCGTTAATTTATGAAAAAAATGGAAATATGGCGAAAATTTTGAAATTTTCAAACTTTTAATTTTTATTCCCTTAAAACAGAGAAATACGTCTCACAAAATAGTTAATTAATAACATTTCCCACATGTCTACTTTACATAAGCACAATTTTGGAACCAAATTTTTTTTTGTTAAGAAGTTATAAGGGTTAAAAGTTGACCAGCGATTTCTCATTTTTACAACAAAATGTACAAAACCATTTTTTTTTTTAGGGACCACCTCACATTTGAAGTCACTTTGAGGGTCTGTATGGCAGAAAATACCCAAAAGTAACACCATTCTAAAAACTTCACCCCCTCAAGGTACTCAAAAGCACATTCAAGAAGTTTATTAACCCTTCAGTTGCTTCACAGGAGCTGAAGCAACATGAAAGGAAAAAATGAACATTTAACTTTATAGTCACAAAAATGATCTTTTTCAAACAATTTTTTTTATTTTAACAAGGGTAAAAGAAGAAAATGGACAAATAAAGTTGTTGTGCAATTTCTCCTGAGTACGCTAATACCATATGTGGGGGAAAACCACTGTCTGGGCGCACGGTAGGGCTCGGAAGGGAAGGAGCGTCGTTTGACTTTTTCAAACCAAAATTGACTGGAATTGAGATTGGATGCCATGTCTCGTTTGGAGAGCCCCTGATGTGCCTAAACAGTGGAAACCACCCACAAGTGACACCATTTTGGAAACTAGACCCCCTATGGAACTTATCTAGATCTGTTGTGAGCACTTTGAACCTCCAAGTGTTTCACTAAAGTTTATAATGCCTGGGAGTAAAAAAAAAAAAAAAATAAAAATCCACAAAAATTTTTTAGTTCCCAATTTTTGATTTTTCCCAAGGAAATTGGACTCCAAAAGTTGTTGTCCAATTTGTCCTGAGTACGCTGATAACCCATATGTGGCGGGGAAAAACTGTTTGGGCGCACGGCACGGCTCGGAAAGGAAATAATGACGTTTTGGAATGCAGACTTTGATGGGTGTCATGTTCAGTTTGCAGAGCCCCTGATGTGCCTAAGCAGTGGAAATCCCCCACAAGTGACCACATTTTGGAAACTAGACCCCCTAAGGAACTTATCTATATCTGTGATGAGCACTTTGAACCCCCAAGTGCTTCACACAAGTTTATAATGCCTGGGCATGAAAATAAAAAAATCCTATTTTTTACCCACAAAAAAATCGTTTAGCCACCAATTTTTTACTTTCCCAAGGGTAACAGGAGAAATTGGACCGCAAAAGTTGTTATCCAATTTGCCCTAAGTACGCTAATACCCCATATGTGGGGGGGAACCACTGTTTGGGCGCACGGTAGAGCTCAGAAGGGAAGGAGCACCATTTGACTTTTTCAAACCAAAAATGGCTGGAATCGAGATTAGATGCCATGTCTCATTTGGACAGCCCCTGATGTACCTAAACAGTGGAAACCCCCCACAAGTGACCCCATTTTAGAAACTAGACCCCATAAGGAACTTATCTAGATCTGTGGTGAGCACTTTCAACCACCAACCCCTTCATACAAGTTTATAACGTAGAGCCGTAAAATTAAAAAAATCATTTTTTCAATAAAAATGATCTTTTCACCCCAATTTTTAATTTCCCAAGGGTAACAAGACCTCAAAAGTTATTGTGCAATTTGTCCTGAGTACGCCGATAACCAATATGTGGGGGTAAACCACTGTTTGGGTGCATGGCAAAGCTTGGAAGGGAAGGAGCGCAGTTTGACTTTTTCAACGCAGAATTGGCTGGACACTATGTCGCATTTGGAGAGCCCCTGATCTGCCTAAACAGTGGAAACCACCCACAAGTGACACCATTTTGGAAACTAGACCCCTTAAGGAACTTATCTAGCTTTGTTGTGAGCACTTTGGACCCCCAAGTGTTTCACGAACGTTAATAATGCTTGGGCGTGAAAAAAACAAAACAAAAAAAAAAAAATGTTTTTTTTAGTCCCCAATTTTTGATTTTTCCCAAGGAAATTGGACCCCAATAGTTGTTGTCCAATTTGTCCTGAGTACACTGATACCCAATATTTGGGGGGGAAATACGGTTTGTGTGCAAGGAAGGGCTCGGAAAGGAAGTAATAATGTTTTGGAATGCAGACTTTGAGGAGTGTCATGTTCAGTTTGCAAAGCCCCTGATGTGCCTAAACAGAGGAAACTCCCCAAAAGTGACCCCATTTTGGAAACTAGATCCCCCCTAAGGAACTTATCTAGACCTGTGGTGAACACTTTAAACCCCCAAGTGCTTCATACAAGTTTATAATGCCTGGGAATGAAAATTAAAAATCGTATTTTTTTCCCACAAAAATGATCTTTTAGTCACCATTTTTTTTATTTTCCCAAGGGTAACAGGAGAAATTGGACCCCAAAAGTTATTGTCCAATTTGTCCTGAGTACGCGGATACCCCATATGTGGGCGAAAACTACTGTATGGGCACACGTCGGGGCTGGGAAAAAAAAGTAGTGACGTTTCGTAATGCAGACTTTGATGGAATGATCTGCTGATGTCATGTCGCGTTTGGAGAGCCCCTGATCTGCCTAAACAGTGGAAACCCCCCACAAGTGACCCAATTTTGGAAACTAGACCCCCAAATGAACTTCTCTAGATATGTGGTGAGCACTTTTAACCCCCAAGTGCTTCACAGAAGCTTAGAACGCGCGGGTGTGAAAATACAAAAATCACATTTTTTCCACAAACATGATCTTTTAGTCCCCAGTTTATTTTCCCAAGGGTAACAGAAGAAATTGGACCCCAAGAGTTATTGTGCAATTTGTCCTGAGTACGCCGATACCCCATATGTGGGGTAAACTACGGCAGAGCTCAGAAGGGAAGGAGCACTGTTTGACTTTTTCAACGCAGAATTGGCTGGAATTGAGATCAGACGCCATATCACGTTTGCAGAGCCCCTGATGTGCCTAAACAGTGGAAACTCCCCAATTCTAACTCCAACCCTAACCACAACACACCCTTAACCCTAGTCCCAACCCTAATAACCCTAACCACAAACCTAACCCTAACAAATCCCTAACCTTAATCCCAACCCTAACCCTAACTTTAGCCCCAACTCTAACCCTAACCCTAATGGGAAAATGGAAATAAATACATTTTTTTAAATTTTATTATTTTTCATTAACGAAGGGGTGATAAAGGGGGGTTTGATTTACTATTTATAGCGGGTTTTTATGTTTGGCAGCTGTCACACGCTAAAAGAAGCTTTTTCTTGCAAAAAATAGTTTTTAAATCATCACATTTTGAGAGCCATAATTTTTCCATATTTTGGCCCACAGAGTCATGTGAGGTCTTATTTTTTGCGGGACGAGTTGACGTTTTTATTGATACCATTTTTGGGCACATGACATTTTTGATCGCTTTTTACTACGATTTTTTGGGAGGCAGAATGAGCAAAAACCAATTCATGAATTTCTTTTGGGGGGGCATTTATACCGTTCCGCGTGTGATAAAATCGATAAAGCGGTTTTATTCTTTGGGTTAGTACGATTACGGCGATATCATTTATATCATTTTATGTTTTGGCGCTTTTCTACAATAAAAACAAATATATATAAAAAATAATTGTTTTTGCATCGCTTTATTCTGCGAGCTATAACTTTTTTATTTTTTCGCTGATGATGCTGTATGGCGGCTTGTTTTTTGCGGGACAAGAAGACGTTTTCAGCGGTACCATGCTTATTTAGATCAGTCTTTTGGATCGCGTGTTATTCCACTTTTTGTTCGGCGGTATGATAAAGCATTTTTTTCCCCCTTTTTTTTTTTAAAGGGTTTACTAAAGGGTTTAACTAGTGGGACAGTTTTATAGGGCGGGTCGTTACGGACGCGGCAATACTACATATGTGTACTTTTATTGTTGTTGTTTTTTTTTTACATTAAAGAAATGAATTTATTGGGGAATTTTTTTTCCATTATTTAGGAATTTTTTTTACACGTTTATTTTTTTTTACATTTTTACTTTGTCCCAGGGTGGGACATCACTGTATTTTATCAGATCACTGGTCTGACACTATGCACAGCACTCTGTCACACCAGCGATCTCACTGGCACTGCTGCAGGCTTTCTCAGCGCCTGCTCTCAGCAGGCACTGAGGAAGCCGCCTCCCTGCAGGACCCGGAAGGACACCGCGGCCATCTTGGATCCGGGGTCCACCAGGGAGGAGGGTCCCTCGAAACAGCGCGATACATCGCGCTATTCTAAGGGTCTCGGGGAAGCACGCATCGAGCCCCCTCCCTGTGCGATGCTGCCCTGTACCGCTGGAACACTGCAATCATGTGCCACAGGTTAATGTGCCAGGAGCGGTCTGTGACCGCTCCTGGCACATAGTGCCGGGTGTCAGCTGTAATAATCAGCTGACACCCGGCCGTGATCAGCTGCGCCCCTGGAGTATTCAGATTGTTTGTTTTTTTGTTTTTTTTTTAAATCTGCCATGTGGTTCCAGAGATATGGGCCTTTGTATTTAGCAGTTATTTTTATGGTCAGAGGTGGTGCTCATAGGATTCTCTGAGGGCAAGTCTTTACAGTCATGGCCAAAAGTTTTGAGAATGACACAAATATTAATTTTTACAAAGTCTACTGCTTCACTTTTTCTAATGGCAATTTGCATATACTCCAGAATGTTATAAAGAGTGATCAGTTTAACAGCAATTACTTGCAAAGTCAATATTTGGCTAGAAAATGAACTTTATCCCCCAAAACACATTTCAACATCATTGCAGCCCTGCCTTAAAAGGATCAGCTAACCTCTTTTCAGTGATTGCTCCAGTAACACAGGTGTGGGTGTTGATGAGGACATGGCTGGAGATCAATCTGTCATGATTAAGTAAGAATGAGACCACCGGACACTTTAAAAGGAGGCTGGTGCTTGGCATCATTGTTTCTCTTCTGTTAACCATGGTTATCTCTAAAGAAACACGTGCAGTCATCATTGCAATGCACAAAAATGGCCTAACAGGGAAGAGTATCGCAGCTAGAAAGATTGCACCTCAGTCAACAATCTATTGCATCATCAAGAACTTCAAGGAGAGAGGTTCCATTGTTGCCAAAAAGGCTCCAGGCACCCAAGAAAGACCAGCAAACGCCAGGACCGTCTCTTAAAAGTGTTTCAGCTGCGGGATCGGGCTACCAGCAGTGCAGAGCTTGCTCAGGAATGGCAGCAGGCAGGTGTGAGTGCATCTGCACGCACTGTGAGGCGGAGACGCTTGGAGCAAGGCCTGGTCTCAAGGAGGGCAGCAAAGAAGCCACTTCTCTCCAGAAAAAACATCATGGACAGACTGATATTCTGCAAAAGGTACAGGCAGTGGCCTGCTGAGGACTGGGGTAAAGTTATTTTCTCTGATGAATCCCCTTTTCGATTGTTTGGGACATCAGGAAAACGCCTCATTCGGAGAAGACAAGGTGAGCGCTACCACCGGTCTTGTCTCATGCCAACTGTTAAGCATCCTGAAACCATTCATGTGTGGGGTTGCTTCTCAGTCAAGGGAATCGGCTCTCACAGTCTTGCCTAAAAACACAGCCATGAATAAAGGATGGTACCAGAATGTCCTCCAAGAGCAACTTCTCCTAACCCTCCAAGAGCAGTTTGGCGATCAACAATGCCTTTTCCAGCATGATGGAGCACCTTGCCATAAAGCAAAGGTGATAACTAAATGGCTCAGGGAACAAAACAGAGATTTTGGGTCCATGGCCTGGAAACTCCCCAGATCTTAATCCCATTGAGAACTTGTGGTCAATCATCAAGTAATGGATGGACAAACAAAAACCTAAAAATTCTGACAAAATGAAAGCATTGATTGTGCAAGAATGGACTGCTATCAGTCAGGATTTGGTCCAGAAGTTGATTGAGAGCATGCCAGGGAGAATTGCAGAGGTCCTGAAGAAGAAGGGTCAACACTGCAAATATTGACTTGCTGCATTAACTCATTCTAACTGTCAATATAAGCTTTTGTTACTCATATGTTTGCAATTATTATATTTCTGTCTGTGATAAAAACATCTGTCAAACACACATAAAAACCAGAGGGCAGCAGATCATGTGAAAATATAATATTTGTGTCATTCTCAAAACTTTTGGCCATGACTGTACACTGCTCTGCATTACCACCCTGGGAGCCATGCCCCCCTTGTATAAACCACAAAAATAAGCACCAACTATAAAAAAAAAAAAAAAAAAAGACTCATCTTTGGAACTGTATGGCAGATTTTAAAGAAACAAAGATTGGAATACTCATGGGAGTTTCATGAGTAACAAGACCAAAAACTGGCCACATTTGACCTTGTGACAGGTCCTCTTTAAAAAGGGTTTAAAAGCAAGGTCCAAATCTGTTATTTTTATTGATTTAATGCATAAAAAAACTCACTAAGCAAGTTTTCAAATAAAAAAATAGGTTCTGCTGTTCAGCTTCTACAGCAGTAACTCAAGATTATAGACTACAAAGACGCCCTTTACTGTCCTACTCCTACCATCCCCCATCTTTTTGATAACACAAGAAAGGTAAGGCAGAAGTCTCCTAGTAAAACTGCAATGTGCATTTCTGTGGGAGAAATCAGAGGCTGGAAGATGGCTTTCTGATGGAGATTTAATGGGGCTGGTTCTTGGCTTTTCCATGTGGAATTTATCTTATGTGAGTAGCAAACTACTAATATCCACATTGGTGCCAGAATTCCAGAGGGGATTTTTCACCTGCACATGACTAGGGTTCCAGAAACATTAGAAAACATGATTTTAGAGATTACAGCTAGAAAAAAGACCAGTGTATTGCGGAGTCTGATAGGTTAGCATAGGAGCAGGTGACTGCAAGGTTAAAGGGAATCTGTCACCCTTGGACGCCTTTGAGCTATTACTATGGGCATACAGGTAACAATGGTTAAAATAGTCCTACCTGTCTGCCTCATAGATGCAGTGTAGATGTTGAGAAATTGAGCTTTAACCTTTTTTGTTAATGTTTTCTTCACGGCTCCAGGGCGTGTGGTGCCAGGATGAAATCCCCGTCTCCTCTCTTCATTACAGTACTGCCACAAATACTCCCCCTAGTATGCAGGCGATGTCCCAGCTATGTTGATGCCCAGTCTTCCAGGGCTCGCGTGACATTATTATGCTACATCAGCCTCCCTGACCTCAAACAAAAATAATGACCGAGAGGAAGTCCGAAAGCAGCAGCAGCGTCCAAAGGGGGCAAGAGTGAAAGGGTGGGCTGCTGATGGTCACGGAGCCCCGGGAGACCAGGTGTCAACATTATTGGAACGGCGCCTACACCGAAGGTCAGTATAGGTTGTTCCACATAGGGGAATATAGGAAATGAGAAGGGACTGTCCAAGTACTACTGGACAATCAACGTAAGTTATCAGAAGTTAAATATTTACTTAAAACATACATGGATATTTAATGTGTATTTTGCTCTTCCTCCTAAAATAATAATCTTAATCCTCGGAGCTATTGGGTTGCACACTATAGGGATGCAGGAGTTATTACATCAGCGTTATTAAAATGAAACAAGTGTAGATTATTTTTCGCAAAAGTCTGGCCACTCGGAGCTCAGAGAGCCGTTATCGCTTACAATTATCAAAGCAATTACACTATGACTTGATAGCACAATGGGGCTAAAAATATCACCGCTTAGAAATCCAACTTACACGCAGTTCCTCAATATGCATGAGACACCTTCATTAAAATACGGCGAGAAGCCAACAGCCACTTCTTCATGTGTATGCTCCCCGAAGCGCCTGTGTATTTAATGGCTTCCTATTCTTCTCTCACCGGGAAGCCATCATGTTCAGCTATCAAAATTTCTCATTTTTCTTGAGCCCTAAACATATAGAGTCCTGCATCAGGTTGTGCGGCTAATCACGTTTAATTCCTGTACTGTTATCGCTCCTTCCCCCCGACAAATGAATTCAGTATGAAAATGCAGCTGATCTATATAATGATATATATGGAATCAATGACACTGCAGAATCCACAAGGTACAACATTTCCTCAAAACGGGCCATCAAATTTAATTACTCCATTAATCCATTTTCCCAGTTATGACAAGGACAGATCAGTAAAATAGTGAGCCTGTACTACCATGTACAGAACAAAGGATACTTTAAAAAGACAGTCATCATGACAACCCATGTATATGTCCTATCAAAGGGGGGATTGCAGGTGTCAGACAAAATGCTGCAGGGACTTCACAAATATGACCTGGGTGGGTGGTGGGGGCAGAACAACGTTTTCTAAAGCAGTCACTTTAAAAACGTGGAAATGAAATAATTCTCAGATTTAAAACTCTTAAACACTAAACCTTGGTGGTCCGAGAGCCACATTGGTAATACTGAGGCCCATTGGGTTGCTTTTATCTGACAATTTATAAACATTAGCGGCTTATTGAAAGTAGGTGCCGTAAATATATCATAGGCGCTGGTTCCGTTTTTAGGGCTCCCACCTATCATACGTTTATGGTTCAAAATATGAATTCAGCTCTGCTCCCCTGCTCTGGGCAATACAAGTAAACATTTCTTGGGAAAGCTAACCGGGCAAAGGGCCATACAATAACGGCAGACTGACTCAGACTTCAGATAGGCGTCACCAGCACTGCCATGTACCGACTACAGCAATATACCTTAAAACAACTAGATATTGCCATACAGTTAATGAGGAATAGTGTCATTTCTGGCTATTATATGACTTATCTCGCATTTTTCAAAAGGTTTTTTTTTCTCTGCGAGCTCTAATTTTTCACACTCTCTGATCTAGTGGAAGGAAACTAGCTATGATATGATGTCTCCCATACATTGCACACAGACATGAGGGATTAATGTACTTCTTACTCTGTGTAACAAATGGTCAGAAACAGCAGCATGGAAGACCATATACACCAGCATAGATGACATTCAACTGTACTGAGCTGTGTGGCTGCGAATCCAGCACTTTACAGAGATATAATCGTTGCTTGAAGCTCACTATCCCAAGCACTCTTCATTTCTGCTCCCTCTCCCTTTAATAACCATTTGTTATACATTCTATTATACGATAACACCTCACTGTGTGGCAGTCCTTCCAGCTTTGACTAAGAAGAATGAGCTTTTTCATAGAGGACGCAGCATTCAGGAGGCAGAAGAGTGGAGAAGTGGTTTATAAGAGGACAAAAAAGCACATTTCTCTGATAAATATATTACAAAGTTTGTTATATTCGCTTGAACTATTGATTTATGCCGTTTGAAATATTTTAAATGGTCTCTGTTATTTTGACATACAATGGTGTAGAGGGCGTTCACTCTTTCTGCGTTTGTGTAATTACATCAAAACTGCCCACCTAAAATGTAGTCTATGCAAAAATTAGCTTGCACATACCATGCCTTGATGGTGGTTCTGCACATGCTCCAGACTAACGGCAGCGTAGTCCTAACATTACACCCCAGCATAAATTGTGACACAAGAGCCAACATTTTACTGGTAATCTCTCAATGAACAAAATTCCACAGTACATGCGGAAACGGACACCTGACAACTTTTATCTTTTATAATGAGAAAACTTCACACATATCTAATTGTATAAAAAAAAAATAAAAAAAAAGCTGTCAAACTAGAAAAGCATCAAGGACATAGGGTATGAAGAGGGCAGATCAGCCAGGACAGAAATGATGGCACATGAATTATAGAGGGTGTCATTGTCACGAGCTTGGAAGAATTAGAGAGGGTCAAGTCTGAAACATAACAGCGGCCTCCTTAAAACAAAACATAAAACTTCAAAGGATGTGGCATAAATCTGAAATGGAGAACCTCATTTCTACAGCAACAATGAAACTCTACACAATTTCACTATCAATGGTACAATATAGGAACTGAGCTAACAGGAGCCCTTGTGCTGATGAGGCTGGCTAGCTTAGGCAACTCGTACAAGTCATCATGCTATCCAGCCACTATTCCAGATACATTTATCATTTAGTGTGGCAGCAGGGAAAAAGAAGAAGTATTAAAGGGCACCCAATGAAGTCAATGGGCATCATTTGGGCTTAACAAGATGGCGATCTTCCAAACTGCAAAGGACACCAGTGCTGAAGGACATCACTGGCATCTGTGGAGAATACAAATATCTTTTACTAAAAATTGCACCGATGCATTGAAGCTTACGGTCACCTATTGGGAGAGATGGTTGAAAACTGGTCAAGCTAGCCAACACAGCCAATCAAATGCCACATCTCACTTTAAGATTACTTTTTTTCCCTTAAAAATGACTACTAAAGGCTTGGCATTGGCAACAACTCCACCTCTCTCTTGGTACATCTTAGAATTAAAGCGGTTGTCCAGTGAAAACAAGCCATCACCTATCCAAGGGATAGGCAATAACTTAATGATATATGGGGATCCCAGTGGTTAGACCCTCACTGGTCCGCAGAATGGGGCACTTTTACCCTTGTTAGAAAGGAGCAGTAGTTTGCATGCTTCGCCACCGCTCCATTCATTTCCAATGGGGCTGCCAAGCACTGCACTAGTTATTTTGCAGCAGGGTTATAGAGAATAAATGGGGCTGTGGTCAGGCATTCAATCTGCTGCCCCATTTTATTTGGAGATAAACGCTCCCCATCATAGACCATAGTTCCCTGTTCTGACAACCAGTGGGTGCGATTCTGAGCTGTTGGGACCCCCACCAATAAATTATCACTTATCCTGTGGATGGGTGATAAAGGGTTTCTTCAGCGAAAACAAGCTAGGGCTCAGTCAGACGGCCAAGTAAGACTAGGTTCACATTTGCAGTTGAGTACGCAGCGTATCGTCAGCAAACACATGCATTTGCAGTTGCGGACGATTGGCAAGTGCTATTTTCCCAGCGAATTTTTGAATGTACACAAGCCACGCCTAATGGGTGTCTTATGTAAATTCTTGCGTATGCAAACGCAAAGCATACGCATGTGCTTGCATACGCATGTGTTCTCATAGACTGTAATGGGTTGTTTAGACGCATTCCTTCCGCAAGCGTCCGCATGTGTATGGAGGCGGCAATTTGCCGCCTCCAAAATTGCAACATGTTGCATTAGCCGGGCCCCGCCGCACAACACGAAACGACGCATGCGTAAGCAAACGCGGTCGAACACATACAAACGCATGTACCTGCGTCCACAACGTTAAAGACAGGAAAACACGACGCATGCGGATCCATGCATCAAACGCTGCAGATGCATGCGTCAAACGCTGCGGACACAATCGCAAATGTGAACCCAGCCTAATACGGACAACAATCCCATCGCAATGCTTGGACTGGCTGGCGGCTCTCCTGACCAGAGCATGACAGCTGCATAGAAATAAACGAAGCTGTCATGCTTGGGTAAGGAGTGCCCCCGGCCAGTCCGAGCATTGCGATGCGATCATCGTTTGTGTTATACGGCCGTCTGACAGCGCCTTTAAGCTTACTGGATCAAGAATTCTTACTTTCCTTGCCCGAGTGGCAATCACTTGCCACCTTTATAAGTTAGCAAACCATGGCAGGCAAGTGAAGAAGTCAAATGAAAACGGTGACCCCAATTACAATGTGCAATGTAATTAATGAGTCTAACATGGCAGATTATTTCACTTTAAAGTAGAGTGATGGGTACGCTTTAAGTGGTTTATGTAATACTTCACAAAAAAAGCAATCTAAATTAGCTTGTGACAATGGAACGTTCCACATGCCAAACTGATTTTATAGGAGTCTATGATTTCTGTCCACAGGATTTAAGTACGGAGAATCGACGAGCAAAACCCTGCACCAAATCTATTATTCAAATAAGCCGTGCGTGTCAGCTAAAGGCAACAGTAATTAGTTCCTGGCCAGGGATAATTGTTTTGATCCAATGTGACCATTCCGGGGATGTTCATTAATGAAAATTCCATTGTAGCCAAAATGAAGGACTAAGGATCAATAGGGAATTTG
>JARQOD010000004.1:121232117-121243738 GCA_033576555.1 Oophaga sylvatica
CCCCCTGACACCCATAAACACACGTACACTCATTCTGAGCACTGCTGTGTAAGGTGAGTTTCCACGATTAGGAAACGCTGCGTGTTTGGCGCAGCGCCAAACACGCAGCGTCCAGATGTTACAGCATAGTGGAGGGGATTTTCAAGAAATCCCGTCTCCACTATGCGTAACAACACGCAGGCGGGAGACCTGCGTAAACGGACATGCGGCGCGTCTTTTCAGACCGCAGCATGTCCTAGCGTATTGCGGCGACGCTGCGTCGCCGCAACGGAATTTAACACAGGGCTATGTAGCCCTGCGTTCTTCCGGAGGTGTCTTGAACACCTCCGGAAATAACGCGCGTCAGAAAGGGGGCGTGGCTTAGACGGAGCGGAATTTCCGCTCCGTCATATACGCTGTGTTTCCTGATGGTGGAAATACAGCCTAAGGCCCCCTTCACATGTCCGTTTTTTATGTCCATATCAGCTCCTGTTTTTAAATACATCAATCACGGACATACGCACGTTGCACACCCATTGTATTCAAAGGTGGTGCCCATATGTCAGGTTTTTCACACGGACAGTGTAAAAAGGGACATGTCTGGGGATTTTACAAACATACCATGGACGAAATGCATGCTGCACATGTGCAGACTGATGACACGCAGATGACATCCATGTGCCTGGGAAAAGAGGTACAATTAGCGCTGTTCCAAGCTGCCGGGTGCTGAGTGCAGCTCTCATCATTGTCGCCTAGTCTCCTTGTGATCAGCCAGACCAAGCGAGTCTGATGTGACTTGAAGTCAGCATCCGCTGTGTAGCTTGTAATAAATAAATAAGAGTGGCTTGGGGTTCCCTGTAATTTTCCAAGCCATTTGAGGGAAAGCCCACAGCTGGGTGCTGATGTTAAGGGGCCAATAGTCATAAAGGTTACCAGGCAATTAATATCCTCTCACAGCTGTTTGCTTAACCTTTACTGGTTGTAATAGGGAAGACCCCCACCCCCCGTCAACCCCACCCTCCAAAAAATATATAATGACGTGGGGGTCCCTCCTATAATAACTAAACAGTCAAGGGTAAATAAAACAGCTGCGGGCTGAGTAAGACTATCAGCCCCCCGCAGAAATGGCGCATCAATCAGATGCATCAGTTCTGGCACTTGGCCTCGCTCTTCTCACTTGCCCTTGTGCTGTGTCAAGTGGGGTTGATGGATGCGGCTGAGGGATGATGTTCTTAGTCTTAGTTTATCCTTTGCTGGTTAGTAATTATAGGGGGGACCCCCATGTCATATTTTTATTTATTTTTTTTTTATGGTGTGGTGGTGGGAGGGTCCTATAATAAGAGCTTATCTTAATAGCCTGGGAACCTTTATGGCTATTGGCTCATTCACAAAATATTAAGTTCAGCTCCAAGCCATGGGCTTTCCTTCAGCTGGTTATGAAAATTACAGGGACCCCACACTTTTTTTTTTTTAATAAATTACATAAAAAATAAAGTGCAGAAAAATAGGCTCTGATTTGACATCGCCTTTCTTTCCAAATCTATTCTATCCTTTGAACATCTTTAATACATAACTCTGTAATTTCTAAGCTGCATTTCATGCCATACGTCTCAAACTGACAGCACATGTGTAACACAGGCACAGAGGGGTTAACAATTACTCGTTTTATCAATACAGGGGTAATTTCCTCACAGGGAGCAACAGAAAATAAACAGATAAAGGCTGAGGGGTAACAGGGAAAGAGTAATTCAGAATGGCAGTCTATATATTCCACTTAGCATGACTAGGTTGTCCATTTCTTTTCCTGAGGCAGATGGTTGGTCGGCTGTCGGCTGAGGCCGGTGCGGAGTTCTTCCGGCTTCCCCGCCTAACAAGTCGGCCTCACTTCTAACGGCAGCGGGCGGTCGCCGGTCTTACCTGCTGAGCCCCTAGTCCGTTATGCTGCAGCGCAGCAAAGTGGTGTTCACCGCAATCCTCCACTCGGCGTGCGCTTCTTTGCACGCCTGCCGTAACCTTAGGGTCCTCGCTGCATCCGGCCGTGTTAACTACTATGAAGCCTATCTTTCCCCGGAGCCCGTCTGTGGCTATTAACTGCAGCTGGGTTAAATCAGCAGAGTGTGGTGTGTGGAGGTTGGAGAAAGGCAGAAATTCTGTGTGCTGGAGTCAGAAGTATTTGGTGAACACATTTAATACAAGTATGAGCTGCTGCTAGGAATACTCAGATTGGTGAGGCTGGTACATTTGTTGTTTCTTTCTGCCTGAAGAAAAGGACTATTTGTTATCCATTGTTACAGAAGGAAAGCGGTTTTTCATTTTGGAACTGTAATGTTTATGATGGACAATAAAGTACTGTTTTAATATAAACCCTGTGCCACGTGTATCCAAGCTGTTACCCAAAAGCGTGAACGTCTACAGCGTATAAAACGTTACAAGGGTTGTAGTCGTTACTGCTTCCTTGTAATGATCTAAGCACTAAAAAAGATACAAAAATGCCATTTCCTTTTGTTGGACCCCCACCATTTTAACATCATCATGTCTATTTTGCCTATACTTTTTTCCCCTTGAAGTTAATAGATCTTTGAGTAGGAAAAGTTCTTTAGGACATAAATTTAGCCATGTTCATAGACATAATGCCTTTGTGTAGTCTTATACTTAGATTAGTAATGTAAAATGCAATCGGAGTCCTTACCATGTGCTGTTTTAATCTAATTATTTTTAGTAGAAAAGTTAATTATAATTATGAATAATCATTTTTTTGTTCCTTGGTGCTATAATATTGTGTTAGCGCTCGAGGTTCGTCATTTATTTTATTCATTTCTTTGTAGCACTGCCTTCTACACAATGCCAGTCTCACTCTGATAATCTGTGTGAAATGTTGTGATATCACAACTCCTGGAGGTGTTCTCTAACCAGTGTAATTTACAAAGACGTCCCCAAGGATATAAATTAGTCTCAGACTAGGACTTTACTAGTAATTGCATTTGTAAGCATTTGCTACCCTATCCATCTCTCTCAAAATTCACCAATTATGTGGTTTCGGTATTTTCCAGTCCATTGGGTTGGCTAAAATGTAATTCTAATTTCAAACAGACAGATTCTTGAATGCTCTCAGCATTAAGTATGCAATGGAGAATACTGCCGACAGAAACCATTTTGTTCTGTTTATCTCTTGAGGGAAGAGGAAAATTCCTTATTGTTAAGCTTGCATATTATGGAGATTTGCAGCTGCGGATTGTTCTGTGTGATTAGGTCAGTTGACATGGCTTATGATACAAATAGCTGAACAATGCAATTGCTATAGTCACCTGTCATACAGCATATAGAAGGGACACAACTGTATATCTATTATTGGACTATTTGGAGCAGCAAGTAGAATAAGACTGAATCTAGATCTTTAAAACTGATTGTATAATGAAGCAATGCACAATAATGTAATCAAGGATTTTCTCTTTCACCAGAATGACTGTATAAAAACAATTCCTTTACTTTACAACTTGTTGTATTGTTCGTTTTTTTTTTTAGTTAAAGAACCCATATTATGCCTAGTTTTGACCTATTTATATACAGTATATACTCATGTATAAGCCGACCAGTGTATAAGCCGACCCCCCCTAATTTTGCCACAAAAAACTGGGAAAACTTATTGACTCGCGTATAAGCCTAGGGTGAAAAATGATTATGCCCCCATATGATGCTGCACAGATTATGCCCAATATGCTCCACAGATTATGCCCCCATATGCTCCAGATTATGCCCCATATATTCCACAGATTATGCCCCCGTATGATCCACAGATTATGCTCCAGATTATGCCCCCATATGTTCCACAGATTATGCCCCCATATGCTCCAGATTATGCCCCATATGTTCCATAGATTATTCCTCCATATGCTCCAGATTATGCCCCATATGTTCCACAGATCATGCCCCCATATGCTCCATATTATGCCCCCATATGTTCCACAGATTATGCCCCCATATGCTCCAGATTATGCCCCATATGTTCCACATCTTATGCCCCCATATGCTCCAGATTATGCCCCCATATGTTCCACAGATTATGCTCTCATATGCTCCAGATTATGCCCCCATATGTTCCACAGATTATGCCCCCATATGCTCCAGATTATGCCCCATATGTTCCATAGATTATTCCCCCATATGCTCCAGATTATGCCCCATATGTTCCACAGATCATGCCCCCATATGCTCCATATTATGCCCCCATATGTTCCACAGATTATGCCCCCATATGCTCCAGATTATGCCCCATATGTTCCACAGTTTATGCCCCCATATGCTCCAGATTATGCCCCCATATGTTCCACAGATTATGCTCTCATATGCTCCAGATTATGCCCCCATATGTTCCACAGATTATGCCCCCATATGCTCCACAGTTTAGGCCTCATATGCTGCTGCTGCTGCAAAAAAAAAATGACATACTCTCCTCTCGTCGCTGGGGCCAGGTGCCGGTGTCCTGAGCAGGCGGTGACGGCGGCGCGCTATGGGGGACAGGTGCCGGTGTCACCGCTCGCTCAGGACCCCGGCACCTGAGATATTTACCTGTCCCGTTCCACCGCTGCGCTGCTCCCTCAGTCTGACTCCTCTGGCTGTGAATGATCTGGCAGGGGGCGGGGCGCGCACTAACGACGTCATCGCGCCCTCTGCCTGATCATTCACAGCTAGAGGAGTCAGAAGAGGACGCAGCGTGCAGCGGTGTAACGGGACAGGTAAATATCGCTATACTTACCCCTCCGCCGGCGCGTCCCTGCAGCCTCTCCTCTTATCCCGGCAGTCTCCGCAGCGCTTCAGTCCTGCAGCGGTCACGTGGTACCGCTCATTAAAGTCATGAATATGTGCATATTCATGACTTTAATGAGCGGTGCCATGTGACCGCTGCAGGAAGGAGCCGGAGATCGTGGGAGAAGCAGGGGGGCTGCAGAGACCGCGCCGGCGGAGGGGTGAGTATGATCCGACACCCCAGCTCTCCCTCCCCCGCCGACCCCCGTATATGACCCGCAGATAAGCCGAGAGGGGGACTTTCAGCCCTAAAAAATGGGCTGAAAATCTCGGCTTATACATGGGTATATACGGTACATATAAATGTGTATACTCAGTGGGATGCATGTACATTGTAATATACAGTAAGGCCAAGTTTGCATGTCCGATTTGTGTTGTGGATCCTCCCATTATGAATTGCAGTAGAAAAATCCTCTCATGAACATGAAAGCATGGTGCACATTACTAAACGGCAGCAGGCTCACTCTGGTGCTGATTTTCTTTGCTGATTTCACCCTACTCTAAGCTTTGTAATGAAATCCACCAATGTAGGAGCATAGCCTAATAGTGGCTAGTCTCACCTGTTTAACCTTTTAACCCCTTTACGATATGCGCCGTATATGGACAGCAATGCGGGAAGTACTACTTTTCTTTTTCCAGTCACCGGGCTTCTTCGTGTGGTCACGGTTTAAATGCCTTCTGTCTCTATCAATAGTTACTGACCAGTCTACGCCAAAAGGGTGGATTTAAAATGGGAATCACTGATCCTGACGCCATCTTTTCCTCAGAACTGGCGTGCACAGCTTTTTTGTAGATCCTCTGCGTTCATGAGAGAGAGGAATATCATTGGTGGCGAGTACTATCTGCTGTTTCCTGTGATGAAGTGCTGGCTGCTGTCTGCCTGATCTGTGACCACCGCAGCAGCAGTTCCCAAATCCCTGTTCCAGCTAATAGTTTGCGTTGGCGTAGCTTTATAAGTAGATGTAGTGACTGTCGCAGTAATTTTTACTGATTTTTATTTTTTTCTTCTAAGTATTTCTTCAAAAATTTTTTTTACTTTTTTCTCTCAACTTTTTGTAGCAAATTCAATAATAAATGGTACCCTTTACACTCCACACACAATACAGTCATGGCCAAAAGTTTTGAGAATGACACAAATATTATATTTTCACATGATCTGCTGCCCTCTGGTTTTTATGTGTGTTTGACAGATGTTTTTATCACAGACAGAAATATAATAATTTCAAACATATGAGTAACAAAAGCTTATATTGACAGTTAGAATGAGTTAATACAGCAAGTCAATATTTGCAGTGTTGACCCTTCTTCTTCAGGACCTCTGCAATTCTCCCTGGCATGCTCTCAATCAGCTTCTGGACCAAATCCTGATTGATAGCAGTCCATTCTTGCACAATCAATGCTTTCATTTTGTCAGAATTTTTAGGTTTTTGTTTGTCCACCCGTCTCTTGATGATTGACCACAAGTTCTCAATGGGATTAAGATCTGGGGAGTTTCCAGGCCATGGACCCAAAATCTCTATGTTTTGTTCCCTGAGCCATTTAGTTATCACCTTTGCTTTATGGCAAGGTGCTCCATCATGCTGGAAAAGGCATTGTTGATCGCCAAACTGCTCTTGGAGGGTTGGGAGAAGTTGCTCTTGGAGGACATTCTGGTACCATTCTTTATTCATGGCTGTGTTTTTAGGCAAGACTGTGAGAGAGCCGATTCCCTTGGCTGAGAAGCAACCCCACACATGAATGAATGGTTTCAGGATGCAAGACTGGTGGTAGCGCTCACCTTGTCTTCTCCGAATGAGGCGTTTTCCTGATGTCCCAAACAATCGAAAAGGGGATTCATCAGAGAAAATAACTTTACCCCAGTTCTCAGCAGTCCACTGCCTTTACCTTTTGCAGAATATCAGTCTGTCCATGATGTTTTTTCTGGAGAGAAGTGGCTTCTTTGCTGCCCTCCTTGAGACCAGGCCTTGCTCCAAGAGTCTCCGCCTCACAGTGCGTGCAGATGCACTCACACCTGCCTGCTGCCATTCCTGAGCAAGCTCTGCACTGCTGGTAGCCCGATCCCGCAGCTGAAACACTTTTAAGAGACGGTCCTGGCGCTTGCTGGTCTTTCTTGGGCGCCCTGGAGCCTTTTTGGCAACAATGGAACCTCTCTCCTTGAAGTTCTTGATGATGCAATAGATTGTTGACTGAGGTGCAATCTTTCTAGCTGCGATACTCTTCCCTGTTAGGCCATTTTTGTGCATTGCAATGATAACTGCATGTGTTTCTTTAGAGATAACCATGGTTAACAGAAGAGAAACAATGATGCCAGGCACCAGCCTCCTTTTAAAGTGTCCAGTGGTGTCATTCTTACACACCTGTGTTAATGGAGCAATCACTGAAAAGGTTAGCTGGTCCTTTTAAGGCAGGGCTGCAATGATGTTGAAATGTGTTTTGGGGGATAACGTTCATTTTCTAGCCAAATATTAACTTTGCAAGTAATTGCTGTTAAGCTGATCACTCTTTATAACATTCTGGAGTATATGCAAATTGCCATTAGAAAAAGTGAAGCAGTAGACTTTGTAAAAATTAATATTTGTGTCATTCTCAAAACTTTTGGCCATGACTGTACATGTGTAAAAGTACCACTTAACAAACACGCAACCCCAGTGTCTTGAAGAATAAAGTAAAAATAGCCCATATGTCAAGACAATTTTATTCACTAGAGGAAGCATATGCTTTCCTTGCCTCCGATATGGATTCAGGCAGTGAAGAAGATCTCACATTCCTCTTCCGCCTTCTTTTCTTCCTCCCCTTCCATCGTCTATAGAAAATTCTGCCAGTAGTTGACCACTTATGTAGGAAATTTGCTGAGGCGTACAACCCCCAAAGGGACATCAATATAAATGAATCTCTGGTTCATTTCAAAGGGTGGCTAAAATTCTGACAATACTTGCCCAGTATGAGGGCAAGGAATTAAACTCTGTGAGAATACCTCAAGGTACACCCACAGATTTAAAGTCTCCAAAGGGAGGGATACCTAGATTCATCCCCTTGAATGCTCACCTGTACTGGAGTTAAGTGGGAAAATTGTGTGGGAATTGCTGCACCCACTTGTGGATAAGGGTCATCATCTTTTCGTAGATAACTTTTACACCAGCATCCCACTCTTCAAGACCCTCTTTGCCAGGGTACAGTTACATGCGGCACCACACAAAAAAATCAGAGAGGCCTCTCTAAGCCGCTAATTGGGCAACTCCTGAAAAGGACGACAGTGCAGCCCAATGCAGCCTATACATGGTGGTGGTCAAGTATAAGGACAAGAAGGATGTCCTTCTATTGACCACCATACACTGTGACAACAGCTCCCGTCATTGTGTGAGGTATCACAACACAAGTCCCAAAGCCAGATTGTATCCTGGATGGTAATAAGTTTATTGGGGTTTAGATCTCTCAGATCAGGTCCTCAAACCATACAGCGCCATGTGAAAAGCTAAAGTATGGTACAAAAAGTTGGCGATGCACATTGTACAGAAGGCACTATACAATGCCTTAGTGCTGTTTAAATGTGCAGGCAATACGGAGACCTTACTTCATTTTCAGTAGGTAGTCATGAAGGTCCTAATGTAATGGTCCCAGTACTTCTGAAACTGTTGGTGCTCGTATCGTACCAGGTCAGCATTTTCCCGGTGAGGTTCCCCAAACAGCAAAGAAGGGAAGAACACAAAGTGTGGGATATGCTCCAAGTGGGGAATACGAAAGGACACAATATACCATTGTGAAACTTGCCCTGAGACACCTGGCCTTTACATTAAAGGGAATCTGTCACCCCATTTTTCGACCATCAGCTGTAGCCACCGCCATCAGGGCTTATCTACAGCATTCTGTAGTGCTGTAGATAAGCCCCCGATGTCACTTGAAAGAGAGGAAAAATGAGTTAAATTATACTCACCCAGGGGCGGTCCGACGTCTGGTCCGATGGGCGTCGCGATCCGGTGCCTCCCATCTTCTAGCCAAGCCGTCCTCTTCTTGCTTCCCAT
Source organism: Oophaga sylvatica (assembly GCA_033576555.1). Classification (NCBI taxonomy): domain Eukaryota; kingdom Metazoa; phylum Chordata; class Amphibia; order Anura; family Dendrobatidae; genus Oophaga; species Oophaga sylvatica. The sequence goes on from JARQOD010000004.1 coordinate 121,240,919, forward strand.
CGCGGCGCAGCGCACTCTTCTGCCCTGGTGAGGGCAGAGCAGAGTACTGCAGTGCGCAGGCACCAGGAAAGGTCAGAGAGGTCCGGCTCTTGCTAAAAGATAGGAGGCGCCGGACCAGACCGCGACGGCCATCGGACCGGACTGGACTGCGGACCGCCCCTGGGTGAGTATAATATAACTCGTTTTTCTTCTCTTTCAGGTGACATCGGGGGCTTATCTACAGCATTACAGAATGCTGTAGATAAGCCCCTGATGGCGGTGGCTACAGCTGATGGTTGAAAAATGGGGTGACAGATTCCCTTTAAGGATTGCTTCAAAGCGTATCACGCATCCATAAATTAATACAAGATTGGTTTTGCCCTGTTAACACAACACATTTTTATAACCTGATGTACTCCACACAATTTACACATACCACCGCATTATAAATTCATACACCCATATAGCCAAAAACATTGAGGGATGTGGTTTCCAAAAATGGGGTCACTTGTTAGGTTTCCACTGTTTAGGCACATCAGGGCTCTCAATGCAACAGGGTGCCCGCATTTTTTTTTTATTGCTCAGCGTTTTAAAATTCTGTAAAGCACTTGGGGGTTGAAGGTGCTCAGCACACATATAGATAAATTCCTTGAGAGGTCTAGTTTCCAAAATGGGGTTACTTGTGTGGGGTTTCCACTATTGAGGCACAATAGGGGCTCTGTAAATGCGACATGGTGTCGGCTCTCAATTGCAACCAATTTTGCTTTCAAAAAGTCAAACAACGCTCCTTCCCTTCCGAGCCCTGTCGTGCGCCCAAATAATAGTTTTCCATCACATATGGGGTATCTACGTATTCAGGAGAAAATGCACAGCAAATTTTATGGTCCATTTTCTCCCGTTACCCTTGTGGGAAAAAAATGGGTTAAAGTATCATCTTTGTAATAAGTAAAATGTTCAATTATATTTTTTGTTCCCTTCCACATTGCTTTAATTCCCGTGAAGCACTTGAAGGGTTAAAAAAAACTTGTAGTTTTGAGGGTGCAGTTTTTAGAATGGTGTCACTTTTGGGTATTGTCTGGAAATGACTGAGTGGCCTTTATGACAATGTGATGAAGTCCCTAATAAATTTAAAAAAAAAAAATTTTATTGGAAAAATTAAAAAATGCTGATTAACTTTTTAACCTTTTTAACTAACGATCAAAGAAAATGTTGGTTAAAAAATGATGCAGATGTGAAGTAGACATATGGGAAATATTAGTTAAATGTTAGATGTTGGTTGTTTACCAGAATCATGAAGTATACAGTATCTCGAGAAAACAGTGTCAGAATTGCTGGGATCCGTTTAAGCTTTCCAGAGTTATTACCTCATAAAATGAGACTGGAAATTGAGACAATTGGCCGTGTCAGGAAGGTGAATACAGGCTGCAGGGTGAAGGGGTAAAACTGAACCGGTCAGCTGATACAGGCTGCCCAATCCGTGGGCAGCATGTGTAAGACACAGGTTATATTAACTCCATCCAGAATAACGAGCCCCATATGCTCCAAACAGTATAATAAGCCACATATGATGTTACATACAGTATAGTAAGCCCCATATATTGCACCATACAGTATTATGGGCCCTGCATAGTTCTCCATACAGTATTATGGGCCCTACATAGTGCTCCATATAGTGTGAATCCCATATATTTCTCTATACATTCATATGTAAAGCGCCATGGAATAAATGGCGCTATATAAATGTGTAAATAATAAATAATATACAGTATCATGTGAACCACATAGTGCTCCATACTGAATTGAGCCCCATTAAATGCTCCATACATTAGAACGAGACCCATATATTGCTCCATACAGTATTATAGGCCCCACAAGTGCTCTATACAGTATTATGGCCCCCACATAGTGCTCTATACAGTATTTTGGCCCCCCCACATAGTGCTCTATACAGTATTTTGGGCCCCCCACATAATGCTCTACACAGTATTTTGGGCCCCCCACATAGTGTTCTTACAGTATTTTGGCCCCCCACATAGTGACTTACAGTATTTTGGCCCCCCTCACATAGTGTTCTTACAGTATTTTGGGCCCCCCACATAGTGCTCTGTACAGTATTTTGGGCCCCCTCACATAGTTGCTCTGTACAGTATTTTGGGCCCCCCACATAGTGCTCGTACAGTATTTTGGGCCCCCACATAGTGCTCCCGTACAGAATTTTGGGCCCCCACATAGTGCTCGTACAGTATTTTAGGCCCCCACATATGCTCGTACAGAATTTTGGGCCCCCACATAGTGCTCTGTACAGTATTTGGGCCCCCCACATAGTGCTCTGTACAGTATTTTGGCCCCCACAAATACTCTGTACAGTATTTTGGCCCCCACATAGTGCTCTGTACAGTATTTTGTGCCCCCCACATAGTGCTCTGTACAGTATTTTGCCCCCTCAAAGTGCTCTGTACAGTATTTTGGGCCCCCACATAGTGCTCGACAGTATTTTGGCCCCCCACATAGTGCTCGTACAGTATTTTGGGCCCCCCACATAGTGTTCTCGTACAGTATTTTAGGCCCCCCACATAGTGCTCCGTACAGTATTTTGCCCCCCCACATAGTGTTCTGTACAGTATTTTAGCCCCCCACATAGTGCTCGTACAGTATTTTGCCCCCCACAAGTGTTCTGTACAGTATTTTGAGCCCCCCACATAGTGCTCGTACAGTATTTTGGGCCCCCTCACATAGTGCTCTGTACAGTATTTTGGCCCCCCCACATAGTGCTCCGTACAGTATTTTAGGGCCCCCCACATAGTGCTCGTACAGTATTTTGCCCCCCCACAGTGTTCTGTA
>JARQOD010000004.1:121243838-121300286 GCA_033576555.1 Oophaga sylvatica
TTTCCAGGTGCCGGCGCACCTGGGACCCTATGTGTACCTTGGTTACCAGCTCCCTGCATCAGCGGGCTGGTATCCAACGTTATACTGCAGGTAACTAAGCGACGTTACCCGCAGTGTTGCTGTCCTGATCGCTGCCTGTTTGGCAGCTCACCAGCGATAATGTAGCGACACACCAGCGATCCTGACAAGTGCATATCGTTGTCGGGATCACTGGTGTGTCGCTATGTGTGGACGGGGCCCTAAGTCTTTGGAGCAAACCAAAATAAAACTTCACCTGTTGATCAACAGTCTGGTAGATGCGCGATTGTGAAAATACTGCTCCTAAGAACACTTTCACCATAATCTAAGTGTAAGCTGACCTTCACCCCTCCACCACCAGCTGTATTCACCCTACTGACCCATGAAATTTTTACAATTCTGACCACTGTCACTTTATGTGGTAATAACTCTCGAACACTAACGGATCCCACTGATTCTGAGAATATTTTTCTTGACAATGTATTTCACAACACTGGTAAAATTTTATTTCATATCACTGGCGTTTATTTGTGAAAAACGGAAATTGAGAAAATTTGGAAAACTTAGCATTTCATAAACTTTGAATTTTTTATGCTTTATTTAAAATCAGAGATGTGTCACACATATTAGTTAATAAATAACATTTCCCACGTGTTTTTACATCAGCACAATTTTTTTAATCAACTTTTTTTTTTTAGGGAAAATTATACGGGCTAAATTTGTCCATCGATTTTTTATTCCATTTTTTTTTTTTTTTTTTTAGAAACCACCTCACATTTGAAGTAACTATATATGTCTATGACAGAAAATATCAAAGTGACAATTCTTAAAAACTGCACCTCAGCTGCTCAAAAACCACATTCAAGAAGTTTATTAACCCTTCAGGTGCTTCACAGGAATTTTTGTAACATGGAAAAAAAAACTTTTTTTCCACAAAAAGTTTACTTTTAGACCCCATTTTTTTTTATTTTCACAACGGTTAGCAGGAAAAAAAAATGGACCCCAAAATTTGTTGTGTCATTTCTCGAGTACGCAGATACCCCATTTGTGGGGGAAAACTACTGTTTGGGCGCAATGCAGACCTCGGAAGGGAAGGAGCTCCTTTTGACTTTTTGAACGCAAAATTCGTGAAGCAGTTGGCGTACGCCATGTCACATTAGGAGAGCCCCTGATGTGGCCTAAACAGTGAAAATCCCCCACAAATAAACCATTTTGTAAACTAGACCTCTTAAGGAACTGATCTAAATGTGTACTGAGCACACTGAACAATCAGGTGCTTCACAGAAGTTTATAATTTTGAGCCGTGAAAATAAAATAAAACACACATTTTGACCACAAAAATATTTTTTTGCCTCAAATTTTGCATTTTCTAAGAGTAACAGGAGAAATTGCACCATACAATTTGTTGTGCAATTTCTCCGAGTACGCAGATACTCCGCATGAGGGAGAAAACTACCATTAGGGCGCACAGCAGGAACGGAGCATCATTTGACTTTTTGAATGTATAATTTCCTGGAATCATTAGCGGATGCCATGTTCTATGGTTATTTTTTAGGTTTTGCCGCTTTTACAAAAACTATTTTAAAGAAAAAAATATTTTTTTTTTTGCATCTTTATATTCGGAGAGCTAAAACTTTCACATCTCTGCTGATGGAGCTGTAGGGCGGTTTGTTTCTTGCAGGGCATAAATGTACAGAAATGCATCCAAGTGAAATGAAGTGGTAAAAAAAATGCATTGTTTTTGGAGTTTTATTTCTATGGAGTTATTGCTCTCACCCAGCCAAATCAGATAACATACTTTGCAATGATGAGGGGCAACACCCATAACAGTTTCTGCAAATGGAGATCCTTGTTTGGCTTTTATCGGAAGTCATATTGCAAAGCTTGTGAAAGAGTAAATATTGACTTATAGGATTACAGCTTCCAATAGGTGGCGCTAGAGTTCTAGTCCTCTTCCTCAGAAGAGGAATGTTGCATATTTAATTTCCCAGTAGAGCATGCATGGCTTACAAGTCTCCTTACTCCAACATGCCAGACTTGGCTGGCTCAAGCTCCACAAGGAGAAAGGTTACCCTTTAGATCCCAGTCTTAAGATTTGCATACAGCCAAATCATATCTCATACTTTGCACTGATGAGGGGCAATACCCCTTAACACCATGTCTGCAAATTGAGATTCTGGTTTGGCTTCTATTCTAAGTCATATGGCAAGGCTCGTTAAAGAGTTGATCTTGACTTTTAGGATTGCTGCTTCCAATAGGTAGAGCTAGAGCTCTAATCCTCTTCCTTTATAAAAAGACAATTTACATACTGTATGATAAAAAATGGACCTGGAAACATAATTCTCCAGGTCTGTACAATTATGGCAAAACCATACTTGCAAAGAATTAAGCCTTAAAGGGAATATGTCACCTTATTTTTCGAGTATGAGATGCGGCCACCACCATCAGGGGCTTATCTACAGCATTCTGTAATGCTGTAGATAAGCCCCCGATGTTACCTGAAAGGTAAGAAAAACGAGTTATATTATACTCACCCAGGGGCGGCCGCCGTCCGGTCCGGCGCCTCCCATCTTCTAGCGAAGCCATCCTCTTCTCTACGTCCCGTCGCGGCTCCTGCGCAGGCGCACTGATCTGAATTTTTTTTTTAACAAACTTGGTTTTTAATTTAACAAAAAAAACATTACAAACGTTATAAACATTTAACTTCTAAAGATAATAAATATTATATTTTGATATATTAGATTAATATAATGCACTCCCCCATAGGCAGCCTTTGTATTATAATGCACCCCCATAAGCAGCCTTATTTATAATGCACCCCCATAGGCAGCCTTATTTATAATGCACCCCCATAGGCAGCCTTATTTATAATGCACCCCCATAGGCAGCCTTATTTATAATGCACCCCCATAGGCAGCCTTATTTATAATGCACCCCCATAGGCAGCCTTATTTATAATGCACCCCATAGGCAGCCTTATTTATAATGCACCCCCATAGGCAGCCTTATTTATAATGCACCCCATAGGCAGCCTTATTTATAATGCACCCCATAGGCAGCCTTATTTATAATGCACCCCATAGGCAGCCTTATTTATAATGCACCCCCATAGGCAGCCTTATTTATAATGCACCCCATAGGCAGCCTTATTTATAATGCACCCCATAGGCAGCCTTATTTATAATGCACCCCATAGGCAGCCTTATTTATAATGCACCCCATAGGCAGCCTTATTTATAATGCACCCCATAGGCAGCCTTATTTATAATGCACCCCATAGGCAGCCTTATTTATAATGCACCCCATAGGCAGCCTTATTTATAATGCACCCCATAGGCAGCCTTATTTATAATGCACCCATAGGCAGTCATATATAATGCACCCCCATAGTGAGCCTTATTTATAATGCACCCCCATAGGCAGTCTTATTTATAATGCACCCCATAGGCAGCCTTATTTATAATGTACCCCATATGGAGCCTCTGCTCTGTAATATAATGCAGCCCCCTTTACAAAAATAAATCCTGTACTCACCTCTCTTGCTCCCGGCTCCTGCGCTGCTCACTGCTCTCCCTCTCAGCGTCTGACTGCCGGCGCCGGGCAGTGAAGTCATCGCGCCCGCTGTCAGACGCTGAGAGGGGGATTATGGGAGAGAAGGAGCACTCGCTCCTTCTCTCTCAATGCGGTCAGCTGTATCGGCTGGATACCGATACAGCTGACCCTCCGATGACGGGCGGGGGGCCCACTGCTGGCGCCGGGCCCCCCCACCGCCTGCTCAGGCCCCATAGCGGCCGGCGGCAGAGCAGGGAGAGCGATTCTCCCTGCTCTGCCGCAGAATGAAACTGTATCAGTGCGCTGTGCACGCCGATACAGTTACAGTAGCGTAGCTCCGGGTGGGCCCCTCCGAGCGCGGGGCCACCGCCCCCTCTGCCCCCCCGGTAGCTACGCTACTGCCCGGGCACCAGACATGATTTTCTAGGCGCCACTGGCGACCGGGTTTGTCGAACCCTGTATTAGCAAATAGCTTTAATTACAAATGTAGTATTGTTTTTCTGATTCGATATGTCTCTCATCAAGTGTAGGCATTGCAGGACCTTAGGTATCCATGGTTATGACCACTAGGAACTAGCTGTCACTTTATCAGTGGACATAACCATGTATACATAAGGTCCTGCAATGCCAGCACATCAAAAAAGCCATAGTGAATCAGAAAAACTATACTAAATTTGTAATTGGAGCAGGGCCGGCTCCAGGTTTTTATGGGCCCCGGGCGAAAGAGCCTCAGTGGGCCCCTTTAACACAGACCACGATTCATGATGCACAGATACAGCAGAGAAATATGGGTATAGTACAATGCCAAATACTTCACTTCTTCCATTACATTGAGTGATATCTATTGTAAATTGTACAATAGCTCAAAAACCGCCAAATCCTCACAGCGCACAGTACAGACCGGACAGTACAGTCCTCCATACAATATTATGGGCACCACAGTCTCCCCCTCATCACCCATATAATACCCCATGCAGGATGTCACCCCCCATATAATGCTCCATACAGAATACTGGACCCAAAATAATGCTCCATACAGAATACTGGACCCAATATAATGCTCCATACAGGATACTGGTCCCCATATAATGCTCCATACAGGATACTGGTCCCCATATAATGCTCCATACAGGATACTGGTCCTCATATAATGCTCCATACAGGATACTGGTCCCCATATAATGCTCCATACAAAATATGGAGCTCTCCTCTGCGCTGTACTGCGTTCTGCACTGTTACAGCTCAGGAAAGGGCGCTGTGGAAAGACTCCCCATTATCATCATGATTGCCTCCCCATCATCATCAATGCCTGCCCATCATCATCTTCTCCCCATCATCAATGCCTGCCCATTATCATCAATGCCTGCCCATTATCATCATCTTCTCCCCATCATCATCAATGCCTCCCCATTATCAGCAATGCCTGCCCATCATATCTCCTCCCCATCATCATCAATGTCTGCCCATCATCTTCTCCCCTTCATCAATGCCTGCCCATTATCATCATCTTCTCCCCATCATCATCAATGCCTCCCCATCAGCAATGCCTGCCCATCATCATCTTCTCCCCATCATCAATGCCTGCCCATCATCATCTTCTCCCCATCATCAATGCCTCCCCATTATCAGCAATGCCTGCCCATCATCATCTTCTCCCCATCATCATCTTCTCCCCATCATCAATGCCTCCCCATTATCAGCAATGCCTGCCCATCATCATCTTCTCCCCATCATCATCTTCTCCCCATCATCAATGCCTCCCCATTATCAGCAATGCCTGCCCATCATCATCTTCTCCCCATCATCAATGCCTCCCCATTATCAGCAATGCCTGCCCATCATCATCTTCTCCCCATCATCAATGCCTGCCCATCATCATCTTCTCCCCATCATCAATGCCTCCCCATTATCAGCAATGCCTGCCCATCATCATCTTCTCCCCATCATCAATGCCTGCCCATCATCATCTTCTCACCATCATCAATGCCTCCCCATTATCAGCAATGCCTGCCCATCATCACACACAGACAGCACACAAGCACTCTCTCACATACATACACACACACACAAAGCACCGCACTACATACACACACACAGACACACAAACAGAGACGTCTTACCTGTTCAGCGTCCCCGCGCTCTGTGCCACAGCCGGCCGCTGAATGATGACATCATTCAGCGGCCGGCTGTGAGAGGAAGCGCCGGCGCACCCTGGAGCCCGGAGCTGCGGCAGCGGAGGCACGGGAGAGGTAAGTATTGTTGCCAGCTGCTGCCGGGGCCCTGAGCAGGCGGGGGGGGGGGCCCAGTGGCGGCGCTGACACCGCTCTCCGCGCGGGGGTGCCAGACTGCGAGTGGGCCCCCCCGCCTGCTCAGGGCCCCGGCACTGGCCCGGGTGTGCCGGGTGCTGACGCCGGCCCTGAATTGGAGGCATGCCACGGGGTCCCGATCGTTCCCATGGAGACCCGGGTCTCCAGGTCAAAGAGACTTCCTGACATGCGCAGTGCATGTCATGAAATCTCAGGTTAGTAACTATAGAAGCTGCAGCGCTGACAGCTTCCATAGCATGCAGATATGCATGCTATAGAAGCGATCAGCCTGCAGAAAATGAGTGTCTCACAGTGGGACAAAGTGTAAAACACAGAATTAAATGGAAAAAAAAAATTTTTAAATTGTAAAAATTTTTAAAAAAATAATTAAGAAAATAATTAAAAAGTCTATATTTATTATATCAATAAATATTTTAGTAAAAAAAATTAAAATAAAAAGTACACATTTTAGTATCCCAGCGTCCGTAACGACCCGATCTATAAAAGTGTTCCACTAGTTAACCTTTTTAGTGTACACAAAAAAAAACAAGGCAAAAAAACAATGCTTTCTCTTCATACCGCCGAACAAAAAGTGGAATAACACGTGATCAAAAAGACGGATATACATAAACATGGCACCGCTGAAAACATCATCTAGTCCTGCAAAAAACAAGCCCCATTAAAGCGTCATCAGCAAAAAATAAAAAAGTTATAGCGCTCAGAATAAAACTATATAAATGAGGTATCGCTGTAATCGTACTGACCAGACGAATAAAACTGCTTTATCAATTTTACTACATGCGGAACGGTATAAATGTAGCGACCAGAAAAACCATTACTAATGTATGTTATATGTCATATGGCAAGTGTGTCCTCTATTCCTTACATGATTAAACTTGTGATACCGACTCCTTGTTTTGCCTTGGGAGGAGGTACTATGCTGCCCTCTCCTGCCTTAGTTTGGCATTGCAACTTGTTTTTCTGATTGAAACAAGTGGCAGTTGGAGGTGGGGGCGTGAGACTGAAAACAGTCGAGTTACGGGCGGTTCTCGTGGTGAGAGGAGGTAGGAAATTGGGGCTCCTCGTTTGGGACCAGCGAGGAGTACAAATAGCGCCCGATTCGGAGTGCCCTGCGTTTTCCAGCGATAGAGAGCTGAGACTGCAGAACTGCACAGCAGATTTCCCGGATATTCTGATCCGATTAAGTTCAGTTGATCCTTCCCCTTCCGCAGCACAGTTAGTCAAATGGAAATTTACTGCCATCCTCCAAAGGCCAGGACCGAGAAAAGGCTTTGACAGTCGCATTGTGTAAGAAAAATTATATCTGCTACCCATGACTGTTATGTTGAAAAACATAAGAATTGTTACCAATCTTCAGTAAAGTTCATCTTTCAAGTTTACACGGGACCCCAGTGTATGCTTCTTTTGTCCGTGGCCTCATATCTTGCGGGCATCAACATAAATCTCAGTCTCATATCCGTCATCTCCCCCTTTATAATTGCCACCTAGCCTAGGGATTGTTAGAGCCATCGGAGTCACCGTGACTGAACCATCCTCCGAGATACTGGGCTCTGCATCTCACAAGGCGGTGCGTCAAACGCCCCCCAAAATAAATTCATTAAGTGCTGGTTTTTGTTCATTCTGCCTCCCAAAAAACGGAATAAAAAGCGATCAAAAAATGTCATGTGCCCGAAAATGGTAACAATAAAAACGTCAACTCGTCCCGCAAAAAACAAGACCTCACATGGCTGTGTGGGCCAAATTATGGAAAAATTATAGCTCAATATATTGTGATGCAAAAACATTTTTGCAATAAAAAGCGTCTGCCATGCACCCAAACAGTGGTTTACCTCCACAAATGGGGTATCAGCGAACTCAGGACAAATTGCACAACAACTTTTGGGGGCGGGAAGATAATTTTTGTGGAAAAATTATGATTTTTTTATTTTTACGGCTCTACGTTATAAACTTCTGTGAAACACTTGGGGTTTTAAGTGCTCACCACACATCTAAATAAGTTCCTTAGGGAGTCTACTTTCAAAAATGGTGTCACATGTGGGGGGTTTACACTGTTTAGAAACATAAGGGGCTTTCCAAACGCGACATGGAGTCCAATCTCAATTCCAGCCAATTCTGCGTTGAAAAAGTCAAACTGTGCTCCTTCCCTTCCGAGGTCTTGCCATGGCCCAAACAGTGGTTTACCCCCACATATGGGGTATCCGTGTACTCAGGACAAATTGCACAACAACTTTTGGAGGTCCAATTTCTCCTGTTACCCTTGGAAAAGTAAAAAAAAATTGGATCTAAGGTAAATATTTTGTGAAAAAAAGTTAAAATGTTCATTTTGTTTTTTTTAAAACATTCCAAAAATTCCTGTGAAGCACCTGAAGGGTTAATAAACTTCGTGAATGTGGTTTTGAGCACGTTGGGGGGTGCAGTTTTTTTTGAATGGTGTCACTTTTGGGTATTTTCTATCATATTGACCCCTCAAAGTGACTTCAAATGTGATGTGGTCCCTAAAATAAAAATAAAAAAAGGTGTTGTAAAAATGAGAAATCACTTGTCAATTTTTAACCCTTATAACTTCCTAACATAAAAAAAATTTTGGTTCCAAAATTGTGCTGATGTAAAGTAGACATGTGGGAAATGTTATTTAGTGACTATTTTGTGTGATATAACTCTGATTTAAGGGCATAAAAATTCAAAATTTGAAAATTAAAAAATTTGCCATATTTCTATTTTTTTCATAAATAAACGCAAGTTATATTGAAGAAATGTTACCATTAACATGAAGTACAAAATGTCACGAGAAAATGTCAGAATCGCGAAGATCCTTTGATCCAGTAGACTGTGAGCCCTTGCGGGCAGGGTCCTCTCTCCTTCAGTACTTGTGTGTGCCTTGTATTGCTCATGTTTACTGTACTTGTCTATATTTGCCCCTCTTCACATGTAAAGCGCCATGGAATAAATGGCGCTATAAAAATCTATAATAATAATCCAGAGTTATAATCTTTATAAAGAGACAGTGGTCAGAATTGTAAAAAATTGGCCCAGTCATTAACGTGCAAACCACCCTCCGGAGTAAAGGGGTTAAAGACTACATTACCACGATAAGTATTTGGTGAGTTTTTGATGTTGCATTATTTCTGCATTTATTTAATTTAGGTTACTTGGGTTTTTTTTTTTTTTAAATACGTTTTTATAGCCGTTTTGCAGCTTGTGTCTCATTTGGAATGTTATGTTTAAATAAGGCCTGTTTCACATTTCCGTTTTGTGTCATCAGTCAAAATCCGTCAAACTGTGCAAAAAAAGGATCCGTTTGAAAAAATTGATGCACTTGATCCGTCTCAACCGCCAGTCTATGAAATTTACAGCGAGGAGAGAGAGAGATTTGTGTGCCAGAACGATATCTGGGGTCAAATTTATGGAAGGGAAATTCTTCTGGGCATGCTCAGTGCACAAAAACAGCATCCGTTACTGGATTTCGTCATGTGATGGATGGTGACGCATCCGTCGCCCATAGGCGTCCATTCTAGCTGATGATGGACGCAAGCGGATCCGTCACCGTCCGTCTTTGACGCAGTCAAAAAACGTTCCTATGGACGCTTTTTCCACCCGACGGACCGTTAGACGATCCGTTGCATGACGGACGAAATGGAAGGCCATCCGTCATAATCCAATATAGCAAATAAACTCAGAACTCAACTTCAGTAGAGTGATGATTTTTAATCGTGTCCACAGTAATAACAGAAACGTTTCGGTCCTGAACTTGGACCTTCATCAGTCACATTGACTACTGTGAGTAGGTGGACCCAGCAAAAAGAGGGGCTATGCCCGGAATATCAGGTTTAAATTCTGTTCGATATAGGTGATCAAATATGGCAGCGGTTACCTGGGGGGTCCCGGTGGAGCAAAAATGTGCCTGCGGTGGACGCGGTATCCGCCGCTAGTCCGTGCATCGGACTGTGGACACGATTAAAAATCATCACTCTACTGAAGTTGAGTTCTGAGTTTATTTGCTATATTTATATGGTGTGGGAACCTACTCAGATACTCCTATACGGCTGTGCACATGATTATTCACTTTGCATCCGTCATAATCCGTCGCCAATACAAGTCTACGGGGAAAAAAACAGATACGCCAGGCAAATCCATCGGATCCGTTTTTTTTCTGCTAATGACGGATTTTGACTGACGCCAGAAAACGGAAGTGTGAAACAGGCCTAAGCGGCTTTTTTATACTTCTTAGTATGTGACTTTAATACAGTCATGTGTAGATTACATGCATTCCACAGAGGAAAAACACTAAAGACGCATATGCAGTTTTGTCAGATGACTTTCTGCATACCATACTATATGAAAAACATGCACTCAGTGTACCCACAAGACAAATTATATTGCAGATTTGACCTGCCATCAGGTAAGAGGTAATTCTCATGGCTACTGTCCAGCAGCTACAGATTATCAGCGTGGCAGATGGACTAGATCCTGCGAATCGATTAGCACCAACTCTACTAAACTCATGTCGAACACAACCTTCTCCACTACAACACACCTGGTTACCTGTACCCCTACCGAATTTGCTTACAAATCAGGGGATGGTGACATTATTGCACCCATTGTACCACTGGCCCCCAACACAGTCCACATAACATCTCATCATTCTAGTCCTACCGCTTACAACCTTCTCAACACATCCTTTTTGGAGAATATGGAGAGGCGCAACTATATTAGGTACAAGGGTTGCAATCGCACCTGGGGGGCCCAAAGAGCTGCCTTTGGCCCACATGGAAACACAATTACTATTAAATACTTTCAGGTCATTGGGGGCCCTGTTGGAGCTCTGGAGATGGGGCCCACGAGCGTCAAGTTACACCCATTGGGTATAATGTATCCTCATATACACACATTGCTTATACAGAACATGCACAAATGACTGATAAACACATTCTCTATACACCGTACATGCACACCACACGTGCGCGCACCCTACGTGTACACTACACGCACGCACCCTACGTGCACACATTCTCTATACACTGTACATGCACACCACACACACGAGCACCGTACGTGCGCACCACACACGCGCGCGCACTGTACGTGTACACCGCACATGCACACTACACACACACCCTACATGCACACTACACACACGCGCACCGTACTTGCGCACACCACACACACACCGTACTTGCGCACACCACACTCACCGTACATGCACACAGTATATGCACACTACACACACGCACACAGTATATGCACACTACACACACGCACACAGTATATGCACACTACACACACGCACACAGTATATGCACACTACACACACACAGTATATGCACACTACACACACACAGTATATGCACACTACACACACACAGTATATGCACACTACACACACACAGTATATGCACACTACACACACACAGTATATGCACACTACACACACACAGTATATGCACACTACACACACACAGTATATGCACACTACACACACACAGTATATGCACACTACACACACACAGTATATGCACACTACACACACACACAGTATATGCACACTACACACACACACAGTATATGCACACTACACACACACACAGTATATGCACACTACACACACACACAGTATATGCACACTACACACACACACAGTATATGCACACTACACACACACACACACAGTATATGCACACTACACACACACACAGTATATGCACACTACACACACACACAGTATATGCACACTCCATACACACAGTATATGCACACTCCATACACACAGTATATGCACACTACACACACAGTATATGCACACTACACACAGTATATGCACACTCCATACACACAGTATATGCACACTCCATACACACAGTATATGCACACTCCATACACACAGTATATGCACACTCCATACACACAGTATATGCACACTCCATACACACAGTATATGCACACTCCATACACACAGTATATGCACACTCCATACACACAGTATATGCACACTCCATACACACAGTATATGCACACTCCATACACACAGTATATGCACACTACACACAGTATATGCACACTACACACAGTATATGCACACTACACAACAGTATATGCACACTACACACAGTATATGCACACTACACACAGTATATGCACACTCCATACACACAGTATATGCACACTCCATACACACAGTATATGCACACTACACACAGTATATGCACACTACACACAGTATATGCACACATCATACACACAGTATATGCACTAAACCACAGTATATGCACACTCACACAGTATATGCAACATACACCAGTATATGCACACTACACACAGTATATGCACACTCCACCACAGTATATGCACACTACACACAGTTATATGCACATCCATAACACAGATATAGCATCCATACACACAGTATATGCACACTCCATACACACAGTGTATCCACACTCCATACACACAGTATATGCACATACACACAGTATATGACACTATCACACATGTATATGCACACTCCATACAACACAGTTATGCACCTCAACTTCCAACACACAGTATATGCACATTCCATACACAGTTATGCACCTCCATACACGCAGTTATGCACATCCATACACCATATATAAACATCCATACACGCTGTATATGCACACTCATACACCAGTATATGCACCACATACACACAGTATATGCACACTACACACAGTATATGCACACTACACACAGTATATGCACACTACTACACACGTATATGCACACTACACACAGTATATGCACACTACCACACGTATATGCACACTACACACAGTATATGCACACTACACAGATATGCACACTACACACAGTAATGCACACTACACACAGTATATGCACACTACACACAAGTATATGGCACACTCCACACACAGTATATGCACCCCTCCCTACACACAAGTATATGCACACTCCATACACACAGTATATGCACACTCCATACACACAGTATATGCACACTCCATACACACAGTATATGCACACTCCATACACACAGTATATGCACACTACACACAGAGTATATGCACACTAAAACACAGTATATGCACACTACACACAGTATATAAACACTACACACAGTATATGCACACTACACACAGTATATAAACACTACACACAGTATATGCACACTCCATACACACAGTATATGCACACTACACACAGTATATGCACACTCACACACAGTATATGCACACTACACACAGTATATAAACATACACACAGTATATAAACACTACACACAGTATATGCACACTCCATACACACAGTATATGCACACTCCATACACACAGTATATGCACACTACACACAGTATATGCACACTACACACAGTATATGCACACTACACACAGTATATGCACACTACACACAGTATATGCACACTACACACAGTATATGCACACTACACACAGTATATGCACACTCCATACACACAGTATATGCACACTACACACAGTATATGCACACTCCATACACACAGTATATGCACACTCCATACACAGTATATGCACACTCCATACACACAGTATATGCACACTCCATACACACAGTATATGCACACTACACACAGTATATGCACACTCCATACACACAGTATATGCACACTCCATACACACAGTATATGCACACTCCATACACACAGTATATGCACACTACACACAGTATATGCACACTACACACAGTATATGCACACTACACACAGTATATGCACACTACACACAGTATATGCACACTACACACAGTATATGCACACTACACACAGTATATGCACACTACACACAGTATATGCACACTACACACAGTATATGCACACTACACACAGTATATGCACACTCCATACACACCAGTATATGCACACTCCATACACACAGTATATGCACACTCATACACACAGTATATGCACACTCCATACACACACAGTATATGCACACTCCATACACACAGTATATGCACACTACACACAGTATATGCACACTACACACAGTATATGCACACTACACACAGTATATGCACACTACACACAGTATATGCACACTACACACAGTATATGCACACTACACACAGTATATGCACACTACACACAGTATATGCACACTACACACAGTATATGCACACTCCATACACACAGTATATGCACACTCATACACACAGTATATGCACACTCCATACACACAGTATATGCACACTCATACACACAGTATATGCACACTCCATACACACAGTATATGCCACACTCCATACACACAGTATATGCACACTACACACAGTATATGCACACTACACACAGTATATGCACATACACACAGTATATGCACACTACACACAGTATATGCACACTACACACAGTATATGCACACTACACACAGTATATGCACACTACACACAGTATATGCACACTACACACAGTATATGCACACTACACACAGTATATGCACACTACACACAGTATATGCACACTACACACAGTATATGAACACTACAGCACGCACAGATGAAGCAGTAGAATTGCACTTGCTTTTCTTGTAGACGGATGGATCTCGGTCACGCACGTAGTCCTCGGCCCGGTGCCAGGATATCAGGAGGGCAGCCATGACGGGCACAGGCCGCCGCAGGCGTCCCGCTGAGCACACACTGTGTGCATACACGCCTCTCCCCGACTACTAGATGTGTGCGGCACAGGCAGGAGAGGGAGGGGGGCAAAGTCTGCTGCTGGTAAGGAGGCTGGGGGGAGTAGTAGCCCCAATCCTTACACGCTCAGCAGAGTGCTCTGCAGGAGGCTGTGGGCGGAGTCTACTCTGCACCCAGAGCAGAACGCAGACTGCAGCGCGTCCTGCCTCATGTGACTCCTGTCCTGCGCGGAGTACCAGCGCGCACAGCAGCGGTCACATCTGTGTTTGGACTCCCTGATTGAGGGGTTGGTAAAGGACACTCAGGCGGGAGGTCGGGGCTACCATGTATAGGTCCCCCCATCTGGCCGTGCACACCATGAGTTTAGCATGTGCTAGTCTCTGATCTGTGGATGGTCACTGACCCGCAGAGCGGCCGCACACTGCAGCCTGCACAGTACAGAGCCGCTGATCCTAGTGCTCAGGCTAGTTCCATATTTGCGGTTGAGTCCGCAGCGTATCATCTGCAAACTCATGCGTTTGCGGTGCGGACGATAGGAATTTTTGAATTTACACAAGCTACGACCAATGGGTGTCTTATGTAAATTATTGCTTGTGGAAATGCAAAGTGTACGCATGTGCTTGCACACACGTGTTCTCATAGACTGTAATGCGTTGTTTAGATGCATTATTTCCACAAACCGCATACATTTCTAGGCGGCAAATTGACGCCTCCAAAATTGCAACATGCTTTTACCGCGCCGACGACGAAACGACTCATGCATTGTCAAATGCGGCAAAAAGCATCCAATCGCATGTACCTGTGTCCCCAATGTTAAAGATAGGAAAACACAACGCATGCAGAAGTATGCGGCATAAATGCTGCGGACACAACCGCAAACATGAAACCAGCCTCAGCTGTATAATGCTGGATTGTGAGGCTGCGTTCACATGGTCAGTATTTTACCTCAGTATGTGTAAGCCAAGACCAGGAGTGGGAGATAAATCCAGAAGTGGTGACGTGTCTCTATTATACTTCTCCTCAGATTGCTCCACTCCTGGTTTATTCTACAAATACTGATGTATGAACTAGAGCTGAGCGCGTGTGCCCCGATAAGGCGTTCCCCAAACATGCGTGGCTGTTACAGAGCGTCTTCAGAGTACTTATGTCTGAGTCCCTGCGGCTCGCAGCTGTTGGGCTATCCCTACGTGTTGTGGTAACAGCCATGAGGACTCAAACATATTCGCGCACGCCGAAGACCCTATTGAAGGAGAAATTCAGGAAAGTCGTTTGTACTACTGCTATGGGGATGTATAATAATTTCCTAAGGGTGGTAGAAAATAATGACTGATGGCTGGTTACTAATGTCAATTAACATTGTCTTACATACACCTGAGCTACACACTTTTATTATGTAATGTTGGTACACCTGTGCAAGATTTGTGTCCTAATATTTTATGTACTGCTGTTTGTATTGCTGTAATACTGTAATTTCCCCCGGGATCAATAAAGTGTATCGTATTAGCACCAGACATGGCTGGACAACACCTCAGAGCACATTCGCTCATCAATAAGAGAAGTGACCAAATACTCCGTATGCATGTCTTCTAAAAGTCTGAGGTGTCTCCCAGTATGTGGCAATTAGTCGCCCCCTGGAGTGGGATTCCGACTCTCACAGCACTGACCCGCTACTGCCACTGGGGATCAGGAGAAGATGCATCTGGGGTATTATTACACTATGTAATATTTCTTTACATGGAGGTAGTCAGTGAATAGAACTATGAGGAACTCTGGCGGAAATATTACTTTTGGTAAGGCCCTAAGGGAATTATTGTACAAGGGGATTCATGGCACTTTATTACTTTTTGGGGGGCATTGAGGAGGCATTATTACTCTTTAGGGGTATGGAGGACATTATTAGTGTCAGGAGTTGGCTGACAAGCATATAACACGGCCGAGTGCTATCCAAGGTTTCTCTATGGGGCAGCTCAGGTCTGCCATTTTCTTCTCATGTTAATTGCATGCTGCATGTGACTGCGAGACTAGGCTCACATGCACCCATTCAATTCTACAGGTGTGTGCGAGACATCAGACTGCAGTGAGATTACAGTGGACAGAGGATAAATATATATTATATATATATATCACACACAAAACATATATATATATATATATACACACATACATATAATCTGGGAAGGGGGTAATACCCATGAAACTACCCAGGTTATTAATATCAACTCACATCTGTATACTTAACCTTTCCTGGTTATTAACCCCTTTCTGCCATCGGACGTACTATCCTGTCCAGGTGACCTGGGTCCGTGTGACCATGGACGAGATAGTACGTCATCGCGATCAGCTGCGCTCACGGGGGGGAGTTTCCAAAATGGGGTCACTTGTGGGGGGTTTCCACTGTTTAGGCACATCTGGGGCTCTCCAAATGCAACATGGCATCCAATCTCAATTCCAGCCAATTTTGGTTGGAAAAAGTCAAATGGAGCTCCTTCCATTCCGAGCTCTGCCGTGCGCCCAAACAGTGGTTAACCCCCACATATGGGTTATCAGCGTACTCAGGACAAAATGGACAACAACTTTTGTGGTCCAATTTCTCCTGTTACCCTTGGGAAAATAAAAAATTGGTGACTAAAAGATCATTTTTGTGTGAAAAAAAATAGGATTTTTTATTTTCATGCTCGGGCATTATCAACTTGTGTGAAGCACTTGGGGGTTCTAAGTGCTCACCACAGACCTAGATAAGTTCCTTAGGGGGCCTAGTTTCCAAAATGGGGTCATTTGTGGGGGGTTTCCACTGTTTAGGCACATCTGGGGCTCTGCAAAGGGAACATGATACCCATCAACGTCTGCATTCCAAAACGTTATTACTTCCTTTCCAAGCCCTGCTGTTATGTTTCGGTAGCTGAGGAGTACAGGTAAAAAAGGCAATACACCAGAGCAGTTGGAATCTATGAGATTGCAGTACCCTGACTAACCACCACAACTAGAGGCAGCCGTGGAGCGTTCCTACGTTGGTCCTAGATGCCTCGTCACAGCCTGAGAACTAACTACACCTAAAGATAAAACAGGAAAGCTATCTGCCCCGGAGCAGATCCCCAAAGAACATAGAAAGCCCCCAAACATGTAATGGCGGTTAGACAAGAAGAAATACTGACACAGACAGAAAATAGTATGAGCAAACGTTGGGGCCCAAACTACCTAAATAGAAAAGGATAGGAAGGGCACTTACTGCAATCCCAAAAAACCCTGAAAAGCACCAACTCTACTAATTTCAAAAACACCTGATATCACACGACCTCTACCACCTAAATTAGTTCTCTGGTGTAACAAAATCAAAACAGCAGCCACTGAAAAAACTGGAAAAAGCAAATGTACAAACATCAGTGGCTGAACTAAACTGAGAGGGCAAAAGCCCCCGGAGGGGACCCTGAAGGCCCCCACAGAAGTGCAGGACAAAATGCAAAAATCAAGCACAAAAACAAAAAGAAGAAAATGTCTTATCTGTTAGCAGGAGATGCAGACACGACACAGCAGGCTACAAAGGAAACAGGAATCAAGGATTGAGACCAGAACAATTGCTCACCGGCAACCCTGATGGGAAGGCGACTCCCTTATATAAGACCAGTCAGTAACACCTGATTCCCAATCCTCACAATCTTCACTGGACAGTCCAGTACCGCTTGTAACCACGAGAGGGAGCCTCTGCTCAGAACTATTTCAAGCCCATTCACAACAGTACCCCCCCCTGGAGGAGGGGTCACCGAACCCTCATTTGAGCAACCAGGTCGGTCAGGATGAGTTCTATGATACGCACGGATGAGTCTCCTAGCATGGATGTCCGAAGCAAACACCCAAGAATTGTCTTCCTGACCATAACCTCTCCACTTAACCAAATACTGGAGTTTCCGTCTAGAAAAACTAGAATTCAATATTTTCTCAACCACAAACTCCAGATTTCCCTCAACCAGAACAGGGTCAGGAGGCACAGCAGTAGGAACCACTGGCTCAACAAACCTCTTCAACAAGGACTTGTGGAACACGTTATGGATCTTAAATGTCCCTGGAAGAAGCAAACGAAAAGAAACAGGATTAAGAATCTCCATGATCTTATAAGGTCCAATGAACCTAGGCTTAAATTTAGGAGATGCCACTCTCATAGGAATATTTTTTGAGGACAACCAGACCAAGTCCCCACTTTAAACCGAGGACCATCAGTCCTATGCCGGTTAGCAAACCGCTGGGCCCTCTCCTGAGAGAGGGACAACCTCTCCACTACCTGGTCCCAAATCTGCTGCATACGCTCCACAACAGAGTCAACACCTGGACAGACAGAAGCCTCCGTCTGTCCTGAAGAAAATCGAGGGTGAAATTCAGAATTACAGAAAAATGGAGACATCAAAGTGGCAGAGCTAGCCCTATTATTAAGAGCAAACTCAGCCAAAGGCAAAAAAGAGACCCAGTCATCCTGATCAGCAGACACAAAGCATCTTAGATAAGTCTCCAATGTCTGGTTTGTTCTCTCAGCTTGACCATTGGTCTGAGGATGAAACGCCGAGGAGAAAGACAATTGAACACCAATTTTAGAACAAAAGGTCCTCCAAAATCTGGAAACAAACTGGACTCCTCTGTCAGACACAATGTTCTCAGGAATGCCGTGTAAACGAACCACGTGCTGAAGGAACAAAGGCACCAATTCAGAGGAGGAAGGCAACTTAGGTAATGGCACAAGATGTATCATCTTGGAAAACCTATCACAAATCACCCAGATGACGGTCATTCTCTGAGAAACAGGGAGGTCGGAAATGAAATCCATAGAGATATGGGTCCATGGTCTCTTGGGCACAGGCAATGGCATCAACAAACCACTAGAGCGAGAGTAAGGCTTGGAGCGAGAGCAAGTCCCGCAGGACTGCACAAATTCCCTGACATCACGAGACAAGGTAGGCCACCAAAAGGACGACTAACCAAGTCTCTGGTACCAAAAATTCCGGGATGACCGGCCAACGCGGAACAATGAATCTCAGACATCACACTCTTTTTCCACTGGTCCGGGACAAACAATTTCCCAACAGGGCAGCGCTCGGGCCTATCCTCCTGACACCCCTCCAGAGCCAGTCTCAAATTGGGTGAGATGGCGGAAAGAACTACACCCTCTTTCAAAATAATAGAAGGATCAGATAACTCAGGAGAGTCCACAAGGAAACTCCTCGAGAGGGCATCCGCCTTAACATTCTTAGTGCCAGGAAGAAAGGAAACCACAAAATTAAAACGTGTGAAATACAAGGCCCACCTGGCCTGTCTAGGATTAAGTCGCTTGGCAGATTCCAGATAAACCAGATTCTTATGGTCCGCAAGGACCACCACCTGATGTTTGGCCCCCTCCAGCCAATGTCTCCACTCTTCAAAAGCCCACTTCATGGCCAATAACTCCCGACTACCCACGTCATAATTACGTTCAGTAGGAGAAAATTTTCGAGAGAAAAAGGCACAAGGTTACTTTTAGAGGTCTCTGGATCTCTTTGGGACAAAACGGCACCTGCCCCAATTTCAGAGGCCTCAACCTCCACCTGAAATGGCAGAGAAACATCAGGCTGCCGTAGAACAGGAGCAGAAGTGAATCTCTGCTTAAGTTCCTGAAATGCAGAGACTGCCTCAGGAGGCCAATTCACCACATCAGAACCCTTTTTGGTCAAATCAGTTAATGGTTTAACAATAACCGAGAAATTACCAATAAATTTACGATAAAAATTGGCAAACCCAAAAATCTTTGAAGAGCCTTTAATGAAGTAGGTTGGACCCAATCACAGATGGCCTGAACCTTGACCGGATCCATTTCAATAACAGATGGGGACAAAATGAATCCCAGAAATGAGATCCTCTGTACGCCAAAAAGACACTTTGATCCTTTCACATACAGAGCATTTTCTCTCAAAATCTGGAATACAGTTCGAACATGTTTCACATGAGAGTCCCAGTCATTGGAAAAAATCAAGATATCATCCAAATAAACAATCAGAAATTTATCCACAAAATCCCTGAAAATGTCATTCATGAAGGACTGGAAGACAGAAGGAGCATTAGTGAGCCCAAAGGGCATCACAAGGTACTCAAAATGCCCCTCAGGGGTATTAAATGCCGTCTTCCATTCATCCCCGTGCTTAATGCGAATAAGGTTATATGCCCCCCTGAGGTCAAGCTTGGTAAACCAAGTAGCGTTTTTCACCCTGGAAAACAGGTCAGAAATCAAGGGTAACGGATATTGATATTTCACAGTAATATTGTTCAAAAGATGATAATCAATACACGGCCTTAATGAACCATCCTTTTTGGCCACAAAGAAAAAACCGGCACCTAAGGGTGAAGAGGATGGTCTGATATGACCCTTCTCCAATGACTCCTTGATATAAGACCGCATAGCGTCATGTTCAGGTACAGACAAGTTAAAAAGGCGACCTTTAGGGAATTTACTACCAGGCACTAATTCAATAGCGCAGTCATAGCTCCTATGGGGAGGCAAGGATGCAGATTTACTTTCGCTAAACACATCAGAAAAATCAATCAAAAAGTCAGGAACATCCTGAGCCTGGGGGGAGGCAGAAAAAACAGGAGTGTTGGTATTAACACATTGGCAGCCCCAACTGGTTACAGACACAGATTTCCAATCCAAAACAGGATTATGAGACTGTAACCAAGGGAAACCCAGTACGATAATGTCATGCAGATTATACAGAACCAAAAATTTGCAGCTCTCCGATGATCAGGTTCAACCCTCATTATCACCTTAGAGAACTGAGGTTTATTCTCAGCCAAAGGGGTAGAATCGATCCCCAGTAGGGGAATAGACTTCCGTAGGGGTATCAAGGGAAACCCACATCGTTTAGCAAAATCAAAATCCATCAGGTTAATAGCTGCTCCCGAATCAACGAAAGCCTGAGCAGAAAATGAGGACAGAGAACACATCAGGGTAACAGTTAATAAAAACTTAGTCTGAACACTACCCAAGACAACTGAACGTGCAAAACGTCTTCCCCGCTTAGGGCAGACTGAAATAGCATGAGAGGCATCACCACAGTAGAAACATAACCCATTGCGCTTTCGAAACTCATGACGCTGTGCCCAGAAACCACTCTATCACACTGCATGGATTCAGAAGCAGGTTCACCAGGCAACACTATTCCACGCATACCTCTCCGCTCACGCAAACGTGTCAATTTGAATCGCTAATGACATAGAATCATTGAGACCAGAGGGGACAGGGAATCCCACCATAACATCCTTTACATTATCTGACAGACCCTTCCGAAAAAGGGCTGCCAAAGCGTCGTCATTCCATTTGGTCAGGACTGCCCACCTACGGAATCTCTGACAGTATAACTCAGCATCATCAAGCCCCTGATTTAATGCCAACAAGGCTTTTTCAGCTTGATCAGTAACATTAGGCTCATCGTACAATAACCCCAAAGCCTGAAAAAATGCATCAACATCACTCAAAACAGGATCCCCAGGTGTCAGGGAAAAAGCCCAATCCTGAGGATCGCCGCGCAGGAGAGAGATGACAATTTGAACCTGCTGCGCAGCGTTCCCTGAGGACTTAGATTTTAAGGCAAAAAACAATTTACAGTTATTTTTGAAATTCAAAAACTTAGCTCGATCCCCCAAAAACAAATCTGGCATGGGAATCCTAGGTTCCACAACAGGCAACCCAGCAAGATAGGCAGCAATACTCCGAACCTCAGTTGCAAGCTGATCCACACGGCCAAACAACTGTGCAAACTCCATTGAGAGAAAAAAAAAAATCCTCCCCAGCACCCAGAGATAGAGGGAAAAAAAAAAAATGCAACAAACAGAAAAATATCTCTGACAACACTGACAACCTTTTTTCTTTCACAATATTTTTCCCTTCTGTGAGTACCATACAATTTAAAATTTTCAGGCCGGTGATACTGTTATGTTTCGGTAGCTGAGGAGTGCAGGTAAAAAAGGCAATACACCAGAGCAGTTGGAATCTATGAGATTGCAGTACCCTGACTAACCACCACAACTAGAGGCAGCCGTGGAGCGTTCCTATGTTGGTCCTAGACGCCTCGTCACAGCCTGAGAAACTAACTACACCTAAAGATATAAACAGGAAAGCTATCTGCCCCGGAGCAGATCCCCAAAGAACATAGAAAGCCCCCAAACATGTAATGGCGGTTAGACAAGAAGAAATACTGACACAGACAGAAAATAGTATGAGCAAACGTTGGGGCCCAAACTACCTAAATAGAAAAGGATAGGAAGGGCACTTACTGCAATCCCAAAAAACTCTAAAAGCACCAACTCTACTAATTTCAAAAACACCTGAGATCACACGACCTCTACCACCTAAATTAGTTCTCTAGTGTAACAAAATCAAAACAGCAGCCACTGAAAAAACTGCAAAAAGCAAATGTACAAACATCAGTGGCTGAACTAAACTGAGAGGGCAAAAGCCCCCGGAGGGGACCCTGAAGGCCCCCACAGAAGTGCAGGACAAAATGCAAAAATCAAGCACAAAAACAAAAAGAAGAAAATGTCTTATCTGTTAGCAGGAGATGCAGACACGACACAGCAGGCTACAAAGGAAACAGGAATCAAGGATTGAGACCAGAACAATTGCTCACCGGCAACCCTGATGGGAAGGCGACTCCCTTATATAAGACCAGTCAGTAACACCTGATTCCCAATCCTCACAATCTTCACTGGACAGTCCAGTACCGCTTGTAACCACCAGAGGGAGCCTCTGCTCAGAACTCATTTCAAGCCCATTCACAACACCCTGCCGTGCGTCCAAACAGTTCCCCCCCCACATATGGGGTGTCAGCGTACTCAGGACAAATTGGACAACAAGTTTTGGGGTTCCTATTTCCTTGGGAAAAATCAAAAATTGGGGACTAAAAAATCATTTGTGGAATTTTTTTTTTTTTTCACACCCGGCATTATAAACTTGTGAAACACTTGGGGGTTCAAAGTGCTCACAACAGATCTAGATAAGTTCTATAGGGGTCTAGTTTCCAAAATGGTGTCACTTGTGGGGGTTTCCACTGTTTAGGCGCATCAGGGGCTCTCCAAACGCGACATGGCGTCCAATCTCAATTCCAGCCAATTTTGGTTTGAAAAAGTCAAACGGCGCTCCTTCCCTTACGAGCTCTGCCGTGCGCCAAAACAGAAAGTCGTCCAAGGCAAGCAGTCATTCCGGGCAAGGAAAGAGTAGCGCATGCACTGTACACTGTGCCTGCGCGAGGCCTAATTTGAAATGCGCAATTGCGGAAGCCGAAATATGTCACACAAAATAGTTAATAAATAACATTTCCCACATGTCTACTTTACATCAGCACAATTTTGGAACCAAAATTTTTTTTTGTTAGGAAATTATAAGGGTTAAAAGTTGACCAGCGATTTCTCATTTTTACAACAAAATTAACAAAACCATTTTTTTTAGGGACCACCTCACATTTGAAGTCACTTTGAGGGGTCTATATAGCAGAAAATACCCAAAGTGAATTCCACAAACGGCGATACGCAAGTGATGCCGAGGAGCTGGGGGAGGGAGAGAGAGAGAGAAAACGCCGCCCTCCTGACCGGACCACCCTGATTGACGGCGCAGAAACCGAAGTTTACTAAGGTATTTTGATATGAAAACGGGGTATCAGGATATATGATACCTACCGATAGCTTTGTTATGGGACGCACTATTCAGCCATATCTTTAGTTGATATGGCAAAATTGGGGTGACAGATTCCCTTTAACACTTGTTTAGGTGTGTTCAGAGGAAATTTATTAAAATGTAGTAAATCCAGAAAAATAAGATACATTTCAGTCAACACAAGACCTTTATCAGTCATCTCGATGGAGGAAAAGTGTGTCTAGTAGATTCAGGTTAAGGTCTGCAGTGTCCACTTCTTCTAGTCTTAGCGGTGAACACCGCAGACCTTCACCTGACGCTACTAGACACCATTTTCCTCTATCCAGACTACTGATGAAGGTCCTGTGCTGACTGAAACGCATCTTGTTTTTCTGGATTTACTACACTTAAGTTCAAAGGAAATATATTAAACCAGTGCCAAGCATTTCTACATTACAGTTGACAGATTTGGTTATCCTACTTGTGCACTGCTATTTTTCATTAGTGCCTTGTTTTCTTTTCATGCCTCTCCATTACCAACCTGTAGGCTTGATGTCACCTGACTATATAAAAGGTGACATTAACCCCCCAACTATCACCCCACTTGCCACTGCACCAGGAAAGTGGGAAGAGAGGCCAATTACCAGAATTGACCTTTTCTGGAGAGGCTGAGAGCTGATGAGATTTGACATCTTTATATCTATTCTATGTGTATGTATCTATTCTATCATGTCGAGTCAGGCTTTGATTTTACTGTACGCGGCAGATGAATTGCCAGCTTTTCAAAGGACATCAGTGTGTAAAAATCTTACGCCACTTACATGGTCCAAGCGCTGTGTGATTTCTTCTTGCGCCCATTGACTTGTATTGCCGAATGGGATCTGATTTCCGATTACAATCGCAGCATGCTGCGATTTTTCTTCCAGTTCGATCGTGATCTGATCCAAGATGGAAAGGAACAATTGCAGATGAACACAATGATAGAATAACATTGGTCTGAATGCAATCAGATTTTTAATCTGATTGAATTCGTCCGATTTTATCGCAAGCGGGAATGAGCCCTAAGGCCGGGGTCACACTTGCGAGAAACTTGCACCTCAATACCCGCACTGCCGCCGGCACTTGTACCGGAGCGTTTAGCTGCATAAAAATACACGCAGCCGCACATTCGGTCCAGAGTGCCGGCGGCTGTGCCAGGTATTGAGGTGCGAGTTTCTCGCAAGTGTGAACCTGGCCTAACTGACATTCACGGCAATTATTTTATTATAGGTGTACTTCGGGTTTTATAATTACAGGGACTGTTCTGCCCATCTTATGTGTATGTGTACATAATCCTTGCAGACAGCATAAACCTTGATCCCAACAGTGATTTGATAGACACGTGATGTCTGTTACCAAGTTTATTGCAGGAATCGAATATGGTAAAAAACTGTGGAACAAATAACAGTATTTTACTATGTGCTCACAAACATGTGGCAAGCATACAATATATACACAATATACAGTGGTGAGGGAACACACTATATGCATAACATGTAGTTACATATAACATGCGGTATATCCCATGCTTACTGACCAGTCGGAAAAGCATGGACTACAACTCTCACATTTTCATAACAGCATGATGTAAACATCTCAATATTTATACGGCTGTCAAGTTCATGGTGAATGTGTTTAGGACCTACCGATTGTGCGGCTACAGATCTGGATGTAAGAGATCACTATTGAATTCTGATGTCAGGAGGTACTCAGGAATGAACTGTCTTAGCTGTATACTGAGCAAAAAACATGGCTGCTGGGGCTGGCTGCTGAGTCATCAAAGCTATGACTCATGAACTACGGTGTGGTAGATATGTCAAAAAACCTCAATATCAACAACCAAAGACATTCTATAAAACGACCACTAGATGGTGCTGTTATACCACATAACAAATCTGAATGTTTACACAGAAAATTCTAGTGGAACATCACAGGTACAAAGGGGAATAATTACTTATCAAGGGGCAGAAAGAGGCTACTCTTTTTTAGGCTCCTTTTACACAGATGGCACAAAGGGGGCGTTATTACACTAGAATATCACTAAGATAACGAGTTTGTGCAGGAAATGTGTCTTGTAATCTCTGCACATTAATTTTAGCTGGAAGACGTCATGTTGTACTGGGCCAGATTTAAAAGTCTGGAGAAGTAGTTAACGGCTTCATCAGAAAAAAGTCACATGTAAGTCACTATAACTGTACTATAATCGTTGTATGGTCTACTGAACTGCCATCTACCACTATATGATCACAATATGGCAAGGATATTGGTGCTGGTCTTTGTATATGTTTTTTATACAGTAACAGCATTGTTATCTGCGGAGGTGTCCACTTCACCCAATATAATTAGGCATCTTTGTATTTGTAAATATTAGGGGTCCACTCAGATGTGTTTTGTCCTCCACCCTATAATGAACCGCAAGCTACGCTTCTGATTGACCATGCATTATTAAAATTGTATTTCTATAACCTGCATTACCTCTCCACCTACTTACTCCATGAAAGCTCTGCAAATATCCAACTGCTCTAGGACAGAGAGAATGATACAGCATTTAGGAGGCGATCAATATTGTGCATTGCTTTTCATATTTGCTATATCTGCATCGCAAAACACAATCTGCTTTTCTAGGCAAAGTTTAAAATCCTCTGAAATGTCCATGATCAATGCTTTCTGGCTAGGAGCATTAACATAATAAATAATGTATCACGCACAATAATGACAAAGCAAGAGCCGTCTGACATTTAGACGAAGCCGGTGACCCATGACTGGACAACTCCTGCATTTTAATCTAATAAAAAATTAAAAACTGTTACATTGCGATTACTTGACTGCACACATCTAGAAATAATGGCCAACCTCTCCATTGTTTAATAAAATGAGGGTCTATTGCAAATACGGTAGATGTAGTTTTAGCTGAACGAGCATTGTAATAAGTGAAGCCAAGATGAAAAATGTTCCTGACATCTCCCCAGCCTGTTTTTTTTTTTTATGACAACTGTTGACAAAATTTCATCTTATTTTCTATCACAGTGAAGGAAAAATAAAACTACACAAGGCCCATCACCTCTGCCAAGACTAAATAAAATAGTATTAGACCGTGAATAAAATTTTTGATCGCACTCTGTGTACTGCAGGAATCATTCCTCTGCTTCCTGTCTGGCGATTTCTCTCTGACACAGGTGCACGTCAGAATGCAGCACGTGCCTTTGTCAGAGAAAGTTGCCGGCTACGAAGATGCTGTGGGGGAAAGGACGGAGATGAGAGCGTTTGCTTTTGTTACCAATATACTTGGGAGAGGTCCAGTACAATGAGGGTGGTGGTGGAGAGGACAATGTTTGGATGTGAGGGAAAGGACAATGAGGGGGGTGGGGGATGTAAGGAAATGACGAGAGTCGGGGATACGGATATCCCCCGTTGTCACCAATCTGTAACGGACCTTACACAGTTACAGCTCTCTGGCGCCCCCCTTACCCTCAGGTCAGAGGTCAGTCAGGGAACTGCACCTAGGATAAGTAGTCGCCGGAGAGGCTGCCCTGTTATGCACTGGTTAACGAGGCACTATGCAGTGAGGGCGGTATATATATCACCAGTCAGAGGCGGGGAATTATAAATATATACAGCTCTAGCAAAAATTAAGAGACCACTGCAAAATTTTCAGTTTGTCAGATTTTTTTCATTAGGTATTTTTTTTAGCAAAATGTAAATTGCTCTTTTATTCTATAAACTACTGACAACATGTCTCCAAATTTCCAAGAAATACATTTTGTATTTGTTTTCAGAAAATGAGAAAATGGTCAAAATAACAAAAAAAATGCAGTGCTTGCAGACCTCAACTAATGCTAAGAAAACAAGTTCATAATCATTTAGAAACAACAATGCTAATGTTTTAACTCAGGAAGCATTCAGAAATCAATATTTTGTGGAATAACCATGATTTTTAAATCACAGCCTTCATGCGTCTTTGCATGCTTTCCACTAGTCTTTCACACTCCATTTGCGTGACCTTATGCCACTCCTGATACAAAAATGTAAGCAATTCTTCTTTGTTTGATGGCTTTTGACGGTCCATGTTCCTCTTGATTACATTCCAGAGGTTTTCAGTGGGGTTCAGGTCTGGAGATTGGGCTGGCCATGACAGGGATTTGATATGGTGGTCCTTCCTCCACACATTGATTGACCTAGCTGTGTGGTATGGCACATTGTCCTGCTGGAAAAACAGTCCTCAGAGTTGGGGAACATTGCCTGAGCACAGAAGGAATCAACTGTTTTTCCAGGATAACCTTGTATGCGGCTTGATTCATACGTCCTTCACAAAGATTAACCTGCCCAATTCCAGCCTTGCTGAAACATCCCCAGATCACCGATCCTCCACCAAATTTCACAGTGGGTGCAAGACACTGTGGCTTGTACGCTTCTCCAGGTCTCCGTCTAACCATTAGATGACCAGGTGTTGGGCAAAGCTGAGAATTAGACTCATCAGAGAAGATTACCTTACTCCAGTCCTCTATGGTCCAATCCTTTTGGCAAACTTCAGCCTGGCTCTCCTTTGCTTCTCATTGTTGAAAGGTCTTTTTCTAGCTTTACATGACTTTAGCCCTGCCTCTAGGAGCCTGTTACAAACTGTTCTTGTTGTGCACTTCACATCAGCTGCCATTTGCCATTTCTTTTGTAGGTCACTTGATGTCATCCTGCGGTTGCTGTGTGACATTCTAATAAGATAACGGTCATCCCGGTAGATGGAGAGTCGTTTTCGCTTTCTGCTGGTCTGTAGCTTTGTTGTCCCCAATGTCTGCTGATTGACCGTGTTGTAATGGACTGCTGTCTAAAAATTTTAAGGATGGAGGCAACATGATGCTCACTGTATCCCTCTGCTAGTAAAGCCAGAATTGAGCCCTTCTTTTCCTCACTCATAACTTTTCTTTTCAACTTCTTTGGCATGGTTAAAACTTATTTTTTCATTCCTATTACTTTTGAGATATTACTAGCACTTGTTTTGCCATCCAGCTAGTCCTATTGCAAGAGGATTGTGAACACCACATCAGTGTTTATACTTTCGTTTGTTAAATAAGATTTGGTTCAGGTAATCACCTAATCAGAAGCACATTAAGTAGAATAAGGAGTACTCAGGTTGGAATTCAACCAACACTGGAATGGAATGGATATCAGACATGTAGACAAGCTGAATGCATTGGTCTGTTAATTTTTGCTAGCGCTGTATATGCATATATACACATATGATATTTACAGATATAATATCTACCGTATATACCCATGTATAAGCCGAGATTTTCAGCCCATTTTTTAGGGCCGAAAGTCCCCCTCTCGGCTTATACGCGGGTCATATACGGGAGTCGGCGGGGGAGGGGGAGCGGGGGTGTCGGATTATACTCACCTCTCCGTCGCCGCGGTCTCTGCAGCCCCCCTGCTTCTCCCACAATCTCCGGCTCCTTCCTGCAGCGGTCACATGGCACCGCTCATTAAAGTCATGAATATGCACATATTCATGACTTTAATGAGCGGTAGCATGTGACCGCTGCAGGACTGAAGCGCTGCGGAGAGCGCCGGGAGAAGAGGAGAGGCTGCAGGGATGCGCGGCGGAGGGGTGAGTATAGCGATATTTACCTGTCCCTCGGTCCACCGCAGCGCACTGCTCCCTTGGTCCGACTCCTCTGTGTGTGAATGATGAGGCAGAGGGCGCGATGACGTCGTTAGTGTGCGCCCCGCCCCCTGCCTGATCATTCACACACAGAGGAGTCGGACCGAGGGAGCAGTGCGCTGCGGTGGACCAAGGGACAGGTAAATATCTCAGGTGCCGGGGTCCTGAGCGAGCGGTGACACCCCCCGCCTGCTCAGGACACCGGCACCTGGCCCCCAGCGACGAGAGGGGAGTATGTAATTTTTTTTTGCAGCAGCAGCAGCATATGAGGCCTAATACTATGGGGCATAATTGTGCAGAATATGGGGCATAATATGGAGCATATGGGGGCATAATATGGAGCATATGGGGCATAATATGGAGCATATGGGGGCAAATATGGAGCATATGGGGCATAATTGTGCAGCATATGGGGGCATAATATGGAGCATATGGGGGCATAATATGGAGCATATGGGGGCATAATTGTGCAGCATATGGGGGCATAATATGGAGCATATGGGGGCATAATTGGAGCATATGGGGGCATAATATGGAGCATATGGGGGCATAATCTGGAGCATATGGGGGCATAATATGGAGCATATGGGGGCATAAACTTGGAACATATGGGCATAATCTGGAGCATATGGGGCATAATATGGAGCATATGGGGGCATAAGCTGTGGAACATATGGGGCATAATCTGGAGCATATGGGGGCATAATATGGAGCATATGGGGGCATAAGCTGTGGAACATATGGGACATAATATGGAGCATATGGGGGCATAATATGGAGCATATGGGGCATAATATGGAGCATATGGGGCATAATATGGAGCATATGGGGCATAATATGGAGCATATGGGGCATAATATGGAGCATAATATGGAGCATATGGGGGCATAATATGGAGCATATGGGGGCATAATCTGTGGAGCATATTGGGCATAATCTGTGGAGCATATTGGGCATAATCTGTGAAGCATATGGGGGCATAATCTGTGGAGCATCATATGGGGGCATAATCATTTTTCACCCTAGGCTTATACGCGAGTCAATAAGTTTTCCCAGTTTTTTGTGGCAAAATTAGGGGGGTCGGCTTATACGCGGGTCGGCTTATACATGAGTATATACGGTATATACACACAACTATATCTCAGGTCCGTCACTGCCAAGATCCTCCAATAACACCAGGGCGGTATGCTTCCACGAGTTCCTTGTTAGATATTGGCCGGACTCACGAACGTGGGAAATCAGTTTTCGAGATAAGAGCAGCCCAAAAATAGTTATTATTTTAATTGCCGAAAGGCAATTAAATGCAGATAATACAGATATATACAGAGTAATATACAGATATTACAGCCAGAAGTACAGATAAGGTAGGGTATAGGTATGGGATTACAGTTAGCTTTATCTGTCACATTACCGTTTTTTATAACTTGTGGATGAAGGGAAGCTCACATATTCACAGGCACCTTCTTGGTTTATGGTCCGTCCCCACGTGCGACATGAAGCGGCTTCCATGACAGAACAAGGCTAAAGGTGTGTAGCTAGCCCCTCTGGGATGGACTGAATTCTCCTCACTTGACCTCCTAGCTGAAATAATTCCCAATATCTAGGATGGGTCATAACTTTCTAGTGGGAGGCCCAAACGGGACGAATGACGTCTCAATGGGTTAGTTGGGGCTGGACCCATATGGAGAGTCCAAACTTGGGTCACCTAAGCGGTACAGCAGAGTCAGTCTCGATAGCTCAGTATCTGGGACAGCTAGAGAAAAATGAGAGAGCGTGTGTGTGCAGAGGGCTCCCAAGGTTCTGGTGGTATATTGGACTTAACCCTAAGATTCACGGTACTCTCATAATTCATTTCTAGATGTCACTGACGCTCGGTCTAGAGCTTTCCCTTGATAGCTGATTGGCGTTGGGTGCCTTGCACAAAAGACAGCAAGGGGCCCCAGCTCTGCTCCTCCTTGCCTTCATTAACATGTGGCCGCTAATTCTCTGGCGATATGGCAAAGTTCTGTTCTTTTCGGAATGTGTACTTATCCGAAAGGTGGGGGCCACAACCCTGCTGTGAAGGGAGATCTCCAGATATTCTATGGGGCCTGAATTAATAAATCTAAAATTGAGTCTCCCTAGTCCCTCACAGTAGGACATTAGATATGGATGTAAAATGAATTGGGTAGTGAAGAAGGTGCCAAATCCCTGATAGTGTCATAATTAATTGAGAAATGGGATGGATGCTATCAGGGAAATTAAATTTAAAGGGGAGTTGGAGATGAGGCAGTAAGGTGGATAGGACAATGTATAATGAATTGAAAGGTGGGAGAAGATGCTATCAGAGACTTGTAATGAATTGGGGTGGTGGAGGAGGCTGTTCAGTACATGATCATGTTTTCTCCGACTCCCAAATTCATTATGATGCCTTCAAGTACTTATAATGGATGGGGGAGGTCACAGGACAGGGACTAAGGCTATGTGCACACATTCAGGATTCGCAGGAGAAAAATCTGCTGCATATCCTAATGTGTAGGCAGGAAGAGCGCTGTCTAATATACATTTTTTGCCACATTTTTGACATGCATTTGTTGCAAATCTTCCCCCATTCAGTAGTATAGTTGAAACATACTGCAAGAATTGACATTATGCAGATTCTAATCTGCAGCAGGTCTGCAAGGAAAAAATAACCAACGTGTACAGGAGACTTCAGGGATCTCATTCACTTTGCTTATACTGTAAAACCTTGCATATTATCCGTGTGCAGATAGCCTGGCAGTTAATTGAGAGTCACAGACTGAATAATTTGTATTATTGGGCAGCGGTGATTATAGTTAATGGGGGGGTGACAGTGCTGCTTGTCACTTCATATTTTGATTGGTGCATGGCTAATAATATAATAATGGTGGGGAATATAGCTGTATTCCGTGTTGCAGTGCGAGGGAGACATGCATCTATACAAGACGTGTGACCTTGTTATTTTCAGGTTGCGACGATCATGACAAAAGGATTTGTGACTGGAAGTTTTCGACCAGATGGAGAAGAAACAGCAGAAAACAACTTATCAGTGGAGATGTCAGCTCTAATTGCCTGGATGTAAATATTATTCGGTATCTGTTCCGTATGACTTGGAGTGATAATGTTATCTGTAAAATCCCTTAGGCCACATTCTCACATTCGTGATGGTAGATTTTTTTTTATCGGACGGCACAAGGACTTGTAGAGTTTTAATCGATCCATTTACACAGCTGTGTAAATCACAGCTCTGAGAATGAGATTCGTGAGGGTCAGGGAATGTCCTGTTCTGATCAGATTTTGAAGATCAGAATAAGACGTGCTAAAAGCATGTGTAAAAGCGGGCAGCACACCAACAGTGCACACTGATACAGGAAAGTAGCCATATTAAGTATAGCACAGTTCCTTAGCATATAATATACTGACTTATGTATAGTGTCATTCTTAGTTACGGTTTCCTCTATTATGTATAACACTGTCCCTTATTACATACCATCCATTAGTTATATATGGTGCGATCCCTTATTATATAGCTTCCTCTGCTGTTATGTACAGCACTGTCTCTTACATAGTGTATTCTTGTTATTCACAAGACCTCTTATTACATACTCCTCTTGTTGGATATAAAATGACTGCTGATGGAGCAGCCGATGACCAGAAGATCACTCCATCAGCCTCCTCCATTAGAAAAGAAGCTTTCCCATGATTCAGCAGTCATTGATTATGCATCTAACGAGAGGACAATATGTAATAAAAAACAGGGGGCTGTATAATCCGATATGTAAGGGACGTAGCTGTACATAACAGGATACTGTGTAATAAGGGACGGCAGTATATATAATAAAGGAGTCGATGTCCAATTTTCTTGACACCGCACTGATCCAGAAACAAATTTCACAGTACACACGTGTTTTTAAAGAACAGACATTCAGGGTTTGTGTAAGGTCTGACATTTTTTTTTTCCATATGCAGAATTTTAAACTAACACAAAGATGTGTATACTGCTATATTTATTTCTGGATCAGTGCAATGTCAACAAAATTTAGGAGCCTGTACAAGTGCTTCTGATGAGCTTCACTACCTGAGCAACTGTAATAGGAAGCCGTAGAACCTCTTAAGAACTCTTGCAGGATGTGCCATTAATGAGGAGAGACTCCCATCTGCTGGCCAGCCGAAATCAAGCGCAACCAAATTGTGCAGGAAGATTTGCAGGGGGAACAACTGTGTGCTGGACTTTATCAGGTGACCCACAGGAAGGTCTGTCCTGATATAAACAAGCCCTGCACGCCAAACCATGAGGAAATTAGGCACCAGGGAAGAGAGCGGAGCAGACGTGCTGCAGAGACCCAGCTGAGATCAGCATAACAGGCCTCAGCAGGAAGTCTTTGCCACCCTGGCATGGTCCAGATTCTCCGCAGGAGACCTCCAAGTACCAAACATGCTGGTCAGAGCCAGATCTGCGTCCTATGCTGGTCAAGCCTCCGAGGCCCAACGTTGCCTTACAAGAGCCGAGGCCTAGTCCTCTTCTCCCCGAGCATAATACTTCTGTCGACAGTCAAGCCGAGAAGATCTGGGGTCGGCTGGGATTAGGATTACAGGTTGGGAGGGGGTTGATAGGTTCGTGGGAGGCTCAAAGGGCATTGACAGACTACAGTCATGGACAAAACTTTGAGAATGACACAAATATTAATTTTTACAAAGTCTACTGCTTCACTTTTTCTAATGGCAATTTGCATATACTACAGAATGTTATAAAGAGTGATCAGCTTAACAGCAATTACTTGCAAAGTCAATATTTGGCTAGAAAGTGAACTTTATCCCCCAAAACACATTTCAACATCATTGCAGCCCTGCCTTAAAAGGACCAGCTAACCTCTTTTCAGTGATTGCTCCATTAACACAGGTGTGGGTGTTGATGAGGACATGGCTGGAGATCAATCTGTCATGATTAAGTAAGAATGACACCACTGGACACTTCAAAAGGAGGCTGGTGCTTGGCATCATTGTTTCTCTTCTGTTAACCATGGTTATCTCTAAAGAAACACGTGCAGTCATCATTGCAATGCACAAAAATGGCCTAACAGGGAAGAGTATCACAGCTAGAAAGATTGCACCTCAGTCAACAATCTATCGCATCATCAAGAACTTCAAGGAGAGAGGTTCCATTGTTGCCAAAAAGGCTCCAGGGCGCCCAAGAAAGACCAGCAAGCGCCAGGACCGTCTCTTAAAAGTGTTTGAGCTGCGGGATCGGGCTACCAGCAGTGCAGAGCTTGCTCAGGAATGGCAGCAGGCAGGTGTGAGTGCATCTGCACGCACTGTGAGGCGGAGACTCTTGGAGCAAGGCCTGGTCTCAAGGAGGGCAGCAAAGAAGCCACTTCTCTCCAGAAAAAACATCATGGACAGACTGATATTCTGCAAAAGGTACAGGCAGTGGACTGCTGAGGACTGGGGTAAAGTTATTTTCTCTGATGAATCCCCTTTTCTATTGTTTGGGACATCAGGAAAATGCCTCATTCGGAGAAGACAAGGTGAGCGCTACCACCAGTCTTGTCTCATGCCAACTGTTAAGCATCCTGAAACCATTCATGTGTGGGGTTGCTTCTCAGCCAAGGGAATCGGCTCTCTCACAGTCTTGCCTAAAAACACAGCCATGAATAAAGAATGGTACCAGAATGTCCTCCAAGAGCAACTTCTCCCAACCCTCCAAGAGCAGTTTGGCGATCAACAATGCCTTTTCCAGCATGATGGAGCACCTTGCCATAAAGCAAAGGTGATAACTAAATGGCTCAGGGAACAAAACAGAGATTTTGGGTCCATGGCCTGGAAACTCCCCAGATCTTAATCCCATTGAGAATTTGTGGTCAATCATCAAGAGACGGGTGGACAAACAAAAACCTAAAAATTCTGACAAAATGAAAGCATTGATTGTGCAAGAATGGACTGATATCAGTCAGGATTTGGTCCAGAAGTTGATTGAGAGCATGCCAGGGAGAATTGCAGAGGTCCTGAAGAAGAAGGGTCAACACTGTAAATATTGACTTGCTGCATTAACTCATTCTAACTGTCAATATAAGCTTTTGTTACTCATATGTTTGCAATTATATTTCTGTCTGTGATAAAAACATCTGTCAAACACACCTAAAAAACAGAGGGCAGCAGATCATGTGAAAATATAATATTTGTGTCATTCTCAAAACTTTTGGCCATGACTGTACATCAGAAAGAGTCTTGTGGCCTAGCGGGATAACCCGGTGACCGCAGCTAGAGCCAGAGCTTTAGAGAGAACTTATGTGGTGACTCCCATGACTGGGCGCACCATCTTTTGTGAAAAGAACATTAACATTAAATAGTGAAAGATTTTCTTGGTTATTCTAATCTTGTTATTCTTGCTACTGTTGATTTTGCATAGTTGCTAACACTAATTGTCTAAAAAGTTACTGCTTATATAAATAGAATTATATCAAGCCATACTCTTTCCCAAAAAAAGAAAAGCGTCCAGCTTGACCAATATAGTGAAATGGTAAATTTGGTCCCCAAACTTCATACACAGACGATAAAATCTTTGGTACAGTGGCAGGAAAGTGATAGTATCGACACGTTTCTGGAGACTAAGCTCCCTTAATCATGATTTTATCCTCTGCGTATGAAGTTTGGTAAATAAATTTGCCATTTCACTATATTGGTCAATCTGGACACTTTTCTTTTTTTCATGTCCTCACACCTTGACACAGCGGGTCTGTGCTCCCAGGACTAGGATAATTTGACGGGTGAGCTGTAATCTGTTTTCTACATACTTTTCCCCGCCTCGTGAGCTCTGTTCGTTGCATTCAGGCACCCGCATTACACTACTGTACGTACGTCTTAGGGTGAAAGCAATGACGAAATGCAAAAGTGACCAAAGCAGCCGCCAAAAAGGATGAACACAGAGAAACATATGTGCAGTACCTGCAGAACCACTCCTTTATAGGGGTTGTCTTGCTAATTGCCGATCATTTCTACTTGTTGTCTGTTGCATAACATACATATACATACAGCGTCAGACTGGAGCACCTTGGGCCCATGAGAGAAAAATCATTCTTGGGGCCTGCTATGTAGCTACATAGAAATAAATTCAAGATCACCAATTGTGTGGTAAAACATGCTAATATCAGGGTATAATATAAGGTAGTATGCGTCTTCATTATTTAGCAGGGGTTGGGGTAGCCCCCTCATAGAATCTAATGTAGCCCCCTCAGAATATAAAGTAGGAACCTCATAGAATATAATGTAGCCCCCCTCATAGAATATAATGTAGCACCCTGATCTGGTATAATGCAGCCCCTCCCAGAATATACTGTAGCTCCCTCAAAGGGCATAATGCAATCCCCTCAAATAGTATGATGTAGCCCCCCGAGAGAATGCAGCCCTCCACACAGAATATAACGCAGCCCCCTTATAGGGTATAATGCAGCCCCCCTCCACCATTGTCCTTATCACCACCTCCATCATTGCCTTCTCTCCCACCACCCATCACTGCTTTCTCCATCACTCACATCATTGCCAATCTCCAATACACACACATACAGCACCGCACCACATACGCACGCAGAAAGACAGAGCAGTACTCACCTCTCCGCACGTTCCCCGCAGCTCTCTGAAACAGCCACGCTGAATGATGACGTCATCCAGCTGTGCTGTGTCAGACAGGAAGTGCCGGGCAGGAAGCAGGACGGCATTGGATCCCTGCAGTTCTGCTCTGCTGCCAAGCTGCCCGGCGATTGCCCTTAGGGTTAGCTGCCTTGCAGGGGCCCGCCCCCGGGCCAAGATGCAGCCGAACCTGCTTTACATGCGGGCAGTGTTAACCTCAGCCTGCAGCTAACACTACCCGCTATTAAAGTGAAATGGTATTCACTCCTCTCCACGTCCATGGGGGCATAGGGAAGAGTGAATATTCATCTCTCTTCAGCAGTGGGGACAGGCTCTTGTTTCCAGCTGCTGCTCCGCTGGCACTGGGAGGTGCCCCTGACTCAGGGGCCCATAGAAGCTTGGTGTTCCGCTATTAGCGACACGCCACTCGCTGGGGGCTGGTGGCTGGGTGTCAGTGCCTGGGCCCAACGGAGAATCCTCCGGTTCTCCGGTGGGCCAGTCCGACCCTGTATACATACATCTACACACAATATATTTATTACACAGACAAAACAACTTGAAGCATTTAAAAACTTTATTTACTTTTTCGACTACTGGAGTACATTTATACAGCAGACAACCAGAATTTGGGGGATCTATATACAATTATAATCCAGCCATTAACACACCGGAGGAACATTACCAGGAACATCCTGTCCATTAAAGGGGTGGTCCGACATACAAAGCTATTTTCATCCTTAATCCATATCTATTTAATGCCATAATCTAAACTATTTTCTAATATACTTGAATAAAAAATTCACTATCCATCTTTAACTACACTACTGTATATTCTAGCAACCTTTTTTTATTTATTTTTTATATATATGATGCTTTGGTTGAGAATCCCAGTGCATACTAAGACACTCGAATTAAGCGTCATCAGGGGACAGAGGCTGTGGTCACTGTCATTGGGCTGGTTCCTGTGTGCTGTGCATAATGACAGCGCGCACTCTGTTAATGGCTCAGATTATCAGTAACGAGCTGGTACCAGAGCACATTATTAGTGTGTATTGTAAGACAAATACCCAGTGTGCAAAGACTTGTGTCGGGACAGCGCTGGTCTCTGCACACTTGATACTACTGGCACCGCACACTAACCGTTCACCCTGGTGCTGGGTCGTTACTGCTAATCTGAGCCGGCATCTGAGCGCACTCTATCATTATGAACATCGCACATGGTGCATCAAGCGGACACTATGACCACAGCCTCTGCCACCCATTGACGCTTTGTTTGAATCTAGTTAGGCAATAGTAGGGAATGATTAATTTGCGTATATTACTAAATAGTTTACCGTAATTCCATAAGCTAAACAGATAGCAGATAGGAATCATCTGTTTAATAATTGAGGAAAATTACTTTGTGTCGGACCACCCGTTAAATGCTTTCATTTAAAAGGCTCCCAGTGGCTGACTGTCAAACTTCACAAATAAATTCAGTTATAATCTAGCCATTGTGTAGAGCTCCCCAAAACTGCATGTAATAATAAATTAATTCTATAGTGCTGACATATTCCGCAGCACTTTACATTTTAGAGAGGACTTGTACAGACAATAGACATTACAGCATAACAAATACATAGATCAAAACAGATACCCAGAGGAATGAGGGCCCTACTCGCAAGCTTACAATCTATGAGGAAAAAGGGGAGACACAAAAGGTGGATGGTAACAATTGCTTTCATTGTTCGGACCAGCCATAGTGTAAGAATCGGGTGTTCATGTAATTCTGCATGAACCGGTTATCAGCTTAAGTATGTAACAGTACAGACACAGAGGGCTATTAAATCCATAAAGCATGTGAGAACATGATGCTAGGAACCTAGTTATGGTAAAAAATTTTGAATGGGCCACACAGGGATAGTTAGGTTTATGCGTTGAGACGGTAGGCCAGTCTGAACAAATGCGTTTTTAGGGCACGCTTAAAACTGTGGGGATTAATCATATCCTGGGTAGTGCATTCTAAAGACTTGGAGCAGCACGTGAAAAGTCTTGGAGACAGGAGTGGGAGGTTCTGATTATTGAGGATGTTAACCTCAGGTCATTGGCAGAACGGAGGGCACGGGTCGGGTGGTAGACAGACGAGGGAGGAGATGTATGGTGGTGCTGAGCCATGAGTGTTTTGTGGGTGAGGGTAATAAGTTTGAACTGGAGTTTGTACTGCATCTATATGTTTACCCCAGAAGAGGACCAGTCACCATGTCAAATAAGAATCCAGGTTATGCCCTTACTTTTTTCCCCACTGCTCCTCTGAGTATTCCGATTTTCAAATACACTTTTCAGTTCCAGGAGCTGTGGGCTTTTTTATTTAGTGCTTATTTTTATGGTCTTTATAAATGGGCGGTGATCACAAGGTAATCATACATTGTGGCCTATGGATGTGTACCCAGAGAATCCTATGAGCCACCCCCCTCGTTAAGACAATAAAACGTAGCACTGAAACAAAGGCCCAGATTTCTATAACTGTGTGGCAGATAAAATCCACAGTTAGTACATGGATATTGTGAGGCAGTGAGGGGGATCATATGCGAGGGTCGATGTGTCCCCCCCACATGATGCAGATGGAGACTTATTAAACCCGCTGGAGTGCCTTGTGTTCACAGCAGGACGCCTGAGAGTCACAAGGCAAAATAACAAAGAATGGATTGGGTTAAGTAGTTGATCCAATCAGATTTTTAGGAAAACCCATCAAGGGCTTTTATTTTTAGAGGGAGCCGCAGGTTTGGTAGTGGGGCCAATCCCTCTCTCCACTCGGTTTTGAGAGTGGCTCTCGATTCCATTTAAAAATCTGTCAGTTTGGCCTTGGGTGTGTCAATTTGGAGTTGGCAAGATGTAGAGCAGGAGGCTCTGTGCAACTCAGGTCTGTGGAGCTAACAGAGCCTGGGACTTCCAGGCAGCTGACGCACCCAAGAGACACAGCGATGCCATTGTCCACTGTAACAGGTTTTAAAAACGGACTGTATTTGCTGAAACCCGAAATGAGATCCGGAGGATATCACTCCTGTATGCGAGTCTGAGAATAAATACGCTGTTTATGTTGAACTTTCAGTGGTCCCTGCCTATCTGTCGCACTGCACCCACCCCGCTGCACTACTATGTGAAGCATTAGGCTAGGGCTACATAGGGACGTGTGTCAGTTGCAAGTGTTTCCAAATGTGTAAGCTTTTCTGTTGCTGACTTGCCATGTACTTCAATGCACTTAAGTCATCGAGACTGACTTGTGTGTGACTTTTCTGCAATTTTGATTTTTTTTTTCCCGCCAAAGAAAAAACACACATTTTTAAAACAGTCTTATAACATGAAGTCATAGACAAGTTGCACAGATGGTTTTGGTCATGTGACTTGGCTGAGAATTGCAGTCATGCTACACGTTAGGTAGCGCTAGCTTTAATCTGTTAAATTCAGGGTGGTGTGGGCAGATAACAGGCAAATCTATTTTATATAAATGGTCAAGCTCATAGTATCTGTTTCCTAGAACAGGTGTTCCACCACCGCAGGTACATTAGATGCACATTACTGTAGATCATTTACTGGTGTACAGTCATGGCCAAAAGTTTTGAGAATGACACAAATATTAATTTTTACAAAGTCTACTGCTTCACTTTTTCTAATGGCAATTTGCATATACTCCAGAATGTTATAAAGAGTGATCAGCTTAAACAGCAATTACTTGCAAAGTCAATATTTGGCTAGAAAATTAACTTTATCCCCCAAAACACATTTCAACATCATTGCAGCCCTTCCTTAAAAGGACCAGCTAACCTCTTTTCAGTGATTGCTCCATTAACACAGGTGTGGGTGTTGATGAGGACATGGCTGGAGATCAATCTGTCATGATTAAGTAAGAATGACACCACTGGACACTTTAAAAGGAGGCTGGTGCTTGGCATCATTGTTTCTCTTCTGTTAACCATGGTTATCTCTAAAGAAACACGTGCAGTCATCATTGCAATGCACAAAAATGGCCTAACAGGGAAGAGTATCGCAGCTAGAAAGATTGCACCTCAGTCAAAAATCTATCGCATCATCAAGAGCTTCAAGGAGAGAAGTTCCATTGTTGCCAAAAGGCTTCAGGGCGCCCAAGAAAGACCAGCAAGCGCCAGGACCGTCTCTTAAAAGTGTTTCAGCTGCGGGATCAGGCTACCAGCAGTGCAGAGCTTGCTCAGGAATGGC
The DNA here is from genome assembly GCA_033576555.1 of Oophaga sylvatica. Lineage (NCBI taxonomy): Eukaryota > Metazoa > Chordata > Amphibia > Anura > Dendrobatidae > Oophaga > Oophaga sylvatica. The sequence goes on from JARQOD010000004.1 coordinate 121,285,549, forward strand.
AGCAGGCAGGTGTGAGTGCATATGCACGCACTGTGAGGCGGAGAATCTTGGAGCAAGGCCTGGTCTCAAGGAGGTCAGCAAAGAAGCCACTTCTCTCCAGAAAAAAACATCATGGAGAGACTGATATTCTGCAAAAGGTACAGGCAGTGGACTGCTGAGGACTGGGGTAAAGTTATTTTCTCTGATGAATCCCCTTTTCGATTGTTTGGGACATCAGGAAAACGCCTCATTCGGAGAAGACAAGGTGAGCGCTACCACCAGTCTTGTCTCATGCCAACTGTTAAGCATCCTGAAACCATTCATGTGTGGGGTTGCTTCTCAGCCAAGGGAATCAGCTCTCTCACAGTCTTGCCTAAAAACACAGCCATGAATAAAGAATGGTACCAGAATGTCCTCCAAGAGCAACTTCTCCCAATCCTCCAAGAGCAGTTTGGCGATCAACAATGCCTTTTCCAGCATGATGGAGCACCTTGCCATAAAGCAAAGGTGATAACTAAATGGCTCAGGGAACAAAACAGAGATTTTGGGTCCATGGCCTGGAAACTCCCCAGATCTTAATCCCATTGAGAACTTGTGGTCAATCATCAAGAGACGGGTGGACAAAAAAAACCTAAAAATTATGACAAAATGAAAGCATTGATTGTGCAAGAATGGACTGCTATCAGTCAGGATTTGGTCCAGAAGTTGATTGAGAGCATGCCAGGGAGAATTGCAGGGGTCCTGAAGAAGAAATATTGACTTGCTGCATTAACTCATTCTAAACTGTCAATATAAGCTTTCTGTCTGTGATAAAAACATCTGTCAAACACACATAAAAACCAGAGGGCAGCAGATCATGTGAAAATGTAATATTTGTGTCATTCTCAAAACTTTTGGCCACGACTGTACGCTCAGCTCATTCCCTATCCAGATGCGTGCACAATTTCCTAACACTTTGAACGTATAATTTTGCAAAAGGACAAACAAACCAGGATTAGTGTGAATTATTAAAAGGGTTTCACATCCTATTAATGTACTAAGTGTAATTACCAAATCACAAATCCATGGGCTTAGTGGTAAGAAAACAAGACAAATGCACGCGTTCGGCTAACCAGATTAAATAATGCCCAGGGGTTAGGCATTCACATGAATGAAAGTGCAATCTATTTTACCAGATTGAGGGCTAGAAAAAGGCGACAAATTCATCATTTCCATCTGCTGTACAATGTTCCATCAGCTGAAGATGCTGCTTTTACATTACTTGAGGGGCCTATTGGATCAATGTCTTATTTCTTTTATGTCCAACTATACGACCAAATAACATTTAGTGCATCATATAATGAGCAAGTAATGATTACTTATTAGCCAAATGTCAAAGAAAAAAAAAAATTTAAAATTTACATAAGCGCCATAGGTCTGACAGGTTACTGTCCTGGGAAGCGCCTCCAGCCATAACTTATACATGTTCCACACATACGAGGACTTATGCTCCAAAATGGAAATCACTGACTTAAAAATGAGCTGCTTCGGTTTATTATGGGAACCTAGACCATTTGTTAATATGGAACAATTGCTTTGATGTTTAGTTGCTTTGATGAGACAAGAGACCACCTTTTAGAGAGGATAACAGGCCTCTTTAAATACAAACAAAAAAAGGTTCATTTAGCAAAAAACTAATCTAAGACAATTCTTCTTATGTTTCTGTTCATATTTACATTGTCATTCTTGTCTCTCAGTCTCAGAGACTGAATGAAGTGGAGGTCAGGCATGTGCACCCCCACTTTACTCAAGACAGTGCTGCAGAGCATTGTTCTCAGGGTGCCAGAGTCCCAATCTCAGGATTGTTGAGGATCAGACCTTCTGTGAAAAGCAAGTTTTTGTTTTTTGGCAATACCCATTTAGGAAGCCAAATGTCTCCATAAACTAGGACTCATCAACTAAGTCACAGAAACATAGCACCTATTGGTTACATAATCAAAATCTCAGTGAATCACCACACTTATTTAACAGGATCCCAAGAGAACAGGGTTGCCTACCATGGTTTATGGTAATGCTTTATGTACACGGCGGAGCTGCATGGTGCCTAATGTTGAATGTGGAAATGTATTATTTGGGTATAAATGTAATGCAAAATATCTTCGTAATAAGGAGTGTAATAGATTTTGACTGGTTTCGTATGAAGTGAGAAATACCCTGTTATGCCTTTGTATCAACTTGGACACCTGAAAATATATATGCCCATAATTTAAAAGGTAATCCATCATCGAGCTTAACACTTCAGCGGATAGCAGCATATTGTAGGGGCAAAGATCCCGATTCTAGCATGTTGTCCCTTACTGCGCTGCCTAGTGTAGTTTTAAATTAAATGACTGAAGGAGATTATCACTAGAAAACTAGTAAACCTGTGCCATGAAGACCTCTATATTCATAAGCTCTGTACAACTCTGCCCCCCAACACTGGTTGCCAGCTTTGAGTACTCTGTGCATAGGCAGAAAGCTTCCAATACAGTGCTTAGCATTCAGAAAACTAGGGGATGTGCAGCAGATAATACAGTAATTTTATTAAAATTGCAGCAAGCAGCCCAATAAGTGACACCACTGGAGTCAGGCTCTCTGACCCCACATCATATTCCTTTGAGATGGGGTAGCAAATACCAGGGGACGGATTTTGTTTAAAGAAATTAAACAACCGACCAAGATCTCTTCATTTATAAAGACTGGTACCTGTTCACCATTATTGTTGGATATCTATTTCGATATACAAGCATATAACTAGTTAAAAGGGAGAAAGACCAATAGATATAATCATCCTTTTAACTAGAAAATAATTCCATATTTGTAAAATCTAGGAAAATGCAAGAGGTAATGAGCAGATCTTCAAAAGATAAGAAAGTCTTGCTAATAATGAGACATTAAACAGATATGAATATATTCAAAATTAGGCCTCAGGGGATCGTGGCAGCAATGATGCTCATCTATATGAGGAGATACTTACTACTTGAAACAAGAAAGGCACAGAAGAAAGAAAAGCACTACAAAAAATAAAAGGTAGTAGTAAGAATCATAAGAGCAGTGAGAAGTTATATCCCAATCACCCCCCCCCCAAAAAAAAATCAAAACTAATGTATATTCCATTAACTCTGTACTGCCCGTACTGCCAAGGGGGCCAAGAGCACACTTCCAAAACAATGCTTAGTCAGTTCTCAGACTGCTTCCAGTGTGGTTGAAATTCTAATGAGAAGCACTGGGGACCTAATTTCCGTTCAGCAGTGTACAAAAAGGCAAACTCTGCCATAAAGAATGGTATTAAAATGCATCAAAGTCCAGGTCCGCCGAGTCTCTGCACACGAGCATAGCTTTGATATTAGTAAGCAGCATGTCCTGCAGCCTTTTGATTAAAAGGAAAAACTTCTTGTTTTTCACAGTACCGGAGGAATTCAGCTTATAAATGATGTCCTGCTGCTTTACTAGAATATCAGCATCTCTATATAATGAATCACACAATCAATCGGGAAATTGGATACACGCTAGAGATTTGTCATTGTCACGTGTCTACACTGTTTATCTAGCCTACTTAAAAAATATGTCATCTAAAATTAATGTGCAAGCACGTATGCTATTACTTAAAATATCAATCTTTGTTTAATGTAAAGATATATAGAGATAGATATCTATCTAAATATATATCAAACAATTTTTAGAATAAAATATCCTCAAAATTATGCTAAAATTTAATATTCCATAGTTCCATAACAAATCACCCAACCTATAGTTTGTATTGTATATTGCATCACATATGTATGTCTACCTTTCGTGGATCTCTGTTCATTGGGAACGGGTACCCTTGTTGAGATAGATACAGATCCCCCCATCAATCAGACATTTATATGTCAAATCCACAAGGTGGGTCATATGTATAAGATGGGAATGAATACACCATGTTCAAAAATTATTATGCAAATTGGTTTTAAAGTGTCATAGCGTTTTTTTTTAATTTTTTTTTTTATAAATGAAACCCATTGATGGTATTGTGTCTCAGGGTTCTTTGGATCACTGAAATCAATCTCAGATACCTGTGATAATTAGTTTGCCATGTGAGCCCAATAAAAGGAAAACTGGATGTCCCACACTATTAAGCAGGCCAGAGTTTTCAAGTAACATGGGAAAGAAAAAGGATCTCTGCTGCTGAAATGCATCAAATAGTGCAATGCCTTGGTCAAGGGAGCAAAACAGTAGATATTTCCCGAAAACTTAAGCGTGATCATCATACTGTTAAAAGATTTGTGGCAGATTGAGCACAGACGTGTTTGTGCTGATAAAGGCAGAATGAGGAAGGTTTCTGCCAGGCAAGTTCATTGGATTAAGAGAGCAGCTGCTAAAAAGCCTTTACAAACCAGCAAACAGATATTTGAAGCTGCTGGTGCCTTTGGAGTCTCTCGAACCTCAAGGTGTAGAATCCTTCAAAGGCTTGCTGTGGTGCATAAATCTACTATTCGGCCAACCCTAAACAGTGCTCACAAGCAGAAATGGTTGCAGTGGGCCCATACATACATGAAGACTAATTTTCAAGCAGTCTTGTTCTTGTTTACTGATGAGTGTTGAGCAACCCTGGATGGTCCAGATGGATGGAGTAGTGGATGGCCACCATGTGCCAACAAGGTTGCAACGTCATCAAAGAGGTGGAGGAGTCATGTTTTGGGCTGGAATCATGGGGAAACAGCTGGTAGGGCCCTTTAAGGTTCCTGAAGGTGTAAAAATGACCTCTGCAAAGTATATAGAGTTTTGTGGCTGACAACTTTCTTCCATGGTATAAAAAGCAGAAACGTGCCTTCAGGAGCAAACTCATCTTCATGCATGACAATGAACCATCTCATGCTGCAAAGAATACCTCTGAGTCATTAGCTGCTATGGACATCAAAGGAGATAAACTCATGGTGTGGCCACCATCTTCCCCTGACCTCAACCCTATAGAGAACCTTTGGAGTATCATCAAGCAAAAGATCTATGAGGGTGGGAGGCAGTTCACATCAAAACAGCAGCTCTGGGAGGCTATTCTGACTTCATGCAAAGAAATACAAGCAGAAACTCTCCAAAAACTCACAAGTTCAATGGATGAAAGAATTGTGAAGGTGCTATCAAAGAAGGGTTCCTATGTTAACATGTAACTTGGCCTGTTAGGATGTTTTGGAGTTAAATAGCTTTTTTGTTCAGTGAATGTGACCTCCTAATGCTGCAAATTCCACAAATGAGCATTTTCAGTTATTTAAAACATATCAAATGTTTAGAAATTCTACGTGCCTAATAATTTGGAACAGTGCATTTTGAGTTTTTATTCATTTTGGAGATTATACTGTTATTATTTGGAGGTTTCTTCAATAAAATTCGATGTATACTCTAACGGGTGATGACTTATTAGACTGACTGTCATTTGCACCGACCACTTAGGAAAATCAGAGGAAAATATCATTTGCATAATAATTTTGAACATGGTGAAGGTGGGCACCAGTCGATCATATGTAAAATTGTTTTTTGTTTTTTTTTTCAACCAGAAAAAGTGGACATTTTATTTTTCAGTGTGTATTGAAGTCTGTTTTCAATCCATATATCTGTGTCCTACATTTGTTTTTAGCTAAAAGAAGAAAAAAAAAAATCACTCCAATAGTTCCTGTAACTAATTTTTCCTTTCTAACATGCCTGTTGTAACATGTAATCCAACTCTACAAGCAGAGACGCAGGGATGGATCACAGGAAATAGGTTTTTGATGCTCTGCTCTTGGTTTCCTGTCTGTTGAACTGAATAAAAATATAACAGAGGGCAGACTTAGTTCAGGGCAGTTAGATTATTGTACAATAGAAGGAGCAATGCTTGTTGGGACTTGAGGGACAGGTTACCAACAATCCAGAAATTCCAGAACAGTTTGCAAAAATAGGGCACTATTTTGCCTTGTCAGTATAAAAACAATTTACCGTATATTCAAGTATAAGCCACAAAAAACTGGGAAAACTTATTGACTCAGTATAAGCCTAGGGTGGGAAATGCAGCAGCTACTGGTAAATTTCGAAAATAAAAATAGATACCAATAAAAGTAAAATTAATTCAGACATAAGTAGGTTAAATGTTTTTGAATATCCATATTGAATCAGGAGCCCCATATAATGCTCCATTAAGTTCATGTTGGGCCCCATAAGATGCTCCAAACAAAAAATATGTCCCATACAATGCTGCACAAAGGTATAATGCCCATAAAATGCTCCTTAAATATGTCCCATTATGCTGCACAAGTAATAATGCCATAATCCCCATTGAATATGCCCCATATGCTGCTCCATGAAAGTTAATGGCTCCATAAGATGCTCCATAGAATAATCTGCCCCATACGCTGCTCCATAGAATAATATGCCCCATACACTGCTCCATAAAAATATGCCCCATACACTGCTCCATAAACGTTGATGGCCCCATAAGATGCTCCATAGAATATGCCCCATAAGATGCTCCGTAAAGGTTGATGGCCCCATATGTTGTGCTGCGATTAAAAAAAAAATAAAAATTAAATGACACACACCTCTCATCGCTGGGGACCAGGTGCCGACGTCCTGAGCAGGCGGGGACACCGGCGCGCTATGAGGGCCAGGTGCCGGTGTCACCGCTGGCTCAGGCCCCTGGCACTTGCAACATTCACCTGTCCCTGTTCCACCACTGCTCTGTCTTCCGGGTCTCTGCATTGACTATTCAGGCAGAGGGCTAAGCACATCATCGTGCCCTCTGACCTGAACGTCACAGCTAAAGGATGCGGAAGACAGAGTGGCGCACAGTGGTGGAACGGGGACAGGTAGATATCGCATGGCTCACTCAGTCCTCCCCATCATACTCACCACCTCCTGGCGCGTCTCTATACGTCTTGCTTCTCCGATGGTCTCCGGCGCCGGCAGCTCTTCCTGTGTTCAGCGGTCACGTTCATTAAAGTAATGAATATGCGCACCACGCCTATGGGAGTGGAGACGCGTAACATATTCATTATTTTAATGAGCGGTACCACATGACCGCTGAACACAGGAAGCGCTGCCGGCGCAGGAGACCATCTGAGAAGCAGGAAGTGCAGAGACCGCACCAGGAAGGGGCGAGTATGATCTGACAGCTGCCAGCTCCTGCCTCTCCCCCTCCTACTCCCTGGGACAATGACTCGAGTGTAAGCTGAGAGGGACACTTTCAGCCTAAAAAAATGGCTGAAAATCTCAGCTTATACTCGAGTATATACAGTAAGTCATTTGTGACTTTAATTTTTTTTTATTGCTAAAGAAACTTATACAACATTTTTGGACTAATTATTTTACAGTTTACAGTGAATGCTGCTGATGTTTTCAAAGAATTATTGGCTGTAGACTTGTATCACTTATGTTTTTTTTTTAATGTCTCCTGAAAAAATAAATTGTCTGTACTTTTTTGCAAAGATAAACAAAAAAAAAAAAAGTCACGTTGTCAACCCTGGTGAGGGACTAGAAGTTCCAGCTTTCATAAGGCTGGCAGAATTCAGATGAAGTGGAGCTACCCCTGGAAAAAGAGCAAGTTACAGAGAGGACAACAGTCATTATACATATTAGACTTAGTGATGGGAGAGCACTAAAATGCTTGTGTGCTCGTTGCTCGGGTTGAGCTAATTGGAATACTCGGGTACTCGAACAGAACAATGAGCCAAATGTAAGTCTATGGGAGACCCGAGCATTTTTGCCGCGATCCCCCCAGGGGTCCTTTTAAGGTCTAAAGACGTCTGAAAATGATGGAAACACTGCTCAAATGACACGGGGGCATCATGGGATTCGCCCCTGGAAGCATTTCTGACTCCTAGTTCCCAGCTGTAAACAATGTTGTCAGTTTCATGCCATTTTTACCAATGCACCAAAAAACATACCAAAACGAAACCAAAACGGATTTTGCTGGGAAATATGTTAAGGTGCATCGTTTCCAGGTTAATAACTTGTATATAAGGCAAAATAATTAACCCCAGACCAAAATGTTCCTCCACCACTTGGGCTATGTTCAGACGCAGCGTTTTTGAAGCGTTTTTTCAACTTTAATATTGCTTTCAACCAAAACAAAATCAAATGCATTCACTGGGAAATGTCATTGTAACATTCAACAACTCTAGCTGGCCATGTGGTGTGTAACACATAAGCAGACACATCTTGTTTCATTTATGAAGGAGGGACTCAAAGTCACAGAGCCTATTTTACAGGTGCATCAGGCAGCATTAATCTGCTTAACCCCTTAAGGACCGCCGATACGCCTTTTAACGGCGGTCATTAAGGATTAATTAACGGCGCTGTGGAAAAAGTGAATAGCGCCCCCCAGAGGCGCATTTTCTCCGGGGTCTCGGCTACCGGGGGTAGCCGAGACCCCAGAGAACATGAATCGGGTCGGTTTTTACCGACACCGATGTTGCGATCGCCGTTATTAACCCTATAACGGCGACCGCAACAAAAAAAAAATAAAATTGTTGTTCCATTTAATTTCTCTGTCCTCTGATGTCATCGAACATCAGAGGACAGAGAAAAAGGGTCCCCGGGACACCCATGTGGCCCCCGATGTCTCCTTGGCCCCCGTGCCCCTCGCCTTCCCCCTGTGCTAGCCGGCATTGAGAAAAGGCGGCGCCACTGCCTGCGCCCGCACGCTGGTGCGGCGGGGGGGGGAATGGGCGAATTTCTCTGGTTTACCTACCGGGGGTCGAGACCCAGAGAACATGATCCGGGTCGGTATTTACCGACCCCGGTGTCGCGATCGCTGTTATACTAAGTATAACAGCGACCGCAAAAAAAAAAAAAAAAAAAATGATTTCTCTCCCCTCTGATGTGATCGCACATCAGAGGGGAGAAAATGAGGGTCCCCCGATCGCCCCCCCCTATACTTACCGGTGTCCTCCGTCCTCCCGCAGGCCCCAGGATCCCGGCGTCTTCTTCCGGGAAAAAAAAAATGGCGGGCGCAGTGATCAAAATAAAAAAAACAGTACATAACCCCCCCATTTATCACCCCCTTAGTTAGGGACATATAAAAAAAATAGAAATTATATTTATTTTCATTTTTCCGTTAGGGTTAGGGTTATAATTAGGGTTAGGGTTATAATTAGGGTTAGGATAGCATTAGGGTTAGCATTAGGGTTAGGGTTATAATTAGGGTTAGGGTTAGGCTGGGTTCATACTGCGTTATGGTAGTCTGTTAGACGGACTGCATTACACCGCGGTATAACGCGGTGTAACGCAGTCCGTTAACGCTGCCATTCACCCCCATTTGAGGGCGCATCGTGACGCATGCCGTAAAGCAGCATGCGTTCGCGACGTGCCATCATTCAGTGACGGAGCCTCGGACGCGGGCTGCAGCGTCTGGCTCCGTCACCGCTAGCGCAGATGAATCATCTGCTGATTCATCTGCGCTAGCGGGTATAGCATAACGCGATCGGTTATGCTATACCGTTACCAGCCCGTCAACGCTATGTGTTGAACGGGCTGGTAAAACGCAAAATGAACTTAGCCTTAGGGTTAGGGTTATAATTAGGGTTAGAATTAGGGTTACAATTAGGGTTAGGGTTAAAATTAGGGTTACAATTAGAGTTAGGGTTACAATTAAGGTTAGGCCGGCGTCACACTGGCGACAGAATCGGACGACTGCAATACGATGAAATATCGCATTGCAGTCTGCCCTATGTTAATCTATGGAGCAGCTCCCAGTATCAGATTTTTTGTGGTCCGTTTTAAACGTCCGAGTGCAATCGCAGCATGCTGCGATTGTCACCGATTGTGGGTCGCCTATCGCCAATGCAAGTCTATGGGAGCGATGAAAAATCGGATTACAAATGGACCGCACGTGTGACTTGCGATTAAATCGCATCGGTGTCCTTTAGAAAAGCCGGCAATTCATCCCCGGCTATACTGTAAAATCACACTGACAGCTTTAATAAAGAATAGAAAGAATCGATATACACACATAGAATACATATACATACATATAATATATATATGTATATATATATATATATATAATATATATATAATATATATACACACACACACACACATATATTTATAGTTCTTACACTTCTACATACTGTAATAGCCGCTAATTCAATTGCCGGCTTTTGTGAAATCACAGAAGCCGACATGAAATGATGCATTGTTTAGACACAGTTAACCATGTCATTTCCTGTATTTTGATATATGGTTTGAACTTACAATTACATAAGTGTATGTGTGCCAAATTTCAGACATGTAGGGGTTAATTAAAGGTGTAAATTCGTTGAAAAAAAATGCATGGGCTCCCGCTGTATTTTCTCCACCAGACAGACAAAGCAAGCGAGTGGGGGCAGATGATAATAGCCTAGGGAGGGTACATTTTTTTTGTGCCCCCCCTGGCTACTAACATCTGCCCCCAGACACCCCAGAAAGGGCAAATCTATAATTAGATTTGCCCTTTCTGGCACTTTGCCCGTCTATTCCCATTGCCCTGTAGCGGTGGCGAATGGGTTAATAAGGGGTTACAGCCACCTTACAATTGACTTATATATCTATTCTTTCTTTTGTGATTTAAATACTATTCTTTTGGATCCATTATATGTCAGTTTTGCAAGCCTGCGAGAAATTCTCGCAAGTCGGATGAAAATCGGATGTTACAAGGTACACACACATGCGACTAAATCGCATCTTTGAAGGAAAATCGGATGCCAGGGGATGTGTGATGTTTTCATTTTGGTACGATAATCGACCGACTAAAACGGTCCGATTTTTTGTAGTTGTGTCTGACACCAGGCCTTAGGGTTACAATTAGGGTTGAAATTAGGGTTGGGATTTAGGTTAGGATTAGGGTTGGGATTAGGGTTAGGGGTGTGTTGGGGTTAGGGTTGGAGCTAGAATTGAGGGGTTTCCACTATTTAGGCACATCAGGGGGTCTCCAAACATGTGGCGTTCAAAAAGTCAAATCGCGCTCCCTCCCTTCCGAGCCCTGCCGTGCGCCCAAACAGTGGTTTACCCCAACATATGGGGTATCAGCGTACTCAGGACAAATCGCACACCAATTTTGGGGATCTAATTTCTCCTGTTACCCTTGGGAAAATAAAAAATAGCTGGCTAAAAAAAAATCATTTTTGAGAAAAAAATTATTTTTTATTTTCACAGCTCTGTGTTTATACATTTCTGTGAAACACTTGGGGTTTCAAAGTGCTCACCACACATCTAGATCAGTTCCTTAAGGGGTCTAGTTTCCAAAATGTTGTCACTTGCAGGGGGTTTCTACTGTTTAGGCACATCAAGGGCTCTGCAAACACAACATGACGCCCGCAGAACATTCCATCAAAGTCTGCATTACAAAATGGTGCTCCTTCCCTTCCAAGCACTCCCATGCGCCCAAACAGTGGTTTCACCCCACATATGGGGTATCAGCGTACTCAGGAAAAATTGCACAACAACTTTTGGGGTCCAATTTCTCCTGTTACCCTTGGGAAAATGAAAAAAATAGCAGGCTAAAGAATCATTTTTGAGGAAAAAAATGATTTTTTATTTTCACGGCTCTACGTTTATAAATTTCTGTGAAGCACTTTGGGGTTCAAAGTGCTCACCACACATCTAGATAAGTTCCTTAAGGGGTCTAGTTTCCAAAATGGTGTCATTTGTGGGGGGTTTCCACTGTTTAGGCGTATCAGGGCTCTCCAAACGCGACATGGCGTCCAATTTCAATTCCAGCCAATTTTGGTTTGAAAAAGTCAAACGGCACTCCTTCCCTATCAAGTCCTGCCGTGCGCCCAAACAGTGGTCCCCCCCACATATGGGGTATCAGCGTACTCAGGACAAATTGGACAACAACTTTTGTGGTCTAATTTTTCCGGTTACCCTTGGGAAAATAAAAAATTGGGGACTAAACGATCAGGTTTTGTGGTAAAAATATGACTTTTTATTTTCATGCCCGGGAGTTTATAAACTTCTGTGAAGCACTTGGGGATTCAAAGTGCTCACCACACATCTATATAAGTTCCTTAGGGGGTCTAGTTTCCAAAATGGTGTCACTTGTGGGGGTTTCCACTGTTTAGACACATTACGGCCTCTACAAATGCGACATGGCATCCAGCCAATTCTGCGTTGAAAAAGTCAAACGGCGCTCCTTCCCTTCCAAGCTCTGCCATGCACCCAAACAGTGGTTTCCCCCACATATGGGGTATCAGCATGCTCAGGACAAATTGCACAAAAACTTTTGGGGTCTTGTTACCCTTGGGAAAATAAAAATTGGGGTGAACAGATCGTTTTTGTGGAAAAAAATATGATTTTTTTTTTCACGGTTCTATGTTATAAACTTCTGTGAAGCACTTGGAGGTTCAAAGTGCTCACCACACATCTAGATAAGTTCCTTAGGGGGTCTAGTTTCCAAAATGGGGTCACTTGTGATGGGTTTCCACTGTTTAGATACATCAGGGCCTCTACAAACGCGACATGGCGTCCAGCCAATTCTGCGTTGAAAAAGTCAAATGTCGCTCCTTCCCTTGCGACCTCTGCCGTGCGCCCAAAAAGTGGTTTACCCCCACATATGGGGTATCGGCTTATTCAGGAGAAATTGCACAACAAATTTTGTGGTTCATTTTTTCTTTTAACAGTTGTGAAAATAAAAAAAATAGGTTCCAAAGTAAAGTTTTTGCAAAAAAAGTTAAATGTTAATTTTTTCCTTCCACATTGCTTCAGTTCCTGTGAAGCACGTAAAGGGTTAATAAACTTCTTGAATGTGGTTTTGAGCACCTTGAGGGGTGCAGTTTTTAGAATGGTGTCACTTTTGGGTATTTTCTATCATATAGACCCGTCAAAGTGACTTCAAATGTGATGTGGTCCCTAAAAAAAAAAATGGTGTTGTAAAAATGAGAAATCGCTGGTCAACTTTTAACCCTTATAACTTCATAACAAAAAAAAATTTTGTTCCCAAAATTGTGCTGATGTAAAGTAGACATGTGGGAAATGTTATTTATTAAGAAATGTGTGTGACATATCTCTCTGATTTTAGGGCATAAAAATTTAAAGTTTGAAAATTGTTAAATTTTCAAAATTTTCGCCATATTTCCATTTTTTTCATAAATAAACACAAGTCATATCAAAGAATTTTTACCACTAACGTGAAGTACAATATGTCACGAAAAAACAATCTCAGAATCAGCTGGATTCGTTAAAGCGTTCCACAGTTATAACCTCATAAAATGACAGTGGTCAGAATTGTAAAAATTGGCCCTGTCATTAAGCTGCAAAATGGCTGTCACTAAGGGGTTAAAAGGGCCATTATTAAACAGTGGGTCTCCTAAACTTTTATAGCCTATGCTGTGAGTAGATGGGCTGCCAAGAACTACGACGCACCCAAATACCCCTTTCACGAGATGTCCAGGAGGGCTTCCAAAAAAAAAAATGTTGCATTGAATGCAAGGCCGGACCTGCTACAAAGTCATATGCACCCCAATAAGCCTTTAAACCCAGGTACTGGATGGGCCCAGGAAAATCCACTTCACATTATTAATTTTGTCCTACCATTCTGTTTTTTTTCATTGACTGCAAGTTTTGCCCTGCTACCAAGTTATATGCACCCCAATAACCACAATCCCCCTTGGAAGAAACATGGAGGAAGGCCTCATAACAAAGTTTCCCATTAAAAAGGAGCGGGTCTCCTAGACTTGGAATGCCCATATACATTGTGTATTGTCTGGCCAACTTTTTCCACTGTGGGGTACATCTCAACCTTTTCCATAACAAGTATTTAACACCCAGCAAAAACACCGACCCTTGTTAGGAATTAGTCACTGGCTGTAGCAGCACGGAACATGTTAACCCTGGTGATCTAGTGGCGGTGGATGATGAGACATGGAGGAAGGCCTGATTAAAAATTAGGCCCAATTTAAAGGAGCGGGTCTCCTAGACATGGAATGCCCATACACTAAAGGTACTGCCACACTACACAATCCCGCTAGCGATCTCGTTAGCGTCGCATACTAATGAGATCGCTAGCGGGATTGTTTCTATATCGCTAGTAGCTACCTATTTTAGCGATGTCGTTAGGACGCTATCGCGGTTAGCGATCTCCTTAACGACTTTAGCGGTACAAAAGTACCGCTAAATCGCTAAAAAAGGTGCCACACTCAGCGATTTGATACTTACCAGCGGGGCGCCAGCGACGAAAATAGGGTCCGGAACGATCGCTGTGATGAACGACATCACAGCAGGGGCCTCGTCGCTGGTAGATGCCGCACACAACAACATCGCTAACGGGATCGCTAAATAGTGACGTTTTTTAGCGATCCCGTTAGCGATGTTGTTTAGTGTGGCATACCCTTAAGTGTATGGGCTGGCAAACATTTCTCCTGTGGGGTACACCTCAACAATTTTCAGAACAAGTATTTTACGCACAGCCTACCCACTCACCCTTGTTAATAATGCGACACTGGCTGTAGCTGAACGGAACACGTAAACCCTGGTGATCTAGTGGCGGTGGATGATGAGCCGTGGAAGAAGGCATGATTAAAAAATAGGCCCAATTTCTAGTAGCGTGTCTCCTAGACTTGAAATGCCCATACACTTAGTGTATGGGCTGGCAAACATTTCCCCTTGGGGGTGTTTTTTGTATTCTGGTATCATAACACCCTTGCCAAAACAGAGTGGCCGGAGCATGACTGACTACGTTCACCCAGGTATTCAAGTGGTGGTGGACGGTGAGGATGAAAATATGGAGGAGGAGGACACAACTAGCCAAAATCAGG
>JARQOD010000004.1:121300386-121428272 GCA_033576555.1 Oophaga sylvatica
ATATAGACCCCCCCCAAGTGTTTCAAATTAGTGGCCCTAAAAAAAAAAATGGTGTTGAAAAAATTAAAATCGCGGTCATTTTTAAACCCCCAAAAACTTCAAAAAAAAAAAAATTTTTTTTTCCCAAATTGTGCTAAAAAGGGAAAAACTTTGGGGGAAATGTTTATTTATTAAGAAATGGTGTGACAATCTCTCTGATTTTAGGGCAAAAAAAATTTAAAATTTTTTGAAAATTTTTTAAAAATTTTTCAAAATTTTTTTCGCCAATTTTCCTTTTTTTTTCATAAATAAAAAAAATCATATCAAAGAATTTTTACCACTAACGTGAAGTACAATATGTCCGAAAAAAAAACTCAGAAAGGGGGATTCGTTAAAGCTTCCACAGTTATAACCTCAAAAATACAGTGGTCAGAATTGTAAAAATGGCCCTGTCAAAGCGCAAATGGCTGTCACAAGGGGTTAAAAGGGCCATTATTAAACGTGGGTTCCTAAACTTTTATAGCCTAGCTGTGAAAGGGGCTGCCAAGAACTCGACCACCCAAATCCCTTTTCACGAGATGCCAGGAGGGCTTCCAAAAAAAAAATGTTGCATTGAAGCAAGGCCCGGACCTGCTACAAACAAGCACCCCAATAAGCCTTTTAAACCCGGGTACTGGATGGCCCAGGAAAATCCACTTCACATTTTTTAAATTTTGTCCTCCATTCTTTTTTTTTTTTCTTTTTGACTGCAAGTTTTGCCCGCTACCAGTTATATGCACCCCAATAACCACAATCCCCCTTGGAAGAAACATGGAGGAAGGCCTCATAACAAAGTTTCCCTTTAAAAAAGGGCGGTCCCTAACTTGGAATGCCCATAACATTGTGTATTTCTGGCCAACTTTTTTCCACTGTGGGGTACATCTCAACCTTTTCCATAACAAGAAATTTAACACCCAGCAAAAAACACCGACCCTTTTTAGGAATAGTCACGGCTGAGCACACGGAACAGTTAACCCGGGATCTAGTGGCGGTGGATGATGAGACATGGAGGAAGCCTGTTTAAAAAAATTAGGCCCAATTTAAAGGAGCGGGTCTCCTAGACAGGAATGCCCATACACTAAAGGACGCCCACACACCTTCCCGCTAAGCGATCTCGTTGGGCGCATACTAATGAATCGCTACGGGTT
Source organism: Oophaga sylvatica (assembly GCA_033576555.1). Lineage (NCBI taxonomy): Eukaryota > Metazoa > Chordata > Amphibia > Anura > Dendrobatidae > Oophaga > Oophaga sylvatica. The sequence goes on from JARQOD010000004.1 coordinate 121,301,553, forward strand.
GTTTTTTAATCGCTAGACTACCTATTTTTAGCGATGTCGTTAGGACGCAACGCGGTTTAGCGATCTCCTTAACGACTTTACGGTCAAAAGTACCGCTAAATCCTAAAAAAGGTGCCACACTCAGCGTTTGAAACTTACCAGGGGGGCGCCACGGAAAATGGGTCCGGAACGACGCGTGATGAACCATCACCAGGGGCCTCGTGCTGGTAGATTCCGCACACAACAACATCGCTAACGGATCGCTAAATAGTGACGTTTTTTAGCGATCCCTTACGATTTGTTTAGTGTGGCAACCCTTAAGTTATGGGCTGGCAAAACTTTTTTCCTGTGGGACACCTCAACAATTTTCGGGAACAAGTATTTTTACGCAACCTACCCACCACCCTTGTTAATAATCGACCTGGCTGTAGCTGAAGGAACACGTAAACCCGGTGATCATGGCGGTGGATGATACCTGGAAGAAGCAATTAAAAAATAGGCCCAATTTTCTAGTAGCTTGTCTCCTAGACTTGAAAGCCCAACCTTATGTATGGCTGGCAAACATTTCCCCTTGGGGGTGTTTTTTGTATTCTGGTATCATCACCCTTTGCCAAAACAGAGTGGCCGGGCATGACTGACTACGTTCACCCAGGTATTCAAGTGGTGGTGGACGGTGAGGATAAAATAGGAGGAGGAGGACACCAACTACCAAATCAGGGAAGCGTATATCCATGTTTGGTTGTGAACGGTGCATGGGAAACACCTCCCAATAAACCAGAACATTGGATTTAGGCTTTTGCGTCACTATTTGGTGGTGTCGAAAGTCAGGGGGCCCCAACCATCCCTTGTTCAATTTTATAAGATTCAGCCTATCGCATTTTCCGTAGAAAGGCAAAACGCAGCAGCAGGGCAGGCCATACATCCAAGGCGTAGAGAGCCAGCTCAAGCCCCATGCCACTTTGGGTACCCAATAATTAAAGGCACAGAGGAATCACGGGGGACATTGGTACGGTCAGCAAGGTACTCCCCCACATCTTAAGAAGATTGATTCTGTCAGACTACCCCACAACCTCGTGCAGGGCAATGGGAGGGTCTTAAAAAATGTCACAGAACTTTGCCAGTTCCCCGCTGGAGTGGATTGTGTCTTCTCGCCTTCCTGCTTGGTTGGCCAACGGACTGTTACTCTGCCGCCAGCATTTTTTTAAATAATTCTGCACCCATGGCCCTATGGTCGCACCATTTTTGGTACACCCGTCTGTCTCTGGAACAAAAATTGAAATTATCCTTGTAAAAAAACCGTGGGTCTAAGGCGGTTTCACATTAGCGTTTTTGTGCGCAGCGCATCTGCACATGCTCATGCCCCCTATGTTTAAAAATTGCGTGCGCAAGGTCTTGCTTTGCATTCAAATTTTTTGGCGCATTGGTTTTTTTCAAGGTGTAAATCAGTCGTGCCCACCAACAATTTGCATTTTGGCTGGAGATGTAGCGGGTCAGCGACACATCGCCTGCCTTTTTAGAGCTGTCAAAAAACTCTCAGCATTGTTCGGTTTGCACCAAGCAAATAGCTTCAGCACAGCCCTTGCACTTGGCTTTGTCTGCTGCAGTCTTCCACTTGTGACTGATGTCTCATTTTCTGACATGGAGGCGAAGAGGAAAGGGGGTTCGAAGCGTACACATGGGGCAACCCCGAATGAACTAGGCCCACAATCCTTGGCTCGGGAGGATGTGTTCGATCCCAAGGTCCTGACAGGGTACCGGCTTCCACTATGTTAACCCAGTGTGCCATCAGCGAGATGCACCGTCCCTGGCCACAAGCACTTGTCCATGTGTCCCGTGTTAGGTGTACTTTCCCAGTTAACTACATTGTTGAGGGCACGGGTAATATTGTGGGACACATGCATGTGTAAATGCCGGGACTGCACAGCGGGAGAAATAGTGGCGGCTGGGGACAGAGTACCTTGGGACGGTCTCCGCTATCAGTTGCGGAAAGCTTCCGTCTCCACGAGTCTAAAAGGCAACATTTCGACCGCAAGCAGACGAGAAATAGGAGAATTGAGTACTGTGGCCTGTGGGGCGTTGGCTGCGTATTTCAGCTTACGTTCCAATGACTGGGGTATGGACAACTGAAGGCTGCACTGGGACAAGGCGTGGACGTGCTTGATGATGGTGCTATTTGACTGTGGTCAACGGCAGGTGCAGGGCAGGAGGCATCTTCGCATACACCGTGGACAGAGATTGGCTTGCACGCACAACAGTGGAAAAAGCAGTGGTGTCACCCAAGACACTGTTCCTGAAGCCTGGTGTTGGGCCCACAAAGTCGGGTGCTTTGCTGCCATGTGCCTGATCATGCTGGTGGTGGTAAGGCTGAAGTTTTGCTACCCCTGCTGATGCTGGCTTGACAGTTGGTGCAAATGGCCTGTTTCGGGTTATCGGTAGAGTCTTTAAAAAATAACCAGACTCGGGAAGACCAGCAGCTGGACTGGTAACTTCCGTCAGGTTGGTGTTACAGGGAATGGTTGCCCGCCCTCTGTCTGCGGCCACCACACTGTTCTTCCTGCCTAAAACTGGTCTGATGCCTACCCCCCCCCCCGTGTGCTGCTGTCCTCGCTGTGCATGTCCTCCTGCCAGGTTGGGTCTGTTACTACATCATCCACCACCTCATCTACCACTTCCCCACCCTGGTCCTCCTCCTGACTTTCTGGCAATTGTGTCTCATCATCGTCCACCTCTTGTGACTGTGGCTGCTCAAGGATTTGTGCATTGCTACATGGAATATCATCATGCCCCGCTTCTAGTGGAGCATGCGAGACGCACGAATCTCCAAATGGAAAACAGAACAGCTTTTCGGAGTGTCCGAGTGTGGGATCAGTTGTCTCAGGACACTCAGCATGGTGGGAGGAAGAAGGATCAGGGTAAGGAATATGCGGTCCAGATTCACGACCAGTTTGACTTGACCGTGTTGAAAACAGGGTGCTGGTGGAGGATATGTAACTGGAAGTATTATCTGCTACCCAACCAACAACCTTTTCACACTGCTCAGGCTTCAATAGTGCTTTCTTACCGCGGTCCCCTAGGACTTTGGACGCTAAGGTCCAGAGAGGAAGATGTGGGTGTTTTCGGTGGGCCAATTTCAGCTTGCCTACGGCCTCTGCCTGCACCATCACGTCCACTTCCCCGTCTCTTGCCATGCGCCTTGCCCATTGTAAATGGAATAGAATATAATACACGTTCACTACAAAAGGGTGATTTGGGAGTCAACTTGTATGTGATATGTGTGCTTGAAAACCACACTTTTACCTATCTGGTTTTTAGGTTAAAATGTTTTTGGCCTTATCAGATTTAAGAATTACGTTAGCAGGCTGCAAAAAAATACAATGTTTTGGCCTAAACTGGCCAAACTTTGAGCACACAGATGAGCTGCCACGGAGATACCACTACAACAAATGTGTGGCCTGTATTTTTTTTTTCCCCAAATACTGCTGTATATAAGTAGAGTGACACCCAGGACAAAAAAAAAGAAAACTGCAATAAACTGCCCAAACTTTGAGCACACAGATATGAGCTGGCACGGAGATAACACACCGAAAAATGTGTGACCTGTACTCCAATTACACCTGGGGCTAGCTATATACAGCCAATATATCATACAGGTAGCAGCAGCAACAGAAGTCAGGAAAGGAATGAACCCTCTTGACGTATGCAATCATCTATATAAACACATACAGTGCCTGAAGGCCTAGCGCTGATGTGTATAGAGCGACGTTCACTCCCCTGCCTGCCTAACACTGGAACCTACATACTCTGGAATTAGTCCTTAGGCCGGCGTCACACACAACCACAAAAAATCGGTCCGTTTTAGACGGTCGATTGTCGGATCAAAATGCAAACATCACACATCCTTCTGGCATCCGATTTTCCTTCAAAGATGCGATTTAGTCGCATGTGTGTGTACCTTGTAACATCCGATTTTCATCCGACTTGCGAGATTTTCTTGCAGGCTTGCAAAACTGACATATAATGGATCCAAAAGAATAGTATTTTCAATCACAAAAAAAAGAATAGATATATACACATAGAACACATATACATATATATATATTATATATATATATATATACACATATATATACATACATACATACATACATGTCATTGTGACATGTACATATACATATATTTATAGTTCCTAGACTTCTACATACTGTTATAGCCGCTAATTCAATTGCCGGCTTCTGTGAAATCACAGAAGCCGACATGAAATGATACATTGTTTCCACACAGTTAACCATGTCATTTCCTGTATTTTGATATTTGTTTAGAACTTACAATTACATGAGTGTATTTGTGCAAAATTTCAGACATGTAGGGGTTAATTAAAGGTGTAATTTCGTTGAAAAAAAATGCGTGGGCTCCCGCTGTATTTTCCTCCACCAGACAGACAAAGCAAAGCGAGTGGGGGCAGATAATAATAGCCTAGGGAGGGTACATTTTTGTGCCCCCCCCCCCTGGCTACTAAAATCTGCCCCCAGACACCCCAGAAAGGGCAAATCTATAATTAGATTCGCCCTTTCTGGCACTTTGCCCGTCTATTCCCATTGCCCTGTAGCGGTGGCGAATGGGTTAATAATCTCACCTTACTGTCACCTTAGTATTGAAAGGTGACCTTAAGGCAGGTTAATAATTGAGAGCTGTCAATTAGACAACTATCAATTATTAATCCTATTGAAGTAAATTAAAAAAACACAGACACATTAATAAAATTTTAATGAAATAAAAACACATTTTTTTTGACCATATTTTATTTTACACTTAATCCGTGCGAAGCCATTGATCTCCTAAAATAAAGATAAAAAAATAAAAAAACATTATTCTTACCTATTCTGCCGATCTGTCACGTCCCACGCTGTAATCCTTCACAAAGGGTTAACTAGCTTTGAGCCAAGCAGTGCAAGTAATCCTGCATGCTCAGCTCAAAGCTCCTGAATGAATAAGTTCCTCTCCTGGCGACAGGGAGGATGTGTTTCATGAATGAAGCTTAATTGATTGTGTCCACTTTCCCTTTAGGTCAGGTCACTAAAGTTAAATTGCCAATAAATCAATTAAGCTCCATTCATGAATCTATTCCTCTCCTTTCGCTGGGAGAGGAACTTATTCATTCATGGGGTTAGAGCTAGTAGACAGAATTATCTCCCTGCTAACTGTAACCTCTTAACCCTTTCTGATGGATTACAGCGTGGGACCTGACTGTACATCGGATTGGTAAGTATAATTTTGCTTTTTTATTTCATTTTTATTACAGGAAATGGTTTTAGCAGGAAAATAAAATATGGTAAAAAACTGTGATTATTTCATTAAACTTATTTTTTATTAAACTGTGTGTGTTTGATTTTTCTTTCATACAATAGGATTAATAATTGATAGTTGTCTAATTGACAGCTCTCAATTATTAACCTGCCTTAAGGTCACCTTTCAATACTAAGGTGACAGTAAGGTGAGATTATTAACCCATTCGCCACCGCTACAGGGCAATGGGAATAGACAGGCAAAGTGCCAGAAAGGGCGAATCTAATTATAGATTTGCCCTTTCTGGGGTCAGATGTTAGTAGCCAGGGGGGGCACAAAAAATGTACCCTCCCTAGGCTGTTATTATCTGCCCCCACTCGCTTTGCTTTGTCTGTCTGGTGGAGAAAATACAGCGGGAGCCCACGCATTTTTTTTCAACGAAATTACACCTTTAATTAACCCCTACATGTCTGAAATTTTGCACAAATACACTCATGTAATTGTAAGTTCTAAACAAATATCAAAATACAGGAAATGACATGGTTAACTGTGTGGAAACAATGTATCATTTCATGTCGGCTTCTGTGATTTCACAGAAGCCGGCAATTGAATTTGCGGCTATTACAGTGTAGAAGTCTAGGAAATATAAATATATATATATATATAATATATATATATATATATATATATATATATGTATTCTATGTGTGTATATCTATTGATTCGATTCTTTATTAAAGTTGTCAGTGTGCTTTTACAGTATAGGCAGGGATGAATTGCTGGCTTTTCTAAAGGACACCGATGCGATTTCATCGCAAGTCACACAGTGTGGTCCGTTTGTAATCCGATTTTTCATCGCTCCCATAGACTTGCATTGGCGATTGTCGACCGACAATCGGTGACAATCGCAGCATGCTGCGATTGTACACGGACGTTTAAAACGGACCAAAAAAAATCTGATACTGGGAGCTGCTCCATAGATCAACATAGGTCCGACTGCAATACGATTTTTCATCGCATTGCAGTCGTCCGATTCTGTCGCCAGTGTGACGCCGGCCTTAGAAAGACTGTTGGTTTAACTGGATTTCAGTACTTTAGGATTGTAGACCCCACACTGACTGAGAAATCCCCAAATCTGACTTTCTTGGCAGCAGCTCTCCCTACACTATCTCAATCCGGAGCTGAATGCAGCGAGCAGGGCGGCTTCCGGTTTCTTATACCCCTGATGATACTGTGCGGCCAGCCAATCACTGCACGACCACAACAAAGATGGCTGCGGCGTTTCATTGCCTGGCAGACAATACCTGCATTGTGATTGGGTCTGTAAAGTGCGCCAAAAAGCTGGGTGGAGACCAGAGTTCCCGCCGAGTAATCCCGGAAATGCTCAGTGCTCGCCAAGTACACAGAGTACCATGATACTCAGGCGAGTAACGATTAGTGGCGAGTGCGTTTGCTCATCAATAATTAGACTGGTATGTGTGGCCCCAATTTAACCTTAGGACCATCATATTTGTCATATAGCATTCTTTGAGTTGGAGCTGTATACAACATGGTGCTTTCTTACTCCATGTGCTGCATGTTCAGTTTAAGGTCTCAAACCCAGAGCCCATAGATCACTCTGTTTATAATGACTATATATGAGTTTCACTTTTGTATTGAAGAACTAAAATAAATTAACTTTTTGATGATATAATTTTGTGAGAAGCACCTGTATTATACACACCCCTATGAGACACACCATTTGGGCATAAATGGCATTAATTGATCACCCATATCATTGGCATCATCTAATTATGTGTTTTCTTTAGCCAGTATATGTTTTTCTGGGACACCGATTTCTGGAGAGGTCAGTGATTTTATATTTAGGTGCTACCTTCTGAAGCAAAGGTGCTTATATTACAGATGTACTAAGCGCCACATGAATGGTCGTTTTGTGCTATAGCTGGCTATTGGAAGCCCTCCCCCGAAGCTAAGTATAGGGGAAGGGTCTCATTCCTGGTATTTATGACATATCAATTCGTTTTCTAACATGGTGTCTTGTTGTTTTTCTTTGGGGTCAAAGGTCTCCTGGTTAAGTTGTGTGTCCATGAACTGGTCAATTCTGTTTTTTTCCAGCTGTTTTTGGCGCTCTTTTTGTGAAATTCTATTGGTCAGTTTGGAAAAAAACGGGAAGAATTTCTCTATAAATATCTAAGTTTTTTGCCAGTTATGCTCAATTTTTAAGAAGAAAGAAGATCCCACCCTCCCCTCCCTGAATTTTTTGAACCCTTCCCCTGTCGTGATAAATATTTGAGGGTAAAATCGCCCAGCTATAAATCGGTGGATTGGTTCGGTTATAAGTTAATGGTTTCTTGGTATTATCTTATTAATTTATTAAAATTTATGTTACCCTGAACAAACACCATGGCCATTACTTTCCAAACAATTCTGTGTTGTCGTTTATTATTTATTTAATTATGGGTTTTGTGTTAACAAGAGTATTGTTTACTAGAGTTGAGCGAATATCTTCGGTTCCCCACTTACTCCTCAAGCTACAGCGCTTACCGAATAAGCTACAGCGGTAACCCGGCTTCCTGGATCTCACCGGCTGATCAGCTGATCGACACCACAGCTGAATGTGTCGCGGCTGTGTCACAGTCACAGCTCATGCATGGAGAGCTTGTTTGTTGCTCCATGTATCTGGGTTCCCGCTGAAGCTTATTCGGTAAGCGCTATAGCTTGCCGAATAAACGGGGAACTGAACAAATTCGCTCAACTATTGTTTACTACAATACAAGGTTGGGGGGGTTTTCTCCTTTCAGCTTAAACAAATTCATCATAGTCATGTTAAATATAATAAAATTATTTCTTATCCTCCCCATGACCATCAGTGTCTCCCTTACTGCTCTGGTGATGGCATACAGGCAGCAGCAGTGATGTTATGACTACAACAAATAAATGCAGCTATCGTAGTATGTAACGTTTTACTGCTGCTCTATATTACTGATGGCTGATTTACTTTTAGTCTGTATATCTGCTGATCTCATCAGAAGCGCAGGTTGATTATGCAGCTTTTCACTGTAGTTCATCATGACCAGATTGGCTGTGAAGTATGGTCTCAAGCACACTAGTAATTCATGGTTTGGAGATTATTAATAATAGCAGTGACAGGCTAAGGGTAACGTAACCGACAGTAAGAAAAACTTGTGCAGCAATTTACCACAATCAGTCACGTTTCAGAAAGACGCAGCCTGAAGAGATGGAAGATTGTGGCATAGGAATGTAAACCGTATAAGATTTTGCTTTTAGATAATTTGACTTTGTTTTTTTAACCAGCTTTCAAAATGTGTCAAACATACACACATCTACTGTAGGCATGCTCAGACTGGCCCACAGGGGAGCAGGCAAATTCCCTGGTGGGCCACTGTGGATGAGTAAACAACGTACCATTCAACATAAGCGGAAGTGGCCCCAATACATTTGAATGTACAGACAAAAAGTAGCATCTCACTATTCATCATCCAGAAGTGCATCACCACCCAATATATTTCCAAATAACTTCAAAATGTGATTTCTCGCCCTCAAGCAACAGTTTAGGGTAATAAAGGGAATCTTATTTTTTTAAAGAACTACACAGTCATCTAAAGGATCTGGGAAAGAGGAGGATTAATGCTTGACAGGTTCCCTTTAAAGTATTTGAAAAATATGAAAAAAGCAAAATTCTTTGTTGTGACAAAGTCATAGTTGAACAAGCATAACAAAAACTGCACAGCACCATCCCTATAGTGAAGCATGGTGGTAGCATCATACTGTTTAAAGGAAGTCTATCAGCACAAAATGACTGTTTAAACCAGACACAGGCACAAAATATACTCTTGGCATCACCAAACAGTTCAGTGCACCATCTCACCTACTTGTATTTAATTTATTTCCCCTCCTTTGTCTCTTGTAAAACCAAAAATCTAAGTTACTTACCATTAACAGGATTTTACAGAGCCCATGACAGCACCACCTGAGAGGGGTATCCACCCACCGAACAGGAAACCTACTGAATAAAAGGGCGGTATCTCTCCTTCGCATCAGTTTGGTTTCAGAGCACGAGGGGACCTCCAGACAGTTAGTTAGCACAACCTTCACCAAAAAAACATTTTTACTTAACACCCCTAATAGTGCACACCGTAAGTGATCGAAGCGAGGGAGGGAATACAAGGGTGCTGTCATGGGCTCTGTAAAATCCCATTAACGGTAAGTAACTTCGATTTTTCCCCTCTCCCATGACTGCACCACCTGAGAGATTTATATAGACTGGAGCACCCTAGGGAGGGATCACCGCTTCCAACACCTTCCTACCGAAGGACAGGCCAGTAGAGGAGGACAGATCAAGATGATGTTTATAGAAAGTAGTAGGGGTAGACCATGTGGTCGCCTTACATATCTCCTCGATGGAATCCTCCGCTCTCTCGGCCCAGGAGGTCGCCACAGCCCTGGTGGAATGGGCTCTCAGATTATCTGGTACTGGTGTCTTACTAGAGGTATAGGCTACGCTAATGGTGTCCCTGATCCATCTAGCTAATGACCCCTTTGTGACACTACTCCCTTTCCTTCTGCCTTGGAAAGACACAAATAAGGACTTATCCTTCCTATCTTGACTAGTTCTGTCTAGATAGTGTACTAGGGCTCTCCTGAAATCTAATGTGTGGAGTCTACGTTCTTCCTCTGAACTTGGCTCACTGAAGGAGGGAAGGACTACCTCTTGGCTTCTATGAAATTTGGAGGCAACCTTTGGGAGATAGGGTCGTGCTGAGACCAGATCCAGACTATATTCTAATATCTGCATGAATGGAGGATCGATTGACAGGGCTTATATATCACTAATCTTACGTGCTGACGTCAGGGCTACCAGGACTACTGTTTTGAGAGTCAAGTTTTTGTCAGATGCTTCCTTTAGGGGCTCAAAGGGGGATTTTGTCAATGCTTCCAAGACTAAATTTAAATCACAAGGGGGGACCTTTTCGCCTGGAGCTGGTCTAGATCTTTGACAGGCTTTAATAAACCTGATTAACCATCTGTCTGCTGCCAGATTGTGGTTTAAAAGGGCCCCTAATGCTGATATCTGCACCTTAAGGGTGCTAGTGACCAGACCCATCTCCAGAATGTGCCTAATTGGTACTGGACCCCCCCATCTGATGTCCTGAAAAGTTTAGAAATTTTGCCCATATCCTGCCATAAATCCTGGTTGTTATGGGCTTCCTGCTCTGCATTAGAGTATTCACCAAACCTGGTGAAAAACCTTCCTGGTCTCTGAGGGTGTACTACTGGGCGCTGAACGAGGAGACCCAGAATATCTGGGAGAACCCAGGGGTCCGACAATGACATTCTCTTCAGCCATGAAAACCAAGGCCTTTTCGGCCAGAAAGGGGCGATGAATATGACCTGTGCTTTCTCTTCCCGAATTTTCCGAAGTACTGTCGGGATCAACATCAATGGGAGTAAGGCGTACGCAAGGTGAAAGTTCCAAGGGATCTGTAGTGCATCTACAGCATAACGTTTCTCTCTTGGGTCTAGGGAACAGAATTTGTTGGTCTTTCTGTTTTTCCTGCTCGCAAACAGATCTATCTCTGGCTGCCCCAAAGATGCACTATCTGTTGGAACACTGGTTGATCTAGTTCCCACTCTCCCTGTTTCAAGGTTGTCCTGCTGAGGAAATCTGCCTCCTCGTTGTCCTTCCCCCTTATGTGTAAGGCTGATATCTGCAGTTGGTGATCCTCCATCACCTGTAGAATCTGCTGAGCTAGTAGCATTAATGGTCTGGACCTTGTGCCTCCCTGGTGATTGATGTAGGCTACCGAGGTTCTGTTGTCTGATAGGATACGGACGTGATTGCCTCATAATTTGGGAAGGAATCTTAATAATGCTTCCTTTACGGCTAAGAGTTCCCTGCAACTTGAGGAGTTTGCCGCCTGAGCTTTGGCACAGATCTCCTGTATTACATTGTCTCGGAGATGCGCTCCCCATCCTTCTGCACTCGCGTCAGTCACTATCATGTCCGAGACCGGGGGGGGGGGGACCATGGTACACCACGTGATAGATTCTGTGGGTTTAGCCACCAGGTTATGGTACTCAAGGTCTCTTGGGATATCACTATCTTCCCCTCTAGATGGCCCAATAGTCTCCCCTCCCCCTCCAGGACATCCCGCTGCAGATCCCTGGAATGGTACTGGGCCCACTGCACCGCTGGAATGCATGAGGTCATAGAACCCAGGAGTGACTTGGCTTTCCTCGGGGACATCGTTGGTCTGGATAATACTGCTGATACTAATGCTATCATCTTCTCCTTCTTGTCCTCTGGAAGGAGACAGAGTTGATTTTCTGAGTCTATAGTAAGCCCCAAGAAGGACTGAACCCTTTTGGGCTGGAGTCTTGATTTTTCCATATTTATCATCCAGCCTAGACTGGACATGGTGACTTGAGTAGACCTTAGATGGGTTTTGCACTCTTGCTCTGATTAGCCGATTACTAGAAAATCGTCTAAGTAAGGTATTAATATGTCCTTTTCCTGCAAGCGTGCCGTCACTTCCAGAATTATCTTGGTAAAAACTCTTGGTGCCATAGACAGGCCAAAGGTCAGTGCTCTGTATTGGAAATGTCTTAGCTGATCTTTCATACATACTGCCACTCATAGGTACTGCTGGTGTTCTTGATAGATAGGGACGTGATAATAGGCGTCTGAGGTCTAATACGCTCATGAAACAACCTGGAAACAAGATCTTGATTGCCGTCTTGATGGATTCCATCTTGAATGGCCTGTAGACCAAGAATTTGTTGAGGCTCTTCAGATTGATTATTGTCCTGTATGACTGATCTGGCTTCCTTATCAGAAACAGGGGAGAGTAAAATCCTCTCCCCTCCTGCTGAGCAGGCACATCTACTAGTACTCTCTTCTGAAGTAATGACAGTACTTCGGCTTCCAGAGCCTGTTGTTCCCTCTTGGTGACGAGATCCTGAACTTGTCTCTGGGTACGGAAGCAAATTCCAATCTGAGGCCTGTTCTTATAATGCCGAGCACCTAAGCATTGGCTAAGATCTTCTCCCAGGCGGTTTGGAAGTAGGACAGCCTTCCTCCCACCTGGGGCGGCCCATCACTTGGAGGATTTTCTACCTCTTGAGGATGGCTCTCCAAACATGAAGCCTTTATTAAATGGTCTTCTGGCTCTCCAGTCTTCTGTATTCTTGGATGGCATGCTCCTGTTAAAATGCCTTCTACGAAAGGAGCTATTGAACTGCGGTCGTGAGACTGACGGAAACCCTCCTTTTTGTCGGCTGCCTTGTTCAAGATGTCGTCCAAGGTCTGTCCAAAGAGGAATTTGCCCTCACAGGGAATGGAACACAGTCTGGTTTTGGACTGTGCATCTCCTGGCCAACTTTTAAGCCATAAAGGCTCTACGGGCCGCATTAGACAGGTTCGCTGATCTAGCCGTTAATCTTAACGAGTCAGCTGAGGCATCTGATAAATATGAAGCTGCCCCTGCAATAGAGGTAGACCTGCTAGAATCTCCTCCCTTGGAATGTTATACTGTAGGTGCTCACCGAGTCGCTGTAACCATATCAACAATCTCGCTGTGCAGGTGGCTGCAATGGCCGGTGTTTAATGAGCCCGCTGAAGCTTCCCATGCTTGCTTTAGGAATGTTTCGGCCTTCCTGTCTAAGGGGTCTCTGAAGGTACCTAAATCATCAAACGGTAGTGTAGAGTTATTTACGGCTTTGGCCACCGCCACATCGATCCTTGGGGCCTTTTCCCATATTATGGCGTCCTCATCCTCAAAAGGATATCTCCTTTTTGAAGATGGTAATGGCCCTTTTTTCTCCGGCTTCCTCCATTCTCTGTTAATGAGTAGTTTAATATTCTCATTTACAGGGAAACAACGTCTCTTAATCTGACTCAGGCCTCCGAACATAATGTCCTGGAGGGATCTAGTCTGTTAGGGGTCTGATATGCCCATATTGGACCTAATGGCCCTAACCAATCTGTCCGTATCTTCCGTAGGAAAACAGGGTTTTCCGCCCATCTCATCATCCGAGGATGAAGAAGATAAAGATCCTGAGTCTGAACTGTTAACCCGCTGAACCAATTCTTCCGGTTCGGAATATATAGATTCAGGTCTGACCGTCGATATTTCTACCATCAGACCTCTTAATGACTCCCTGACCTCCGACCTAATAATGGATTTAAGGTCCATGCCAAACCCCGGTGTCTCCTCTGCTATAGTCTGCTGTATGCACTGACAGGGTGCCTTGCTACTGGACTCGTGCAGAGACTGCTTACATTGTACACACATTTTTTTGTTTGGAGGTGCGCTTCAGGGGCCTTTCCTATGAAGGGAATAGAGAGAAAAAGAGGGGCCCTTAATATCAATCACATTCACATAGATCACTCACCACCTGTGGATCAATCTACGGTACCAGAGACGAAGGCTGAGCTGGTTCCGAAGAACGTTTGTCCCTGGCGGATGATTTCTAGCTTGCCTTAGTTTTCAGGCTTGCTCCACTGCTCGAGTGGCTAGTTTTACGCTTATGCCCCTGTGATGGTGGCGGCGATAGCATCAGTTGATGTTGCTGCTGCTGCAGAGGCTGCTGCTGTTGTGGCTCCATATTAGAAGTACCTGACAGCAATTGCAGCCATTCTTGTGGAGCCACCCCTTTAAATACTGGGTGGCTCTTCCTCCTGTCTCCGTTGCTCTCTTTCACTTTTTTTTTTTATTCCTTTTCCAGCGCGATGTGCACAAGGAACCCATGCCCTGTACACCCGCCCCGGATAACGTCACCTGACCACACGGCGCAGCACCGCCTCTCATGTCCGGCGTCCTGCGCCAGAAATTACGTGCCTGGAGCGCTTCGTCAGGACGCGACGGAAGTTCGCCTTCCCGCATGTGCGCAGCCCGGGTAACGCTTACCAGCGCGCTCGGCCCTCATGCGCAGTCCCGGTGAGCCCGCCCGGCCTCTTCTGTTACAGTCCTGGCCTGGGCGGTCCTTTCCCACCAGCGCACTTGGGTCTGCCATGCGCTGGCCCGGAGCGTGCCCTGGCGCACATCGCCGGGGGACCCAGTGCGCACAGCCCAGGACAGCTGGCCCTTCTGAGCAGCTGGAGGTCATCCTGCGCACATCACTGGGAACTCCCCTCCATGCACGCAGACCCAGGATCCCGGCAGACAGGGACAGTTCCCAAAGAGGTCCCCTGCTGCCTCAACTGTGTCGGCTCGATGACCACTTTCATCCACCCTGGGAGGCATCCCGACTTCTGGACACCTATCCAGGTAAGTGTACTGCACTTGGCTGTAGGCTTCCACGAGGACAGGAAACCTAACTGATGTGAAGGAGAGTTACTGCTCTTTTATTCATTAGGTTTCCTGTCCTGGTGGGCGGATACCCCCTCTCAGGTGGTGCTGTCATGGGAGAGGGTGAAAAATTGTCAATCAAGGAATAGAGAGCAGAAATGGAAAATAAAGCAGGAAATGTGCACTGAACTGTTTGGTCACGCCAATGATGCATCTCTGCTTGGTTTGAGCAGTCATTTTATGTTCCCTCGTGATATCACCTACAGAGATTCTGAGAGTTGCATTAATCAATGAATAGATGAACTGCACATTCACTAGATCTACCTACCCTAAGATTTTTAGCATCTTCCTTGAAAAAAAAAAAGGAATTTCATACATAAAAAAAAAAAGTTTCTCTTTAAAATAATCAAGCTTACTATAAGATGTCATGGACATGCCCTTGAGAAGAAACAAAAAGGTAGTGCTATATTCATGGGAAAATGGGAAACATGATTTATGTGCTTGTCTGACCTTGCACTACTACAATGAAACAGCATGAGCTTGCAGAACGATTAGAATATTCATATTTTTCATCATGCCTAAGGACATAAAGCACAGAAAAAAATGGGATAGAAATCAATTGGATACAAAATTAACTCTGCCAACTGCAAATTGGAAAGAAAAACTGAACTGCTATTTTTCATTCACCATCTCTTTTGAAAAAACAGTAGATCTGTAAAAATTGCTTATGTGGTACAAACCTACATGGCAGAGAAGCTGTCTCAGACTAGGACTAGAGTTGAGAAAATATTGGAACTGGTCGCCGAATCTGAATTTGCCATATTTGTGCCATATTGCTACCCTATAGTTATATTTAATAACTTTATATAGCGCCAACATATTCAGCAGCGGTTTACAGTTTTGCACACATTTTCCTCGCTGTCCCCGATAGGGAATCTAGATTGTGAGCCCTATCAGTATTGGAATGTGGTAGGAAACCGGAGAACCAGGAGGAAATCCACACAAACACGGGGAGAGCATACAAACTCCTCGCAGATTTTGTCCTTGGTTGGATATGAACCCAGGACCACAGTGCTGCAAGGCTGCAGTGCTAACCACTAAGCCACTATGCTGCCCTGTTTGATGATTGATTCCGAACATATTCTGTCATTTCTACTCCTATTGACACCAGTAACGTTCGGCGGATATTGCAAATACAATATTCGCCGCCGCGGGTAATTAGAGCAGAATTTTGAAAAATTCACTCAACTCTAACTAGGACTTTGAGCCAGAGGCTACACAATGTGTGCACGTCCAGTTTTCATAATGTCTTAACTTATCCAGTTGTGTACCTTAATGCCCAAACTTACTGCTGTCTACTTATTCTCACTTTGTGACCTTAACGTACGTACGTACGTACGTACGTGTGCCTGTCTATACGTGTGTAGGTACGTGTACGTGCGTGTGAGATCCATACTTGCATATCCAAATCCACAACACATTTTGCCCACTAAATTGACTACCTTATGATTGCACTGTCTGACAATACCCTGAACTTCAGCTGGATTTATTTAGATCTTATATACCATGTACAAATTTGCTTTGATTATTCGTTAGTTGTTGCAAGAATTGACTAAAAAGCATAAAAAAAATAAGTAATGACAAAATTAGAAGAACAAACAGAAGTGCATTGAGTGCAGTGGCGTGCCACTAATAGCGGCAGACCATGTGGTTGCTATTGGGCCCGTGAGTTGAGGGGGCCCCCCACCTGGCATCTCACTTTCAACTGTATCTCTATCCTGGATGCAGGTACAGTGTGAAGCAGTGAGTCATCTCCCTCCTCCATCACTCTCCCTATGCGGAGCTCTGACGTCACTACACACTACTGTACGAAGCTTCAAAACTCTCCCTGCAGAGACTTGAGCAGTGGGGAAAGGAAAAAGGGGAGTATTTTTTTTTTATATCAACTAGAACATTGTAGCAATTTGGGTGATCATACAGTGTGGGGGGCAATGATACTGTTTGGTGCGCTATGTGGGCCACTATGCAATACACGACTGTGGGAGCCTTCATACTGTGTCGGGGGTCACTGTGGGGCAATTATACTGTTTTAGGCGGACTTGTTGGCTTCATACTGTATGGGGGTGATATCTTAGTGCATGGGAACACTAAGGGGCTTCAATGGGAGCAAAATTATTTCGTAAGAGCTGCAAAGTTGTGAGATATGGTTTTCTGTGACCACATAGAATATTTTTTCTTTGGATGGGTGGGGAGAGGGGACCTAAATTAGAACAAATGATAAAAAGGACACATGGAAACACTGTATAGATGAAAAAAAAAATCAAATTTTTGGTGCGCTCGGCGCACCGTCAAAAGGACGCATACGCCGGCAAACGCATACCTGCGCAAAGCCTGCGTAACCAATGCTAAAGATAGGGTACGCAGGTCGCATGCAGCGTCATGCGCCCATAGGCGGAGCAGCCGGGAGGAGGCGTGGCCGGGGCGGAGCTTAGCAACAGCCGTGCGCAGACCGACGCAGGTCTGTCAAACGCAAATGTGAAACCGGCCTAAAATCATGCTTTAACCACATGTCACACACTGACTGTTCTGCCTAGAATATGACCATGCTGTTCATCGAAACATGACTATATACGGTTTAAGTTTCATTAATTGACTGCTTTGTGAACAGTTACTAGTCTGTTGCTGGTATTTGATACAATTACAAATTTGATTTACATAGGTCTTTATTTATAGGTTGTGTTGCTATAACGTTTTTTTTCCCTTTTATTGGTGTCTTAAGTCAGGATTCGGGATTCCTTGGTATTTGTTAGATTAATATTTTGCGATTAATGAAGTATCAAATTTTTTTTTTGATTATATTATTGGTTTAATGTTTGATGATTATTCAGAGTCAATTATATTTACATAGGGCTCCAGTTGGGTTTTCGAAGATTAATTATGTTTCAAACGCTCATCCCAGCCAGGGCTCAGATCCTGCACCTGGCTGTATTACAGCTCACAGAAGTAGTTGTATTTTAAGGGCCCAATCCATTAAGGTGTTCACGCCTTAAAATATTGCAACTTACGGCATTTTCACGCCAATCTTGGCCGGCTTCTCCTAAAGTGGTGGGCCTTGGCTAGGCCTGTCCGTCTAGTTAATAAAAATGAACGCAGCTCTAGTGCTGTAAAATTGACCCCAATGTATGCAAGTCCGTGCCTGCAGTATAACTCTGGTGTAGGCACAGAGCCCTTTTAAGATGAACCTAACCCACTAATTGTCTCATCACTAAGACCGGCATGCACAACTACAGTCGTTATTAATCGTGCCCTTTGGTATCTACGGGACCAGGAGAGTTATTCCTAAAACAGTCCAACATAATCCAATCATTGACAATGAAATACTACAAATCAAATATTTTAATGGATCCATGCAAATGTCAAGAAATACAGAGCTCAAACTGGAAAAGTGAAAGGAAAACATTTATTAGTCTGCTGCAACTTATACCATTAAAGCACTAGTGAACACTACCATCTAGTGGTGAAATTAAGAAGTGCTGCTAGTACTCAATTTAGTTGAAAGGGATTACAGGGGCCTTAAATAAAAAGGGAATTAAAGTACAATCAAAATTTGGTTGTAGATCTAGAAATGAGTGAATATTTGAAATAGGTTATTGTTATACTTGCACAATCTGTAGAAAAAAAAATATATATACACATTACATTGCTCATTTACCGGCAGCATAATCACAGGAGAATAAATCGGGTCTCCCAGGGCCACGCTGGGAGCAGATGTGTTGCAGACATTTCTGCAACTGAAAATCCGTTCTGTACACAAAAAAAAAAAAAAAAGGACTGCTTGCAGCACATTTATGGATTACGCTAAACTTGTTGCAGACGATGGGACAGATACATCCATTTCCATGCCTACTTAAAATAGAGAAGGCAGCACAGTTCACATATAGGGCGCAGCACTAGGTGACCTGAGTGTTAATGGAGGCACACCAATAGAAGTTTGGCACATGTAGAAGTCTTTATATATTCTTGAATAGTGGCTTCCTATCAACTTGAAAAATACGATGGGCAACAGATCTACCGCTAATACCCCAAAACCTGGAGTCCGTGTCCATCTAGCTCCTGTCTGAAGGTACAATGTGAGCATATATGTGTACAGATGTCATTCTGTATTAAAACCCTGAACAAAATCAGCCCTCGTGTATTATTCCCCCAGTAGGGAACAAAAATTTGAGCGAACAAAGGAACTGTCATATTAAATAAAAATTCTTCAAGCCATGAAAATATTTGCCAGTTTAGTAGATGGGGAGAAGTGATTGATTTTACCATACTACCAGGGCCGTTGGGCAATGTTTTTCATTTCCTATTGAGTATATGGCAAGTAATGTTCATAAATGAATCAGAGGTAATTCTTAAAGGAACAAGAAATATTCTGCTACAGGAGGAAATCACTCATGAAATATGTCAAAGTGAAACTACTGTTCTATTGATAACATAGCCTCAAGACCAATGCGAAATAAAAAGGATTGTGGAGGTCCGACACCCAAAACCCCCACTCATAACTTATCAAGCCTGGATGGAAACAGTAAAGAGTGCGGAACGTTACCATTTTGAATATTAAGGCTTCTGCTAGGTACAGCAGATTAGTTGTCATTGAAGGTAATAGGAGTTGAGCAGCAGGTCTCGGTAGCAACCACTAATGTACCAATCTGGCTGCCAGCAGAGGTAATAACCGCTGATCATTAGGGTTGTTGGGTTTCAAACCCAACAATAGTAAATAGACAGTCTATTAAAAATATATATTATATATTTATATTATATAATATATTACATATTATATTTTATTTTCTATTTGTAAGCATGTTTTTGTTCAGAGAAAAAGGAAACACCGTGCAAGACTAGTAAGAAGAAAAATGGTTCACCGGGTGACTTACTTATGAGTTATACTGCAATAGCAGTGCGGGTAAGAAAGGCTTTTTATGGCAGCCTTACTCCTAATTAAAAAAAGTGCACAAAAAAGTTGCTACAATTTGTCAATTGATTCATTTTGTATACATTATTTCAAAACAATGCTTCTTCATTGCTTAGGAGTCCTATGGGTGGTCCTACTTAGTATGAGCCATCTTTGTATGAAAACTCCGAAAATGTCAATCTGTTATATCCAAGTAGAACCACCCACCAGACCCATAAGTAAAGAATGGGGAGCCAAGGCGTCCTGATATTGCATTGTTCAATAATATTCTGCTGGAAGATCAGATACTATAGTGGGGAAAAAAAGTATTTAATCAGCCACTAATTGTGCAAGTTCTCCCACTTAAAAAGATGAGAGGCTGTAACTGACATATAGGTAGACCACAACTATGAGAGTCAAAATGAGAAAACAAATCCAGAAATTCACCTTGTCTGATTTGGCAAGATTTATTTTGCAAATTATGGTGGAAAATAAGTATTTGGTCATTAACAAAAGTTAATCTCAATATTTTGTTATATATTCTTTGTTGGTAATGACAGAGGTCAAACGTTTTCTGTACGTCTTCACAAGGTTGCCAAACTTTGTTGGTGGTATGATGAATTTGCACAATACTTTTTTTCCTCACTGTATGTTTAATATGATAGGTTCCCATTAATAACCAGAAAATTCTAGAGTTCTTAGTTCTCAATATGGCATTTCTCTTGTTTTAAAACTAGAGTCTTTGTATTGCAACAGCAGTTATTAATGCTGGTAAGGCAACACATAGGATTACTGCACACAGTTCACAGTGACAAGGATTAATCGGATCCTGTCCTACAGATCCTGAGAGGGGATTACTAGAAGAGGTGAGAGGAGGGCACAAGTCTCCACACTCATTACCAAGCGGGAAAAAAAAATTAGGTGATTTATATTGATTACAAAATGTGCTGCACTTGTATGAGCTACACCCCCCCAAAAAAAAAAATAATATACAGATTATAAGTTAGAGAGGGAAGTCCTGCATAAATCCTCACCACTAGCAACAAAAGTGTTACCAACCCAAAACATTGGATTAAATATCCGATGTGTGCAGCTTCACAGGACTCACTTCCTTCCATCTATTACCTATAAAGGACTGAGTTGGTGAATTGTGGCTCAATTTTACTTGAGGATTAAAAGAAGCACTCCCACCAAACTTTTTATCCTGTTAAAATATTGCAATCATATTATATAGCACTGTGTACTTACAATTGCTCATTTTCCCTTTTTACCCAGTTAATTCTTCTCTTTTCTCTACTCTATTTAGAAACAGCAACTTTTCCCAGCATTAATCATTCCCTCTCCAACTCCTGACCCAACTGCTCCTTCTTAACCCTGCCAGGGACTTTTGCAATGACTCATGACTCAAAAGGAAGAATTGACCTCCTGTTTCTACATAGAGATTAGAAGGATTCACCTAGTCTGTTTTTAATCACATAATGTCAGAGATAATGGAAAAATAATTAACAGAGTTTAAGAGTAAAATGAGCAATTGTAAGTACACATTGACATATGATTATTGCTATATATTACGAGTATAATTTTGATGGGAGTGCTTCTTTAACCCCTTCGCCCCAAAGCCTGTTTTCACCTTCCTGACCAGTCACTTTATGAGGTCATAACTCTAGAATGCTTCAATGGATCCCACTGATTGACATTTTTTTTTCTCGAAATATGGTACTTCATGTCTGCTTTACATCAGCACAATTTTTGAAACTTTTTTTAGTAAGTTAAGGGTTAACCCCTTCATGACCCAGCCTATTATGACCTTAATGACCTGGCCATCTTTTGCAATTCTGACCAGTGTCCCTTTAACTTCGACGGACCCTAGCGATTCGGAGTTTGTTTTTTCGTGACATATTGGGCTTCATGTTAGTGGTAAATTTAGGTCAATAATTTTTGCGTTCATTTGTGAAAAAAAAAAAAAAAAAAAAAAAGGAAAATTTGCCAAAAATGTAGAAAATTTCGCAATTTTTAAATTTTGAATTTTTATTCTGTTAAACCAGAGAGTTATGGGACACAAAATAGTTAATAAAGTCTTAGTTACTTACCGTTAACGGTATTTTTCGAAGACCATGACAGCACCAACGAGAGAGGAGATCCGCCCTTCAGGAACAGTAAACCTACAGATACATAAGGGCGGCACCTCTCCCACGCATCAGTTGGTTTACAGAGCACAAGAGGACCACCAAGGTTAATGACACATAAAATTTTACTTCAACACAACTGCGTTCAGTATCTCATTCTAAGTGAAAACTTATAAGAAGAAGAAGTGCACGCTGCTGAGATAAAAAGGGAGGGAATACAAGGGGTGCTGTCATGGTCTTCGAAAAATACCGTTAACGGTAAGTAACTAAGACTTTATTCGAAGCCATGACAGCACCCAACGAGAGAATTACAGAGAGTAATAACTACTCAGGGAGGGACTACAGCTTGCAGCACAATTACACCGAAGGAGAGATCAGATGAAGCACCCAAGTCTAATCTATAATGATTAAAGAATGTGCTTGGAGAGGATCAAGTGGCGGCCTTACATATCTGGTCGATGGAAACTTCCGACCTTTCCGCCCACGAGGTTGCTACGGCCCGGGTGGAATGTGCTCTCAGCTTCTCCGGTGCCGGCTTTCCTTTCAAGGAGTATGCTAAAGAAATGGCTTCCCTTATCCATCTAGCTAGTGTGGCTTTGGATACTCTATAGCCCTTTCTAGGGCCTTGGAAGGAGACAAATAAGGCGTCATCCTTTTTCCAGGAGTTAGTAACCGTCAAATACTCTAAGAGACATCTCCTTACATCCAGTGTATGGAGTTTCTGTTCTTTCTGGTTGGATTGGGCAGAAAGGAAGGAAGAACTATCTCTTGAGTTCTACGAAAGGTGGAAGCTACTTTGGGTAAGCATGCCGGATCAGCTCTGAGTATTACTCTATCTTCCTGGAACTGTGTATAAGTAGGTATCCTGGATAGTGCCTGAATGTCTCCGACCCTTCGCGCTGATGTTAAGGCTACTAAGAAGGCTACTTTAATGGAGATAGTCTTTATTGAGGCATCCGTAATGGCCTCAAAAGGGGGTTCCGTCATGGCCGTAAGAACCAGGTTTAAGTCCCAGGGCATAAACCTATTTCTAACTATAGGTCTGGATCTAGCAGCAGCTTTAATAAACCTACTAACCCAGTAGTTTCTGGCAATGTCACAATTAACCCCTTCACCCCCAAGGGTGGTTTGCACGTTAATGACCGGGCCAATTTTTACAATTCTGACCACTGTCTCTTTATGAGGTTATGATCTCGGGAACGCTTCAACGGATCTGCGCGATTCTGAGATTGTTTTCTCGTGACATATTGTACTTCACGTTATTGGTAAAATTTCTTCGATATAACTTGCGTTTATTTTTGAAAAAAATGCAAATATGGCGAAAATTTTGAAAATTTTGCAATTTTCAAACTTTGAATTTTTATTCCCTTAAAACAGAGAAATATGTCACACAAAATAGTTAAGAAATAACATTTCCCACATGTCTACTTTACATCAGCACAATTTTGGAATCAAAATTTTTTTTTCTTAGGAAATTATAAGGGTTAAAAGTTGACCAGCGATTTCTCATTTTTACAACAAAATTTACAAAGCCATTTTTTTTAGGGACCACCTCATATTTGAAGTCACTTTGAGGGGTCTAAATAGCAGAAAATACCCAAAAGTGACACTATTCTAAAAACTGCACCCCTCAAGGTACTCAAAACCACATTCAAAAAGTTTTTAACCCTTCAGGTGCTTCACAGGAGCTGAAGCAACGTGGAAGGAAAAAATGAATATTTAACTTTTTAGCCACAAAAATGATCTTTTACAAACTTTTTTTTATTTTCACAAGGGTAAAAGAAGAAAATGGACAGATAAAGTTGTTGTGCAATTTCTCCTGAGTACGCCAATACCTCATATGTGGGGGAAAACCACTGTTTGGGCACACGGCAGAGCTCGTAAGGGAAGGAGCGCCGTTTGACTTTTTCAAACTAAAATTGGCTTAAATTGAGATCGGACGCCATGTCGCGTTTGGAGAGCCCCTGATGCGCCTAAACAGTGGAAACCCCCCACAAGTGACACCATTTTGGAAACTAGACCCCCTAAGGAACTTATCTAGATCTGTTGTGAGCACTTTGAATCCCCAAGTGTTCACAAAAGTTTAAAATGACTGTTTGGGCGCACGGCAGGGCTTGGAAAGGAAGTAGTAACGTTTTGGAATGCAGACGTTGATGGGGGTCAAGTTCCGTTTGCAGTGCCCCAGATGAGCCTAAACAGTAGAAACCCCCCACAAGTGACCACATTTTGGAAACTAGACCCCCTAAGGAACTTATCTATAGCTTTGGTGAGCACTTTGAACCCCCAAGTGCTTCACACAAGTTTATAATGCCCGGGCATGAAAATAAAAAATCCTATTTTTTTCCCACAAAAATTATTTTTAGTCACTAATTTTTTATTTTCCCAAGGGTAACAGGAGAAATTGGACCACAAAAGTTGTTGTCCAATTTGTCCTGAGTACGCTGATACCCAATATGTGGGGTGGAACCACTGTTTGGGCGCACGGCAGAGCTCGGAATGGAAGGAGCACCATTTGACTTTTTCCAACCAAAATTGGCTGGAATTGAGATTGGACGCCATGTTGCATTTGGAGAGCCCCTGATGTGCCTAAACAGTGGAAACCCCCCACAAGTGACCCCATTTGGGAAACTAGACCCCCTAAGGAACTTATCTAGAGCAATTTGAACCCCCAAGTGCTTCACACAAGTTTATAACGTAGAGCCGTAAAATTAAAAAATCATTTTTTCCACAAAAATGATCTTCTCACTCCAATTTTTATTTTCCCAAGGGTAACAAGACTCCAAAAGTTATTGTGCAATTTGTCCTGAGTACGCTGATACCCCATATGTGGGGGGTAAACCACTGTTTGGGTGCATGGCAGAGTTTGGAAAGGAAGGAGTGCCGTTTGACTTTTTCAACGCAGAATTGGCTGGATGCCATGTCGTGTTTGGAGAGCTCCTGATCTGCCTTAACAGTGGAAACCCCCCACAAATGACACCATTTTGGAAACTAGACCCCTCAAGGAACTTATCTAGATGTGTGGTGAGCACTTTGAACCCCTAAGTGCTTCACAGAAGTTTATAATGAACAGCCGTAAAAATAAAATTTTTTTTTTTTTTTTTTTTTACAAAAATTATTTTTTTCGCCCCCAATATTTTATTTTCACAAGGGTAACAGGAGAAATTGGACACAACAATTTGTTGTCCAATTTGTCCTGAGTACGCTGATACCCAATATGTGGGAGAAAAACTACTGTATGGGTACACGTTGGGGCTCGAAAGGGAAGTAGTGATGTTTTGGATTGCAGACTTTGATGGAATGGTCTGGGGGCGTCATGTCGCATTTGGAGAGCCCCTGATGCGCCTAAACAGTGGAAACCCCCCACAAGTGACCCCATTTTGGAAAATAGACCCCACAAGGAACTTATCTAGATGTGTGGTGAGCGCTATGAAGCCCCAAGTGCTTCACAGAAGTTTATAACGTACAGCCGTAAAAACAAAAAAAAAATCATTTTTTTTTTTAAAAAAAATGATATTTTTGCCCCCAGTTTTTTATTTTCCCAAGGGTAACAGAAGAAATAGGACAAATTGCACAATAACTCTTAGGGTCCAGAGTACGCTGATACCCCATGTGGGAGTAAACTACTGTTTGGGCGCATGGCAGAGGTCAGAAGGGAAGGAGCACCGTTTGACTTTTTCAACGCAGAATTGGCTGGAATTGAGATCAGACGTCATGTCACATTTGGAGAGCCCCTGATGTGCCTAAACAGCGGAAACCCCCCAATTCTAACTCCAACCCCTAACCCCAACACACCCCTAACCCTATTCCCAACCCTAACCACAAACCTAACCCTAACACACCCCTATCCCTAATCCCAACCATAACCCTAATACTAACTTTAGCGCCAACCCTAACCCTAACTTTAGCCGCAACCCTAACCTTAACCCTAATGGGAAAATGGAAATAAATACATTTTTGTAATTTTATTATTTTTCCCTAACTAAGGGGGTGATAAAGGGGGGTTTGATTTACTATTTATAGCGGGTTTTTATGATTGGCAGCTGTCACGCTAAAAGACGCTTTTTATTGCAAAAAATAGTTTTTGCATCACCACATTTTGAGAACTATAATTTTTGCATATTTTGGCCCACAGAGTCATGTGAGGTCTTATTTTTTGCGGTACGAGTTGACATTTTTATTGGCACCATTTTTGAGCATGTTACATTTTTTGATCGCTTTTTATTTCGATTTTTGGGAGGTTAGAATGAACAAAAATCACAATTCATGAATTTCTTTTGGGGGAGGCGTTTATACCGTTCCGCGTGTGGTAAAATTGATAAAGCAGTTTTATTCTTCTGGTCAGTACGATTACGGCGATACCTCATTTATATCATTTTTTTATGTTTTGGCGCTTTTATAGAATAAAAACAATTTTATATAAAAAATAATTATTTTTGCATCGCTTTATTCTGCGAGCTATAACTTTTTTGTTTTTTCGCTCATGATGCTGTGTGACGGCTCGTTTTTTGCGGGAAAAGATGTCGTTTTCAGCGCTGCCATGTTTATTTATATCGGTCTTTTTGATCGCGTGTTATTCCACTTTTTGTTCAGCGGTATGATGATAAAGCACTGATTTTTTGTTTTGTTTTTATTTTTATTTTTTAAGGGGTTCACAAAAGGGGTTAACTAGTGGGACAATTTTATAGGGGGGAGTCGTTACGGACGCGGCGATACCAAATATGTGTACTTTTATTGTTTTATTTTTTTTATTTACAGGAAGAAATGAATTTATTGGGGAATATTTTTTTTTTTATTTTGGATTTTTTTTTTTACACGTTTATTTTTATTTTTTTTTACTTTTTTACATTGTCCCAGGGTGGGACATCACTGTAAAATGTCAGATCGCTGGTCTCACAGTGTGCACAGCACTCTGTGAGACCAGCGATCTCACAGGCAGCGCTGCAGGCTTCTCAGTGCCTGCTCTCGGCAGGCACTGAGGAAGCCGCCTCCCTCCAGGACCCCGGCGCCATCTTGGATCTGGGTCCTGGGAGGGAGGAAGCCCTCAGAATAGCGCGATCACATCGCGCTGTTCTGAGGGTCTCAGGGGGGCGCGCAGGGAGCCCTCTCCCTGCGCGATGCTCCCCTGTGCCCCCAGTACACCGCGATAATGTTTGATCGCGGTGTGAAAAGGGGTCAATGTGCCGGGAGCGGTCCGTGACCGCTCCTGGCACACAGTCCCGGGTGTCAGCTGTGATAATCAGCTGACACCCGGCGGCGATCAGCTGCGCTCCCCCCAGGAGCGCAGCTGATCGCTATGACGTACTATCCCGTCCGTGGTCAGATTGTCACGGGTTTTATGGACGGGATAGTACGTCTGATGTCAGAGAGGGGTTAAAAAGCGCTCCCAGGGCGGCAACCTGGACCTTACGGGTACTAGTAGAAAGACCCATATTGAGACCTTTCTGTAGGAATTCTAGGATTTGAGTTATTGGAACTGAATCTCGGACTATAACTGTCAGACTCTGTAAGAATTTCTTCCAGTGTCTGGCATAGATTTTTGTTGTGATCTCCTTTCTGCTTTTAAGAAGGGTATTAATCAGACCTGGAGAAAATCCCTTATCTCTTAGTAGTGACCGCTCAAAATCCATGCCGTTAGATGTAGACCAGTCACCTGAGGATGGTATACTGGGCCCTGGGATAGGAGATCCAGAATGTCTGGGAGGATCCATGGATCGGCTATAGACATGGCTCTGAGACTCGAGAACCAAGTTCTCTTGGGCCAAAAGGGAGCAATCAGAATTATTTTTGCTTTGTCTCTCCTGATTTTCCTGATCACTAGGGAATCATGGCCAGAGGAGGAAAGGCGTAGGCTAGCGCAAAGTCCCACTTTATCAGAAAAGCGTCTACCACTAGTGGACCCTCTCTGGGATTTAGGGAGCAGAATTGCTTTACCCTTCTGTTCTTTCTGGTGGCAAAGAGATCCACATCTGGCTGACCCCATTTCTCCGTGATTTGGTCGAAGATAGCTTTCTTTAGAGACCATTCTCCTTGCCTCAGAAGGTTGCGGCTTAGGTAGTCGGCCGTGACGTTTTCCTTTCCCCTCATATGTAGCGCTGTTATAGATAGACAATGTCTTTCTGCCATGCGGAACAAGCGCTCTGCTACTTGCATGAGGGATTTGGACCGAGTGCCGCCCTGATGATTTATATACGACACTGCGACCTGATTGTCGGACAGAATCCGCACATGATGACCCTGTAGATAAATAAGGAGTGTTTTTACTGCTTGTTCCACTGCTGACAATTCTTTTAGGTTAGAGGACATGTCCACCTGGTGTTGATCCCATTGACCCTGTATCATATAATCACCCATATGAGCCCCCCACCCCGTGGGGCTTGCGTCTGTGGTGATTACTCGGGTTATATTGTACTCCCAGGCCACTCCTCTAGATAAGTTACCCTTATCCAGCCACCACTGAAGGTTTATGATTGTGGGACTGGATAGAGTCAGATGACCCTCCAGGTGACCGTTAAGAATTTTATCATAGTGTAAAATCTCGCTTTGAAGAGATCTAGTGTGCCACTGCGCCCATTGTACTGCCGGGATGCAGGAAGAGAGAGAGCCCAACAAGGACATGGCTTTCCTAATGGACATGGTGGGGTTATTAGAAGCATTAATAATTTGGTAACGTAAAAGTATTATTTTGTCGGGTGGCAGACGACATAATTGTTTTTGTGAATCTAAGGTCAGGCCTAGGAACTTTTGTACTCTTATGGGCTGTCACCGAGACTTAGAGATGTTCAGTAGCCATCCCAATTGTTCTAGGGTAGATATTGTCTTATGTAGCTGCTCTCGACAATGGTCCTCGGTTTTCCCTATAATAAGAAAGTCGTCGAGGTAGGGTATTACTTGAATCTGGAATTCTCGTAGGTGGGCCATGACCTCCGCTATGAATTTTGTGAAGACCCGAGGGGCCACTGCCACCCCGAATGGAAGGGCCGTATATTGAAAATGACGGCGAGAACCTTCTAATCAGACTGCCACTCTAAGAAATCGCTGATGATCTGCGTGAATAGGGACATGGTAATATGCATCCTTTAAGTCCAATACCACCATGAAGCACTTTTCAAATAACAGTTTTATTGTGGATCTAATGGTTTCCATTTTAAACCGTCGCACAATCAAAAATTTATTTAGAGCCTTCAGGTTAATTATGGTTCTGAAGGAACCGTCTGGTTTCTTTATGAGGAATAGAGGGGAATAGAAGCCTCTACCCCTCTCTCCCTCTGACACCTCTACCAGGACTTTTTTGTGACATAAGCCCTGCAACTCCAAGGCCGCCTGTTCTGTTGAGGAAGATCGGGTAGGAGTGATTTTAAAGGTATCCTGATGAATTTTAAGAAATTCCAATTGGAGTCCTGAAGAAGGCTGACAATCGACCTCCCATCGGCGTCGCTAGTCATTGGGAGGTTTTTTTAGAATCTTTAGATGGCCGGTTGAACATGTATCCGGTACTTTTTCTCCTCCTATCTTCCTATCTGACCGCTCCCTGGACGATCTTCTACGATTAAATCTCCTACTGAAGGGACGTCTATACGAGGGATTCGGTACGCTGGGGAACTTTTTCTTATCATCCCCCGCTTTTTCTAAGAGTTCGTCCAGGACAGGTCCGAACAGATATTCCCCTTCACAGGGGATAGAGCAGAGGCGGGATCTGGCCTGAATATTTTAACCATAGCGCTCTTCGCGCTGCATTGGATAAACCTGCCGCCCTGGCCGCCATCCTCACAGAGTCCGCCAAAAAGGCTGCTGCCATCTGGATTATCGGCAGAGTTTTTATTATGGATTCACGGGAAGTTCCATCTTTTATCTGTGATTTAAGTTGGTCCAACAAAACCATTACCGACCTCGCTGTGCAGGTGGCTGCCACCGCTGGTCTCAGGGCTCCTGCTGACATTTCCCAGGTGCCTTTGAGAAAAGAATCTGCTTTCTTGTCTAGCGGGTCTTTTAAGTTGGCCATAACCTCAAAGGGTATAGAGGATTTTTGTTGTAGCCTTGGCAACCGCAGCATCGAGTTTCGGAGCCTTATCCCACCAATTCACTAGGGGGTCCTCGAAGGGGTACCTACGCTTAAATGCCGGTGCTAAGGAACCCTTTTCTCCGGCTTCTTCCATTCCTTATTTATGAGGTTCTGAACTTTGTCATTTAAGGGAAAGGCCTTACGTTTTTTGGGGTCTATACCCGCAAACAAAGTCTTGTACTGATCGTTCTGGTTTTGAGTCTTCTATCCCCATGGTGGACCTGACTGCCTTAACTAGTCTGTCCACCTGGTCCACGGGGAAGCAGAACCGGGTAGAATCTTCCTCGGAGGAGGACGATGCCTCAGAAGGGGATGAGGAAAGAATAGATTCTGGCGAACCTTCGTCCTCCCTAGGCCTAGTCGGGGAATCCGAGTCTGATACTCTCGCTCCACGTTTCCCTTTAGATGATCTTAACTCCGTCCTAATCAGGTCCCTTAAGGTTGAGGTAAAGTCCGGGGTATTTTCCGCTACCTGTAGGGAGGGGCAGGAAAATGTAAGGTATAGGCTAACCTGCCCCGGTTCCTCTCTTTTTTCCCCCTCCTGTTAGCTTCCTACCGTCTGCTGTACGCAAGGGAGGTACAACTTATTGGGGTAGGCGTCAGGCAAGGGTTGAGCGCAAAGGGCACATTCCCTATGCTTTGACTTTTCCACACATTTCTTGCTCTGCCAGACAAAAAGAAGACATAGGGGAAAAAAAGACTGCGTCACCGGGTGCATTTTCACGGAGATCTCTTACCCATCCGCGGCAATAGGTACCGATCACGGGGGGGGGCGCAGCTGATGAAGATGCCTCCGCTTCTTTGGAGGAACTTTTGCGGCTGGACTGGCCGCTCGTCCGTCTGGGCTTCAGCTGGGGCTTGATGCGGGGCCTGCTAGGACCCTTCCGTTCCACTCACAGGGTGTCCTGCCGCTCTGCCGAGGCTTCTGGTGTCTCCATAATGAGACCGAAGCGTTTTGCCGCCTGTCAAGCCCCTTTTTATTGCCCACCCCCGGATATCCGGGTGAGCAGAAATGACCAGGGGCTTGGCTCCTCCCGCCCCGGGTCCCGCCTCCCCTCCCACACCACGCGTCCCTTCCTCCCTGTGCCTGCCAATTCGCTCAGCCGGGGCGACGCCGGCCGTAAAGCAAAGGAGAGGGCCGTCATGACTTACAGCCCGGCGCCCAAGCC
The DNA here is from genome assembly GCA_033576555.1 of Oophaga sylvatica. Lineage (NCBI taxonomy): Eukaryota > Metazoa > Chordata > Amphibia > Anura > Dendrobatidae > Oophaga > Oophaga sylvatica. The sequence goes on from JARQOD010000004.1 coordinate 121,332,422, forward strand.
CCGCCCCCCGCGCCACGTCACATCCGCCGCTCCAAGGCCTACAGGAAGCGCGCGAGGGCGACGGCCTGGAGGCGCCACGCCGGGACCCGATGCCGCCGACCACCACCGCCCCGACCGGACGCCACCGCCTGCGACCCCGGAGGAAAATATGACCTCCGATCCGGCCGCCGACCCCCAGGCAGGCGAGTAACAAGCAGGGGATACCAGGTCGCAGGGGAAGGGAGCACACCAACCCAGGGAAGGGAGGCCTCACACCACCGGCGCTGGTCTAGGAGACGGGATCCTCCGGACGCCGCTCCCCTCTTCTCCGCACACAGCCGTGGTATCCTTCCCTGACCCACCGTGGCGCTTCCAGGGTCCCCGCACCTGATCGAGGCAGGGGACTGCCTGCTACCTGGGTCCACCGGCCAGCCTGGGTCCATCCAGAAAAAAAAAAAAAAAAGGATTCTGCAGGGATCCTGTCCCCCAGGAACAGGAAACCAACTGTATCTGTAGGTTTCCTGTTCCTGAAGGGCGGATCCCCTCTCTCATTGGGTGCTGTCATGGCTTCGAATAAATAACATTTTCCACATGTCTACTTTACATTAGCACAATTTTGGAAACAATTTTTTTGTTAGGAAGTTATAAGGGTTAAAATTTGACCAGCGATTTCTCGTTTTTACAAAATTTGCAAAATTTTTTTTTTTTTTTAGGGACTACCTCACATTTGAAGTCAGTTTGAGGGGTCTATATGGCTGAAAATACCCAAAAGTGACACCATTCTAAAAACTGCACCCCTCAAGCTGATCAAAACCGCATTGAAGAAGTTTATTAACCCTTCAGGTGTTTCACAGCAGCAGAAGCAACATGGAAGGAAAAAAAAATGAACATTTCACCTTTTTAGTCACAAAAATGATCTTTTAGCAACAAATTTTTTATTTTCCCCAAGGGTAAAAGGAGAAAGTGGACCCCAAAAATTGTTGTCCAATTTGTCCTGAGTACGCTGGAACCCCATATGTGGGGGGGTAACCACTGTTTGGGCGCACGGCAGGGCTCGGAAGGGAAGGAGCGCCATTTGTCTTTTTGATGGAAAATTAGCTCCAATCGTTAGCGGACACCATGTCGCGTTTGGAGAACCCATCATGTGCCTAAACTTTGGAGCTCCCCCACAAGTGACCCTATTTTGGAAACAAGACCCCTCAAGGAACTTATATAGATGTGTGGTGAGCACTTTGAACCCCCAAGTGCTTCACACAAGTTTATAACGCAGAGCCGTGAAGATAAATTATTTTTTTTCCACAAAAATAATTTTTTAGTCCCCAAGGGTAACAGGAGAAATGAGACCCCAAAGTTGTTGTGCAATTTTTCCTGAGTAAGCTGATGCCCCATATGTTGGGGTAAACCACAGTTTGGGCACACGTTGGGGCTTGGAAGGGAGGGAGCACCGTTTTACTTTTTGAACTCAAAATTGGCTGGAATCAATGGTGGTGCCATGTCACGTTTGGAGAGTCCCTGATGTGCCTAAACAGTGTTAACACCCCAATTCTAACTCCAACCCTAATCCCAACCCTAACCATAACTTTAACCACAATCCTAACCCCAACACACCCCTAGCCCTAATCCCAATTCTAATTCAAACCCTAATTCCAACCCTAATCCCAACCCCATTTCCAACCCTAACCCATTTCCAACCCTAACCCCATTTCCAACCCTAACCCCATTTCCAACCCTAACCCATTTCAAACCCTAACCCCATTTCAAACCCTAACCCCAATTCCAACCCTAACCCCAATTCCAACCCCAATCCTAATGGAAAAATAAAAATAAATTTTGTTTATTTCATTATTTTTCCCTACCTATGAGGGTGATAAAGGGGGGATTTATTTACTATTTTTTTGATTTTGATGACTGTGATAGGATTTATCACAGTGATCAAAATGTACCTGGAATGAATCTGCCAGCCGGCAGATTCGGTGGGCGCACTGCGCATGCGCTCGCCATTTTGGAAGATGGCGGCGCCCATGGAGGAAGACTGAGGGACACGGGGATTTAGGAGGTACTGGGGGGAGGGGGAGAAAAAAAAATATTCGGAAAGCAGGGGGAGCGGAGGGGAGAAGAGTGGAGGGAAGCAAATACTGACGGCGGCGGCAGATCGCCGTTGTCAGTCGGTGGCAGATAGCCCCCATCAGTCAGTGGGGAGGGGGCAGATCGCGGTCTCCAGCCATGGCCGATGATATTGCAGCATCGGCCATGGCTGGATTGTAATATTTCACCAAATTTCATTGGTGAAATACAATTGCTCGATCGTAGCCACGGGGGGGGGCAAACCCTCCCCCTGGGGTGAAGTACAAGTCCTTCTGTACCTGCGGGTCGGGTGACCTTTCAGTGACCCCGGTCACCCGACCCGCAGGAATGCGATTTCTGCCTTGACGCCTACGTAGGCATCACAGGTCGAGAAGGGGTTAAAAGTTTTTAGGGACCACCTCACAATTGAATAGACTGAGGGGTTTATATAACAGAAATTAACCTTTAAGGTGCGTCTCAGGAATTTTTGAAATGTGGAAAGAAAACATTTACTTTTCTTTCACAAAAATTTTCCTTTAGACCTCTTTTTTTCACTTTCGCAAGGGTAACAGGAGAAAATGGACCATATAATTTGTTGCGCAATTTCTCTAGAGCATGCCGATACCCAATAAGTGAGGGAAATTACTGTTTGGGCACCTGGCATGGCTTGAAAAGGGAAGGAGCGCTATTTGACTTTTTGACTGTAAAATTTGCTGGAATAATTAGCGGATGCCATTTTGCTTAATGAGAGCTGCTGATGTGTCTAAACAGTGGAAACCCCCAACAAGTGACAACATTTTGGAAACTAGACCCTTTAGGGAACTTATCTAGATGTGTATTGAGCACCTTAAACCCACAGGTGCTTCACAGAAGTTTATAACGTAGAGCTGTGACCATAAACAAAAAAAAAAAAAAAAAAAATTCCCAGATAAATCTATTTTAGCTTTAAATTTTGCATTTTCACAAGGGTAATAGGGGAAAATGGACCCCATTTTCATTTCGTGTGCAACTTATCTTGAGTTTACAGATACCCCATATGTCGTCGAAAACTACTTTTGAGGCACAGTGCGAAGCTCAGAAGGGAAGAAACCCCATATTATAGTGTAGATTTTGCTGCACTTGTTTGAGGGTGCCATGTTATATTGGCGGAGCCCCTGAGGTGCCAACACAGCAGAACCACCCATAAGTGACCCCATTTTACAAACTAAACCTCTCAAATTCATTTAGGGGTGCAGTGATTATATTGACACCACAGGTGTGTCACAGACTTTTCTACCATTGGGCAGTGAAGAAAAAAAATTAACATTTTTACCACCAAGATTGTGTGTTAGCCCCAAGTTTTACATTTTCATACTGGGAAATGGGTAAAAAATTGCACCATAATTTGTCCCACAATTTCTAATGAACGTGGCAATACCCCATATTTGGTTATATAGTACTACTTTGCCATACGGAGTGACTCGGGAGGGATGGAGCGCCATTTGCCTCCTAGAACGCATATTTTCCTAGAAAAGCAGAATCCCCCTCCAGTGACCCCATTTTTGAAAATAAACCTTTGGCAATTTATCTGCAGATGTTGTGACTTAACTCCATGGGCGTTTACCAGAAATAAGCAGCAGTGGATGTTGCTGAGTGAAAACTGGAAACTGCGGTTGTAGTGTCCAGTACGTTATGCCCAGCTCATGCTTCTGGAGACACGCACCTGTAAATTAGGCGGGCTCTCATTACTATAGAAATGCCAAATATGTGGGTGCTAAATGTGGTTTAGGCACACTGGGGCTCAGAAGGGAGAGGAGCGGAGAATTTGCGAAATTTCTTAGGCGAGGAGCCATTTAGCTTTTCCAGAGCCTTGGTGCTACCAGTAACGTGGAAGCACCCTATATTTCCACTAACAGATGACGGACCTGAGTGGGGACTTGCTTTTGTGTGGATTGAGTTGAAGCTTTTATTGGGAACATTTTACGTAACATTTATGATCACATTTTTCCAGCTCTCTACGCTGAGCACTTACATCAGGGTCTCCATCTGAGGCCGGGGGGGGGGTCACACTAGCGTATGGCGTCTGATGCGAGAGCATCGGATGCGATTTGCTAATGACCCTCGGCTCCTGCTCTGCAGCGAGCCGAGTATCATGCTACTGTGCTCCGAGCCACTCGCACAGAGAGGACCGGAGCACAGCTGCGAAGGAGGCAGAGAAACTAATTTATTAATCTCCTCCGCTGCTGGCATTGGCGTATATCGCACTGCACTTGGATGATAACTGAGTGATGTGCATTGTGTCACTTGCACCCATAGACATATGGGTGCGAGTGAGCCGAGACTCGGCCGAGTCTCTGTGCCAATTGCAGCATGTTGCGATTGTTCTCGCATGCTGGATCGGCATGAGAAAATAATCGCTGATGTGATCTGCCCCATAGATTAACACTGGGCCGAGTGCTATGCAATGTTTTGTCACATAGCACTCGTCTGTATTCTATGGTAGTGTGACCCCGGCCTAAATCTCCGAGTGACGTGACAGATGAAACCCCTGATGGATACAGTCACTATAATGAGGCAGCAGAGTTACTCTGGACTCCGTCTTGCCTGTTCAGCCGTGTCCTTTTCAGAAGTGCACAAAACTGTCCCGCGTCAATTTATGCAATCCTAAAAAAAACGGACACCGCCAGATCACAGGTCCTATGGCGTCCACAGTGCTTCCATCGGTCTCATTATATTTCAGAGGTTTACATGGACACCCCGGTGTAAGCGGTCAGCGTATAGCGCAGGATAAATGTGAGCCGAGCCTTACAGCGATGTTAATGTGATTATTATACAGTCATGGCCAAAAGTTTTGAGAATGACACAAATATTATATTTTCACATGATCTGCTGCCCTCTGGTTTTTATGTGTGTTTGACAGATGTTTTTTATCACAGACAGAAATATAATAATTGCAAACATATGAGTAACAAAAGCTTATATTGACAGTTAGAATGAGTTAATGCAGCAAGTCAATATTTGCAGTGTTGACCCTTCTTCTTCAGGACCTCTGTAATTCTCCCTGGCATGCTCTCAATCAACTTCTGGACCAAATCCTGACTGATAGCAGTCCATTCTTGCACAATCAATGCTTTCATTTTGTCAGAATTTTTAGGTTTTTGTTTGTCCACCCGTCTCTTGATGATTGACCACAAGTTCTCAATGGGATTAAGATCTGGGGAGTTTCCAGGCCATGGACCCAAAATCTCTATGTTTTGTTCCCTGAGCCATTTAGTTATCACCTTTGCTTTATGGCAAGGTGCTCCATCATGCTGGAAAAGGCATTGTTGATCGCCAAACTGCTCTTGGAGGGTTGGGAGAAGTTGCTCTTGGAGGACATTCTGGTACCATTCTTTATTCATGGCTGTGTTTTTAGGCAAGACTGTGAGAGAGCCGATTCCCTTGGCTGAGAAGCAACCCCACACATGAATGGTTTCAGGATGCTTAACAGTTGGCATGAGACAAGACTGGTGGTAGCGCTCACCTTGTCTTCTCCGAATGAGGCGTTTTCCTGATGTCCCAAACAATCGAAAGGGGATTCATCAGAGAAAATAACTTTACCCCAGTCCTCAGCAGTCCACTGACTGTACCTTTTGCAGAATATCAGTCTGTCCATGATGTTTTTTCTGGAGAGAAGTGGCTTCTTTGCTGCCCTCCTTGAAACCAGGCCTTGCTCCAAGAGTCTCCACCTCACAGTGCGTGCAGATGCACTCACACCTGCCTGCTGCCATTCCTGAGCAAGCTCTGCACTGCTGGTAGCCCGATCCTGCAGCTGAAACATTTTTAAGAGACGGTCCTGGCGCTTGCTGGTCATTCTTGGGCGCCCTGGAGCCTTTTTGGCAACAATGGAACCTCTCTCCTTGAAGTTCTTGATGATGCGATAGATTGTTGACTGAGGTGCAATCTTTCTAGCTGCGATACTCTTCCCTGTTAGGCCATTTTTGTGCATTGCAATGATGACTGCACGTGTTTCTTTAGAGATAACCATGGTTAACAGAAGAGAAACAATGATGCCAAGCACCAGCCTCCTTTTAAGGTGTCCAGTGGTGTAATTCTTACTTAATCATGACAGATTGATCTCCAGCCATGTCCTCATCAACACCCACACCTGTGTTAATGGAGCAATCAATGAAAAGAGGTTAGCTGGTCCTTTTAAGGCAGGGCTGCAATGATGTTGAAATGTGTTTTGGGGATAAAGTTCATTTTCTAGCCAAATATTGACTTTGCAAGTAATTGCTGTTAAGCTGATCACTCTTTATAACATTCTGGAGTATATGCAAATTGCCATTAGAAAAAGTGAAGCAGTAGACTTTGTAAAAATTAATATTTGTGTCATTCTCAAAACTTTTGGCCATGACTGTACACTGATCAGTATTTGTAAGCCAAAACCAGGAGTGGGTGAAAGATGCAGAAGTGGTGACGTGTCTCTAATACTTTTCCACTCTGGTTTTGGCTTACGAATACTGGAGGGAAAAACTCAAGTACTCAACATGTGCACGTTATCTTAGCAAACAGAAAAAAATGTTCACTCTAACATCAATCTTCACATTTTGAAAATGAATCAATACAACATAATCTGACCCATGTGAGAGATCTAAAATAATGTTATGTCACAAAGAATTAGAAGCACCCCTCAGATCGTTCATACATCATCTCAAGTTACTGGGCACATTGCCAGAGGCCGCATTGAATGGTTCTAAAGTTATATAAAGCATTTAAAATTTTCATTACCTCTTTCAATGCTTTCCTGAGCACAGCAATTTATACAGATTATCATTATCCATGCTATGTGGACAATAGACAGAAGACCTGTATTTGTAATAAAAGTTCTAAGCAGATCCTGTCAAGTAGAGGCATGAGTACTTTGTGATTTGAGAAAAGTTCACACTTTCATTAGTTCCTTGGTCAGTGGCCATAAGAGTATTAATGAGAACGAGCTGTAGTAGGCAAAGTGTGGAAAATGCCCTGTAATATCATATTGACTTTTAGGATTGCTACTTCCAATAGGTGGCACTAGAGTTCTAGTTGTCTTCTTCTCTGAAGAGGCAATTAGCATATTTAATTTCTCAGATGAGCATTGCAAGGCTTAAAAGCCTCCTCATACTGGAATGCCAGGCTTAGCATGTCACTTACAAGGAGAATCACTACCCTTTGGATCTGTGCACCAGCCACACACAGACTATACAAATTGAGTACTAGGAAGTACCCCTCATAGTATTTGTCAATCCTATGAAACACTTTACTTTCTTACTAGATCTAAAACCAAAATAAGACATGTTCACATGTGCCACATTTCCAGTGGATGTCTATTCATATTTGGTACTCAAGCTTAGATGAAATCTGCATACAAAGTACTTTATTTGGGTTTTTGCAACCCCATCCTCACATGCAAAAAAAAAAAAAAAAAAACAAACACCTGGAGCAGAAATAAGTGGCATGTCATTTATTTCAGTCAGCAACTGCAGGGGGGAGGCAGACTGGGATGATTAAATTGTCGTGGCAACAGGGGGGTTGCTATGAGGTTTGCAGTTTTATGCATTAATGTTTCTATGTGTGATAAAAATAATGTTAGGTTTTATCCCTGTAGGCGGTGTTGTGTGTTCAGTTCTCCGATAGACTCTGCCTAAAGCAGTCCCTGGGAATGCGGGAGTTATGTGCACTAAGGGAACCAGTACAGGGATAAAGTTTTTATTACACAGGGAAACAGTTAATAGAGTTGGAATTAGCCGCCGTTTGGGAGGGGTTACATCAGGTTTTAAAGAAAAGGTTTTCTGGGTTACAGAGAATGAGACAGTCTAGTGAGGGACAGTCTAGTCAGAGCCAATGACTCAGACAGGTGCACGTTCTGGGTGGAGTTGAGAACAAGGCTAAAAGTAAATTGCAAGTTCTAGTGCAGCCAAGCTGCAGCAGAAGAGAAAGGGTCAGGTCAGTATATGTTTTCTGGAAGAATGAGGGCACATCTCCAGCCACATCTGGACACCGTGACAGAGACTTTGACAATCTGTATGCTGCAACCATGTGTAAATGAATTGCACAGTAAAGTTTAACCAGTTATCCTGGACCCAAGGTCTTCTGTCTTGTTTGTAGCTGGAGCTGTTCCCATGGATGGTGAAGTATCGAGGGCTCCCGAAGCAAATGTGAGTGAAGAATGTACTCCATCACATCACACACTCCACACAGACATCCGTTTAGAAGCGGGGCTACAGGGCAAATCAGAACTCCGTTCCGTCCCACAGAAAATAAACACGCTCTCTCCTCCATTCACAACACCTAGAATAAGCCCCAGTGAGAAACAAATTGGCACAGATTTTCAGGTGAATTGGTAGGGATACCAGACGTACATGCAACCGGGTATTTTTTTTAATGCAGATGTGTAGCCCAGCTGCGCTTGGAATCACATTTCCCAGGAGGATGCACCAAAGGTAACACCCACATGAGACCCGATATTCATTCACAGCTTCACCAATCCCTAGAGCCACCAGAGGGAGCCCTTTTCTAGAGTATATAAGGATGGTGAAGCCACAGCAGAGAGGTCAGATTAGCCTGAGGAGATTAGCTGAGCAGTCTATGCCTAGACAGCAGAACGAGCAGACAGTCTAGTCACCTCAGAAAGTTGTGAAGCTGTTAGTTCTCTTGGAGTGTGGAGAGTCAGCTCCTAGAAGTGTGCACAGATTAGTAGACAGAGAGTCCTGATAGCTGCTTCTGACAGAGCTTAAAAAGAAAGAGGGAAAGAGAACAGCAGTGATTGAAAGAACCTGAAGACTGCAGCTTTGAGCTTAGTTCAATGTGTGGAGGCTAGTACAAGTGGAGAAAGATAGCCACTTCAGCCTGGTCAGAACTGAGTCAACTGAGTGCAGTTCAGGGAGCAAGCGTGCCGACGCATTGAGAGCGGTGAAGAGAGAGAAGGATCAGCCATCTACTGCTAGTGTGATTATGTTAAAGGTCGGAGTAGGACGAAAGGCGAGTGGAAGAGAATAAGAGTGCAAGAGGTTGAAACAGCATTGATAGCTTACCTCTACTCTGAATAACCGGACACCGGGTCCGAGCTTGCTAGAATCTACACGACTAGTAGGAGATACCGGAGACCCTGCTGGACTACAGGTCGCAGGGGCCCAGGAGTGCTGATACGTAACCGGGGTCAGGAAGACGGGGGTCTAGCAGGACGCTGCATACAGAGACACTGTTCTATCCAAGAGAAGGCCCTACCACAAAGTCAGCCGGGCGTGCAAAGTGAAGACAGAGTTAGACTTTGTTATATACAGGTCAGAAACTCACTACAGGAGTAAGGAGGCCCTACACCTACTCAGTGGGAATACTGGACGTGCATCTTCCACCCTGCCAGCATCCCGGGACGTGCCTGCAACTACTGTACATCAGTAAAGGTACAGAAAGAGACTTTCGTGTGTGTGTCTGCCTTATTACTCCTGCGGCTGAACTCCCCTCCTCCATCCTGCACTCCAACACCGCCATCTACCCTGAGGGATCCAGTCTTGCCTGTGGAAGACTTAACACCTTGCTGCCCCATAACAACCCCTCAGTGGATCTACCCTGCAGCGCTGGTCACCCTGACCAGGTACCACAGGTGGCGTCACGAATAAACTGTAAATACTTTAATCCCCTGTAAATATTCCCCTTTTTGTGGTGAGCCCCAGGGCCACGGACCGAGCTGTGCTACCCGTGACATCCCCCATAGAAGTGAACGGGCTCAGTGCCAAGTACCCCACAGGCCCTGGCGGGCGGCTCACAATGTTACTCCACTCCCTCTGCACCTGTTCTGACAGTAGGAGAGCAGTAGATAGAAACCCTTCATCAGCTCTGCGCCTTTGGCAGAGCCCCAATGTCTTGATGTGCTGTAGCTCAGAATCTTTAATTACCCTTTTCCTTCCATTTGAACCAGTAGTGTGACTTGTGAGACGGTCAGCAGCACATGGGCCTATTGCTGTATCCTGAAACCTGGCAGCTTCATACAAAGATAAGTTCTCCCACTGTATCTTTTCTAACACAATACTTTTATACACGGCTTCTTTAAAATTACATCAACTATAAAATATTTGTTAATAAGGGCACTCTTGATTCCTGTATCTTCTTTTTGTTTACAAACTAAGAATGCTTCCCCCATGATGGTACTGATTATAAGTGCAGTTTGCTGATAGTATGAGGAGAGACACTAAATCAGCACCACAATAGGACTTCTAAAAATGCAGAAACAAAACATAGAAAAAACAAACAAAAACACATCGGGTTCAATGCTTTCTTCAGAAACATTTTTATCACTAATGTACCAAACATCTATTACTGTCTAAAGGTCACAAAAGAGAACATGAAACAGGAAGAGCTGTTGTAATGTGGTAGCCTGGTCTTTTCCCTTTTCACAGCATTGAAAGGATTTCCGTCTATTTTATGTTTACAAGATCCATTAAAATAACTTGTTCCATGTGCTTTCCAAGCACATGCCAGCAACAAAACTAAAAAAAGGTGGGTGGGTGACATCCGTTCCCCTATTTTTCAAAATCATGTAATTCTAACCGGGGTCCTATAATTCGGATATCTTTGTGGGGTACACCTGGGGGGCATCCTTCTCACAATAAACATCCCTTCCCCCTCAGATGTCATGGTTGTTGCCTCCATTTTTGTACCCACTGGAGAAGGTAGACTTCTCAGCTTTTTTTTTTTTTTTTTAACTCATTAGTAATGGATCAGTTAAAGATGCATTAAACACTGAAGTACAAGAGTATGTCTTCTACACGTCATCCATTTTTTTTTTTACAAATTCCCATAGACTTAAATGGCTGAATTTGATCTGTAACTAGATCAGAATAGGTCATGCTCAAGAGTTTCATGGATCACATTCTTGCATCTGTGATTTTAAACAGGTGTATTAATACATCCCTTTTACTCTAAGGATTTGAGAGAAAAATATTTCAGACACTACCAAGACGTGTCCCATGGATGTGTGAATGCAGCCTCATGGTTTGCAGAAATGCTTGTGATGGCTATATAGGTGAACTGCTGAATTTATCTGCATATTTTTTTCTGGTATGCTCCTTATGTATGAAGTTATATGTGTGGAATAATATAGAGCCATTTTGCTCTGTACTTTGGAGCCATATGGTTTCCATTCACGGGTGTACAGGATTTGTACACAGGGAGGGCTCTACCATATGCATAACCCCTTACTGGACGCTCCTAAAAAAAATATAAATATATATATACACATATATATACACATATATATATATATATATATATATATATACACATATATATATACACATATATATATATTACCCAGCTTTATGCTTAAAACAGTGCCCTATCAGATATGGCATGATCTCCGGAATCAGGAAACACTGGAGTATAAATCACGGACATGCACTTTACTTTCTGGCAGTGGAAAAGGCGATGGCAGTGTTCACCTCTCAATATGCTTAGCATATACAGTAGTGCTAAAAAGTTTACATACCCTGGAAGAATTTTTCTTGGCCTTTTTTCAGGAATGATAACACCAAAACTTTTTCTCCACTCATGGTTAGTGGTTGGGTGAAGCCATTTATTGTCAAACTTCTGGGTTTCCTCTTTTTAAACCATAATAACAACCCAAAAAGTCCAAATGACCCTGATCAAAAGTTCACATACCGTGGTGATTTTGGCCTGATAACATGCACAGAAGTTGACACAAATGGATTTGAATGGCTACTAAATGTAACATCCTCACCTGTGACCTGTTTGCTTGTAATCAGTGTGTGGGCCTAAAAGCAGAGTGAGTTTTTGGGATCCAGACAGACTCTTGCAGCTTTCATCCCACCACTAACATTAGTTGAACTGTATAAAACAGGAAAGGGATACAAAAAGATATCCAAGGAATTGATAATGCCAGTCAGCATCGTTTAAACTGTAATTAACAAATGGAAAATCAGGGGCTCTGTAAAAACAAAACCACAGTCAGTTAGACCAACAAACATTTCTTCCACAACTGCTAGGAAAATTGTTCGGGATGCAAAGAAAAACCCACAAACAGCATCAGCTGAAATACTGGACTCTCTATAAACTAGTGGTGTGGCTGTTTCAAGATGCACAATAAGGAGGCACTTGAAGAAAAATGGGTTGCATGGTCGAGTCGCCAGAAGAAAGCCATTACTGTGCAAATGCCACAAAGTATTTCCCCAACAATAGGTAAAACAGCACAGAGACAAGCCTCAGAACTTCTGGAACAAGTTAATTTGGAGTGATGAGACCAAAATTGAACTTTAACCATAAACGTTACATTTGGAGAGAGGTCAACAAGCCCTATGATGAAAGGAACGTCATTCCTACTGTAAAGCACGGAGGTAGTTCGCTGATGTTTTGGGGATGTGTGAGCTACAAAGACACATGAAACTTGGTCAAAGTTGAAGGAAAGATGAATGCAGCATGTTATTAAATACTGGAGGCAAATTAGCAATCATCAGCCCGGAAGCTGCACATGGGACGTACTTGGACGTTCCAACATGACAACGATCCAAAATAGAAGGCCAAGTCGACCTGTCATTGGCTACAGCAGAACAAAGTGAAGGTTCTGGAGTGGCCATCTCAGTCTCCTGACCTCACTATCATTGAGACACTCAGGGGAGATCTCAAGTGCTCAATTCAGGCTACACAGCCCAGGAACTTACAAGTACTGGAGGCTTTTTGCCAAGAATTGTGGGCAGCTTTACCATCTGAGAGAAAAAAAAAAAAAGAACCTCATCCACAACTACCACAAATTACTTAATGCTGTCATTGATGTTAGAGGGGGATAGAGATGGAGATAGAGATATAGATATATCTATCTTTTTTTTTTCCCTGAAAACACTGGGATTTCGATTTTTAAAATTGTTAGAAAGCCATGTGTCATTTCCTTTACACTTCACAAGTACTTTCTTTGTGTTGGTATATCACAAAATCCAGATAAACATTTACGTTTGTGGGTGTAACATGAAAAAATAAGAAAAAGTTCATGGGGTGTGCGTAGCTTTTCAAGGTACTACTGCATTAACAGTGTGCTCAATAAGATTTAATACAGTGTTTTAGTGTTGGGCCAAGAGTGTCCCTTGTACGTCCATCATCCCTATATTCTTGACTTATAGGCAAGACAATCCCTTTTAATAAAACATTTCAAGCTAACATTCTCTGCTGATGGAGGATCTGTCCTCATGTATAGTAATGAACAATTCGAGTACTCTGAATACTAATCAATAGATTGCTGAAAGCTCCAACACACTAGAGAATAAATGCATTTCAACTTACAATCAAGAGAGAATACTTAGACGGATTCAAGTTCCAATACCACCACCAATTTTAGTTAATGCCATTACTGTGGGTTGCTTAGGGGCAGCAACAAAACTAGAGATCAGCTCCTTTTTTAACCCTCTAAGATCTGTTTCTTTTTTCTTTACAATAGTTGCCCATATTGTTGTGATAAAGTCTGCACATGTGTGTAAATCATTAGAGATGATAATATTTCTATTCATGTTATCAGTTGGTATTAGGCAGACTTAGTAAAGACTGGTGCTTATATGCTGGGTTCAGAAAGCTGTGATAAAAAGTGGGCTAGTCACCTCTGTGTTCCCATCTGGGTGCTAGAGCCATCTTCTATTGTATACACAATATTGTACAAGAATAGAGCATGCCGCAATTATTTCTATTCTAACACACCCATGCACAGTGGCTGCAACTAGTCCATGAAAAAAAAAAAAAATTAAATATACAGTACAGACCAAAAGTTTGCCACACCTTTTCATTCAAAGATTTTTCTGTATTTTCACGACTATGAAAATTGTAGAATCACACTGAAGGCATCAAAATAATAATAATAATAATAATTATTATCTTTATTTTTATATAGCGCTAACATATTCCGCAGCGCTTTACAGTTTGCACACATTATCGTCGCTGTCCCCGAAGGAGCTCACAATCTAGATTCCCTATCTGTATGTTTTTGGAATGTGGGAGGAAACCGGAGTACCCGGAGGAAACCCACGCAAACACGGGGAGAACATACAAACTCCTTGCAGATGTTGTCCTTGGGGGGGGGGGGGGGGGGATTCGAACCTAGGACTCCAGCGCTGCAAGGCTGTAGTGCTATCCACTGAGCCACCGTGCTGCCCGCTATTAAAACTATTAACACATGTGGAATTATACATTACACTTTACAAAAAAGTGTGAAACAACTGAAAATATGTCTTATATTCTAGGTTCTTCAAAGTAGCCACCTTTTGCTTTGATTGCTGCCTTGCACGCAGAAAAGGTGAACAGATGGACTCTACATGCCTGGTTCCCACCGTGAAGCATGGAGGAGGTGGTGTGATGGTGTGGGGGTGCTTTGCTGGTGACACTGTTGGGGATTTATTCAAAATTGAAGCTGTGAGCGGTCCAGCTCACCCCAAACTATCTCGATTAGGTTCAGGTCTGGTGACTGTGGAGGCCAGGTCATCTGGCATAGCACCCCAACACTCTCCCTCTTGGTCAAATAGCCCTTACACAGCCTGGAGGTGTGTTTGGGGTCATTGTCCTGTTGAAAAATAAATGATGGTCCAAATAAACACAAACCGGATGGAATAGCATGCTGCTGCAAGATGCTGTGGTAGCCATGCGGGTTCAGTATGCCTTAAATTTTGAATAAATCCCCAACAGTGTCACCAGCAAAGCACCCCCACACCATCTCCTCCATGCTTCACGGTGGGAACCAGGCATGTCGAATACATCCGTTCACCTTTTCTGCATGCAAAGCAGTAATCAAAGCAAAAGGTGGCTACTTTGAAGAACCTAGAATATAAGACATATTTTCAGTTGTTTCACACTTTTTTTGTAAAGTGTAATGTATATTTCCACATGTGTTAATTCATAGTTTTGATGCCTTCAGTGTGATTCTACAATTTTCATAGTCATGAAAATACAGAAAAATCATTGAATGAGAAGGTGAGTCCAAACTTTTGGTCTGTACACACATATATATATATATATATATATATAATATATATATATATATAATACACATATATACATATATACATATATATATATATATATATACATACACATATACATAATACATACATACATATATATATATATATATAATATATATATATAATAAACACACACACACACATAAGAAAGGGGTTGCAGCAACATCATATTTGAATTTTATTACTTCAAATAAAGATATTGAAAGATAAGAAATTTTGTTTTACAGGAATAGTACCCTATTGAGTTAGTAATATCATCTGTCTTCTGGCTCTTTGTACATATGCTAACAGTAAGGCATCCTGAGACCATCCATGTGGGGTTGCTTCTCAAACAAGGGAGTGGCGGCTTACACAATTTTGGCTAAGAAACACGGGTATTACATACCTGGTAATGTGTTTTTTCATGAGACATGACGGCACCACGAGAGAGGGGATCTGCCCTTCAAGGACAGGAAACCTTCAAGATAAAAGGGGCGGCTCCTCTCTCCGCATCAGTTGTTTTACAAAGCACGAGAGGAACTCCGCAGGTTGGTATACATATAAATAATACATCATTTACAATTCTAATCACCAACACCCAAGGGAGTGTATAATGCTAATAATGCACCCAATTAATGACGTGATCAAAAGGGCGGGAATATAAGGGTGCCGTGATGTCTCATGAAAAAACACATTACCAGGTATGTAATACCAGTGTTTTTCCATCATACATGACGGCACCACGAGAGAGTTACAGAGATTTGTATTCTCTTTAGGGAGGGATCACTGCTTGTAACAATCTTCTCCCAAATGCGAGATCAGAGGTAGCATATAGGTCTAGTCTATAACGTTTGAAAAAGGTTGACGGAGAAGACCAAGTGGTTGCATTACAGATCTGGTCGATTGTGGCATCTGCTCTCTCAGCCCAAGACGTTGCTATTGCTCTTGTGGAGTGGGCTTTTAGACCCTCTGGAACAGCCCTGCCTGCACTACTATACGCTAGCATAATGGCCTCTCACACATCTAGCTATAGTCTGTTTTGAGGCTTTCAGGCCCTTCCTTGCCCCTGATACGAGACAAATAAGGCCCTCTGCTTTCTCCAATGTCTTGTCACCTCTAAATACTGCAGGATACATCTCCTATCGTCTAGGCAGTGTAGTTTTTCTTCCTTCTTGTTATTAGACTTAGGGCAAAAGGATGATCAAACTATTTCCTGATCCCTATGGAATTTTGACACCACTTTGGGAAGATACACCAGGTCTAATTTTAGCACCACTCTATCATCCATGACCTGAGTGTAAGGAGGGTCTGCCGATAACACATTTAAATCTCCAATTCTACGGGCTGACGTGATTGCCACTAACAAAGCTGTCTTTAATGTTAGTACCTTATCCGATGTTGTGTTCAAAGGCTCAAAGGGGCTTTCTTTCAAGGCTGATAAGACTAAATTTAGGTCCCATGGTGGAGGAGCAGGGGATGGGACAAAATCAGTTCTATTACAGGCCCGGATAAATCTAGCCACCCATCTATTGTTTGCCAGGTCACAGTTGAACAATGCTGCCAGGGGTGAGACATGCACTTTGAGGGTACTGACAGCTAATCCCAGCTCCAAACCCTACTGCAGGAACTCCAGTATCGCCACTATTAGGACCTCCCCTTCCCGTATTGGCCTTGAGATAGACAAGAATTTTCTCCATATCCTCCATAAATTCTCATAGTCACTGGCTTTCTACTACTGAGTAAGGTGGATATTAACCCAACTAAGAACCCCTTTTTATCTAACAACGACCTTTCAAATTCCAGGCTGTCAAATGCAGCCCGGACTTATGAGGGTGACTGAAGAGACCCTGTGTTAGAAGGTCCTGGTCTTCCGGGAGTACCCATGGGTCTGTTACTGACATCACTCTCAGCCAGTAGAACCATGGCCTCTTTGCCCAGAAGGGGGCTATTACAATCACTCTGGCCTTGTCCTCCCTTTTCTTCCTCAGAACTACTGGTATAAGGCATATCGGTGGGAAGGCGTACAGGAGTCCTGATGTCCAGTCTATCCTGAATGCGTCCACTGCCAACGGTCTGTCTGCTGGACTCGGGAACAGAATTTCTGCACCTTCCTGTTGGCTTTTGAGGCAAAGAGATCTATACTGGGTTTTCCCCACATGTGCACTATTTGTTGAAAAACTGACTATTTTAGTGACCATTCTCCTTGCCTCAAGTGGTTCCTGCTCAGAAAATCTGCCATCAGGTTGTCTACACCTCAGATATGCAGGGCCAATAATGAACGGAAATGATGTTCTGCCAGAGTCATAATTCTCTCTGTTATCCACATCAGTGATCGAGAACGGGTGCACCCCTGGTTGTTTACATATGCGACTGCTGTTCGGTTGTCCGATAGGACTCTCACATGATGCCCTGTTAGATGAGGTAGTAGCCCTTTTAGTGCTTTCTCGAACGCTAAGAGCTCCCAGTCGTTTGAGAATAGGTCTTTTTCCTCTTGGGCCCAGGGACTCTGGAGCAATAGTGTGTCTAGGTAGGATGCCCACCCCCAAGGGCTGGAGTCATGGTGGAGGAGCAGGGGATGGGACAAAATCAGTTCTATTACAGGCCCGGATAAATCTAGCCACCCATCTATTGTTTGCCAGGTCACAGTTGAACAATGCTGCCAGGGCTGAGACATGCACTTTGAGGGTACTGACAGCTAATCCCTTGGAGGCGGTGAATGTCCACGGGACTCCTCTCGGAGATGACTATCTGTAAACACCACCTGAGCGATTGGAGTACAGAGACCGAGAGGGTGATCTTCCGATCTAATTGTCCCTGAAGATCCAGGTCTTCCTGTAGCACACACTACTGCAGTTCCCTTGCATGGAACTGGGCCCCATTTCACCGCTTGTATGCATGCGGTCAGAGACCCTAATACTGACATTGCCCTTCTTAGCGCGACTTCTGGCTTCCTTATTGTCGTTATAATCATTTGTTTTATTTTGTCCTTTCCTTTGGGAGGTGTCAGGAATTGAACCCAGTGCCTCTTGTCCACCGGCCAGCAGCTCTACCATCTGAGCTATTCTGCTGGCTGCAAGGTTCCTTTTGCTGATCCCAGATACCATTGACTGTTCTTCCTGATCGGCTCCACCCAGTGCTCTCTTTATTGGCCTCTGATTACCAATTACACACCCTATATAAACCTGGCCCTGTGGGTGTGTCATTGCGAGATTATTGTGCTCTTAGCCTCTAGTCAAGCGTTTCCTGCTGTTCCTGCTGCTACAAACACTGCTTTCCTGTGTACCAACCTCCGGCTGCCACCTGACTACGCTACCTGCCTCTGCTTCCCCTAGTGTTTGCAGTAACATCGGCTCCAACCCAGACGGGATCTTGACAGAATAATCTCGCGCCAAAATGGAGTCCGCTGTGAACACCCTGAGGCGGCAAGTTACAGAGCTTCAAAGTTTTTGTACTGACTCTCAAGGAAAATATTCCAAGTTACAAACTGATTTCACGGTGCTACAACAGGAAGTAATTGAGCTCCAAAAACAACTTCTGGACGTGCGCAATTCAGGGTCCGAATCAAACGCACGGCTACCGCTGCCTGCAAAATTCAGTGGGGATCGCCAGCAGTACCGAGGATTCCTCAATCAATGCCGCAAATGTGTAGCCCTGGTATGTAAGGCACACAATACCAGGAGGATGAGTGGAGAGGTAACGGTTAAGGGTTCTACATGAGGCATACCCACTTCAGACACACCCAGCAGGGGTGTAGAGGGGAGTGGCCTTTTTAGCACAAGAGAGTCTGAAGTTCTCCTGAGAGAGTGGAGGGAGTCAGGACTAGTGCCTGTGGGGAACCAAGATTCCTGTCAATACAAAGAGACAGTACAGTAGTGGAGGCTAGTACGGATAACCAAGTGTTGTCCCAGCCTAGTCAGTGCTGATATTGAGAGAGTGAGCAGGTCGAAGGGCGCAGAGGAAAAGGATTCTAAGAGTTGCCTTAAGGATTGGATTATCCTGCACATTGCTCACTGGTCACTGGGGACCGAAGTGTCACTATAGCTTTAGGCATAGTGATAGAAAAACCAGAGTCTTACTGGACCTTAGGTCGCAGCAAGCAGTCCTTGGAGTGTCAGTACGTAACAGGGGTCCGGTGGAATAGGGACTTTGAGCCTGATCAGCAAAAACAAGAACCTAGTTCCATCACCAGAAGGCTCCGACCACAAAACTGACCGGGCAGTACAGCTTTGGAGAAGCTGGAGAAATCAGAGTGAACTTAGCTCTATGCAGGTTGGACTCATCATATTGGAAAGTAAAGGAGGCCCCTAAACTGCTCTGCCGTTACCTCAAAACTCATCCTCCATCTACCTCATCAGCTTCCCGGGACCTGCCTGAACAACTTGAAGTAAAAGGTATGGAAAGAAGCTTTGATGTGTGAGACTGTTTCATTTAATTATATCCCTGCACAACATCGTCATCATCATAGCCCTGAGGGAAGAGTCCCACCTGTAGGGGACCCGACATCTAGCTGCCACACCATCCCCTCAGAGATCTACAGCAGCGCTGGTCTTAGTGATCAGAGAACTACAGGTGGCGTCACGAACTGTATATATATTTATCCCCTGTAAATATACCCCCCAACATACGCCTGACCGCCAGGGCCACAGACCGAGCCACCACTACCTGTGACAACCCCATAGACTTCCATGGGCTCGGCTCTGAGTACCCCATTGCTCTGGTAAACCACAATTGTGGTGCGGGTCACACAAACTTGGCGTCACGAACAGGATCCGAAACTTGCAGCATTGCGAGCCCTGTGTGCCTGTGGAGGTGTTTTTGTGAAAAAGGACTGTTTGCTATTTTTGGCGCTAAAATCCGCCATTTTTGCCGCCAAATTCGCGCCCTCAGGCGCTGGAGAAGAAGGTGGGCGTGGATTCGTGGGCGTGTGCCCCCCTGTGGCGCGAAGAGAATGCCTGCCCTCTCAAAGTGCTTTACAATATGCGATCCTGCCCTACAGCAAAGGAGGTCCGCCTCCTCTTCACCTTCCCTGCGAAGAGGAGGAGACGCAAACCCCGCCTCCACGGAAGAGACCGGACGGCTCTGAAAGAAGAAGAGAGACTGTTCTGGAACATCATGGAGGCAGGACGTGTGCAGCCGAGCAGGGAAGCGGTGGAAGGCAGGCCCCGTTCCCCAGCCAAGCTGCCACTAGAACCAGAACCATCTGTGGTCCTGCACCTGCAGCAAGCCTTGCTGGAGATTGGAGAGGAAAATGCCAGGTTAAAGAAGATGATTTTGCAACAACCTGGCATGGAGGAGATCGAGAGACGCCGGCGTACCCTGATACAGCGGCGGCTGTGGGATGCGGTGCTCTCTCCCCTCGACGACCCTCCACGATTTGAATTACCAAAACTTCTGCTGCCCAAGGCTAAGGAGCAACCGGAGGCTACCCCCAAAAGGACCGACCCTGATCCTACCGATGGAGCGGTGGAAGCGAAGGAGGTTGAGGAGGTACCGCCAGTTCCGGAACGCCCGCCCGGCCAGGAGGCCGCAGCAGATGACCGATCCCCGGTAGGGACACCGGAGGGGTCCTGTCCATCATTACCAGACGTCGACTGGGACGCGATGGAGCGTCTTGATGACGTCGCCTACACCGCCCAGTGGGAACGTGAGTGGCAGCGTCGCGAAGAGGAACAGCGACGCCGGCAGGAGGAAGAGCGGGAAGTGCAGCGGAACCGGCAGCGGCAGTACGAGCAGCTGATTGCGGATAAGGAAAGTGTCCGCCGGGAAAAAGGTACTCTAAGGGAACCGCGGCGGCAGGGGTGTGTGACAGAGTTCCAGCTCCGGAAGGGCTGGGGCTTCATTAGAGAACCGGGCCTCTACCCAGGGGTCTTTGTCAGTCGCAGGGACGTAGAATCCCACCTGCCCATCGGCCATCCCGGGAGGGACCTAATCAATGGGGACATAGTAACCTATACACGGCACTGGGGTATGAAAGGATGGTATGCCCTTAATGTCACAATCGTCCGTGACCCCGTCCCCGACGCAGGTAACGTCACCATTGCCAGCGCATCCCAGTCTCAATCTACCGCTGCATCAGGCCGTGCCCCGGCATCGCCCCAGGAGAGAATATCACAGTTGGAAGCGCCCCCTGCATACTCTACTCTGCCAGTATCTCGCGCCAAATCGCAAATCGCGACCCCGTTTAAGTCGCAAGTTATACCGCCGGACGTGACGGCACCAGCAGAGATGCCATCAGAATCTTGCAAGGATGACATACCCGTTGCGCCCCTAGTGGTTCGCACGAGGACTGTAGCGACCCAAACCCTGATAGCAGGTCACGACTTGTTGGTCATGGGATCTAAGGATCATCGTATTGTTCCAGCCCCCGGGATGGAAAGTATAATGGAAGCCTGCAAGAAAATGTGAAGAACGGTAGGACCCAGACAGGGTTTACCGCAACAAAGAAAATGTAGAAAGTTTTGATAAAAGAAATAATTGCTGTTTTGCACTTTATTGCTATATATAGGGTTTACATAGTTTTATACATAACGAGTAGAATACCCGGCTGGGTACAAAGATGAAAATTTTGAAAAGTTAAAGAATTTTGAGAAATAAAGAGTAAGAGTTTTACATATAGAATACTCTGGTTGAGTAAACATCGTTGGATATATCATGTAAATATTGAAGTGAAAAGTATATATATATGTGTCCTTTTATTATGACATGGACTTTGTGGCTGTGGACTATGCCAGCCCAAAAACTGTATCTTGTAAATAGTTGCACTTTGTGCCTTGTCTTGGTTTCACACGAAGCCTTGACTTACCTCTGAACATAAAACCCGTGTGGTGTGGCACTGAGCGAGGTCTGCAGCCAGATGTCCTGCAGCCCACCCAGGACCCACGTTGAAGGTTTGGTGCGGGTCCTTCACAAGAATACTGTGTATATATTGAATGCCTTGATGCTTTAATACTTTTTGTATTTTCTTACTGTACATATGGCAACGTTTAAGAAATCCTTACCTCCCGGATGGGAAGAGTTAATGTTTATTGTTAATGAAAAACAAAATTTCTTCTTATATTTCACAGCCCGGGAGTGCTGTATTTTACCATGGGGGAATGTGTAGCCCTGGTATGTAAGGCACACAATACCAGGAGGATGAGTGGAGAGGTAACGATTAAGGGTTCTACATGAGGCATACCCACTTCAGACACACCCAGCAGGGGTGTAGAGGGGAGTGGCCTTTTTAGCACAAGAGAGTCTGAAGTTCTCCTGAGAGAGTGGAGGGAGTCAGGACTAGTGCCTGTGGGGAACCAAGATTCCTGTCGATACAAAGAGACAGTACAGTAGTGGAGGCTAGTACGGATAACCAAGTGTTGTCCCAGCCTAGTCAGTGCTGATATTGAGAGAGTGAGCAGGTCGAAGGGCGCAGAGGAAAAGGATTCTAAGAGTTGCCTTAAGGATTGGATTATCCTGCACATTGCTCACTGGTCACTGGGGACCGAAGTGTCACTATAGCTTTAGGCATAGTGATAGAAAAACCAGAGTCTTACTGGACCTTAGGTCGCAGCAAGCAGTCCTTGGAGTGTCAGTACGTAACAGGGGTCCGGTGGAATAGGGACTTTGAGCCTGATCAGCAAAAACAAGAACCTAGTTCCATCACCAGAAGGCTCCGACCACAAAACTGACCGGGCAGTACAGCTTTGGAGAAGCTGGAGAAATCAGAGTGAACTTAGCTCTATGCAGGTTGGACTCATCATATTGGAAAGTAAAGGAGGCCCCTAAACTGCTCTGCCGTTACCTCAAAACTCATCCTCCATCTACCTCATCAGCTTCCCGGGACCTGCCTGAACAACTTGAAGTAAAAGGTATGGAAAGAAGCTTTGATGTGTGAGACTGTTTCATTTAATTATATCCCTGCACAACATCGTCATCATCATAGCCCTGAGGGAAGAGTCCCACCTGTAGGGGACCCGACATCTAGCTGCCACACCATCCCCTCAGAGATCTACAGCAGCGCTGGTCTTAGTGATCAGAGAACTACAGGTGGCGTCACGAACTGTATATATATCTATCCCCTGTAAATATACCCCCAACATACGCCTGACCGCCAGGGCCACAGACCGAGCCACCGCTACCTGTGACAACCCCATAGACTTCCATGGGCTCGGCTCTGAGTACCCCATTGCTCTGGTAAACCACAATTGTGGTGCGGGTCACATATACTTCCAGATGCAACCTGCTCCCTTTACCAGTGAGAGGAAGAAAGTTTTTTTCATGATAAATCTCCTGACGGATGAAGCTCTTGCTTGGGCTTCACCTTATGTAGAAAAGGACTATGACCTCCTTAATGACCTGGAAGCCTTCACCGCAGCTATGAATCAAGTTTTCGATGACCCAAACCGCTGTGCCACAGCAGAAACCAAATTACATAATTTGCGCCAAGGACGTCGCTCTGTTGCGGAATATACATCGGAGTTCCGTCGCTGGGTGGCCGACACCACCTGGAATTCAGCGGCCCAGAGAAGTCAATTTCGACGAGGGTTATCAGAACCAGTGAAAGACGAGCTTGCCAGGGTTGAGACCCCTGATCAGTTGGAGGACTTTATTCAACTATGTATCCGGATTGACCAAAGACTTACTGAAAGGAGAAAGGAGAGACTGCGAGCACTTGGGAATAGCCCTGGCTTCTCATTTCCAGCATCAGACCACCAAGAAAAGACGCAAGGCGTGTCTGAACCGATGCAGATCGATGTCATCCGAAGACCACTCTCTGCACAGGAGAAAGAGAGGCGACGTGCTGAACATCTCTACCTCTATTGTGGGGACCCTGGACACTATGCCATCAACTGTCCTAACAAAAGGACTATAGCCTTTACCAACAACAGGTCTGCCAGCAATATGGACCTTTCTCAGCAGTCGGATTCCATCTTGCAGACTATCTCATCAGTAACGCCAGAAATAGACAAAATACATACTACATCATCTCATTTTGTAATCCCCATTCAGGTTGTAATGGGCACCCAAAAAATACAATGCTCTGCCCTGTTGGATTCGGGAGCAGGAGGAAATTTTATGGACTTAAAATTTACACGTGATAACAATATTTCCAGTAGGACCAAATCCACACCAATTGAAATGGAAACTGTGGATGGATCACCCTTGTCTTCTTCTGGACCTGTCACGCATGAGACAATCGAACTGGAGATTTGTATCGAACTGGATCATCATGAAGCTGACAGTTTCCACCTTATTTCATCTCCGAAATTTCCGGTTATTCTAGGGATCCCCTGGTTTTCAGTCCATAACCCTTCTATCAACTGGGCATCAAGGACCATCACTACTGTAAGAATAATTGTCATAAGGAACCCCCTGTTCTCCAACAAGTCCAAATCTCTGAGATTTCGCATGAGAAGGAAGAGAAACTACCACCTCAATATCAGCAGTTCTCTGATGTCTGCAGTAAGAAGAAAGCAGATCAATTACCTCCTCACCGTCCTTACGACTGTCCCATTGAATTGCTGCCAGGAGCAACCATTCCATTTGGACGGATTTACAATCTTTCCGAACCTGAATTGAAGGTATTAAGAAAGTTCCTGGATGAAAATTTAGAGAAAGGCTTTATTCGACCTTCCACATCTCCACCTGGGGCACCCCTGTTCTTTGTTGAAAAGAAAGACTCCACTCTGCGGCCATGTATTGACTACAGAGAGATGAATAATATCACTGTCAAGAATCGCTACCCGCTACCCTTGATTCCTGAACTATTTGAGAGACTCCTTCTGCGAAAATCTTTATGAAGCTGGATCTTAGAGGGGCTTACAACCTCATACGGATTGCCCAGGAGATGAGTGGAAGACCGCCTTCAGAACGAGATATGGACATTTTGAATCTCTGGTTATGACCTTTGGCCTTAGCAATGCCCCAGCCACCTTTCAACATTTTATTAATGATGTATTTCGAGATTTCTTGGACCAATTTGTTGTGACTTATCTCGATGACATTCTTATATTTTCAGACACCTTGGAAGAGCATCGCAGGCACGTCCAGTTGGTCTTGGAACGACTACAGGAGAACCATCTTTACATTAAACTTGAAAAATGTGAGTTTGAACAAACCAGTATCCAATTTCTGGGATATATCATCTCCCCAGAAGGTCTGAGCATGGATCCCGGCAAAATCAATGCTGTAGTGGACTGGCCTGTTCCAAGAAATTTAAAGGACGTCCAGCGTTTCATAGGATTTGCAAATTTTTACCGAAAATTTATAAAGAACTTTTCACGGATCATACTACCAATTACTACACTAACAAAAAAGACCAAAGCATTTTTCTGGTCTCCGGAGGCACAGGAGGCTTTTGACAAGTTGAAAACTCTTTTTACGTCTGCTCCATTGTTAGTACACCCAAATCCTGAATTGCCATTTACTGTCGAAGTGGACGCCTCGGACTCTGCAGTGGGAGCCATTCTGTGTCAGCGAGTTGGGGACAAAATGCAACTTCACCCATGTGCGTTTCTTTCCCACACCATGTCATCTGCAGAAAAGAACTACGACATCGGTAATAAAGAACTGTTAGCCATTAAAGTTGCCTTCTCCGAGTGGAGACATCTTCTGGAAGGTGCCAATCACCCTGTGACTGTCCTCACGGACCACAAGAATCTTGAATTCCTCCATACAGCAAAAAGATTGTCTGCAAGACAAGCACGATGGGCCTTATTTTTCTCAAGATTCAATTTTATAATTTCTTACCGGCCTGGTTCAAAAAATGGCAAGGCTGACGCCCTGTCCAGGATGTGTTCGGAACCTCAGGAGAGGTCTAGTAATGACGATAATTCTAGGCCCTAAAAATTTTTTGGGAATATTGCACTCTAGAGGACTATGTAATAGAATTAAAGATGGATATCAAGAGGACTCTTTCCTTAACCATCCTTCGGAAGACGTCGATCTTTCATTCAAAGAGGGGTTTTGGATGCAGAAACACAAAATATATGTACCTGAATCTTCTCGCCTTGAAGTCCTCAAAAGTGTCCATGATTCTAAACTGGCAGGACATCCTGGAGTTGCAAAAACACAAGACTTACTACTTCGTTTCTTTTGGTGGCCTAATTGTAGGAAGGACGTAAGGAAATATGTTTCAACCTGTTTAACATGCGCACGAAACAAGACCTCACGATCGTCTCCTCTAGGACTCTTGCAACCACTCCCAGTTCCATCCAGGCCTTGGGGATCTATTTCCATGGATTTTATTGTGGAACTACCCCCTTCCAAACAGATGACCGTCATCCTTGTCATAGTGGACCGACTCACAAAAATGGCCCACTTTATTCCAACTGAAGGAATTCCTACTGCTGAAAAAACTGCAGAACTGATGATCAAAGAGGTATTCAGGTTACATGGAATTCCTGACAGCGTGGTGTCTGACAGAGGCGTTCAGTTTACGTCAAAATTTTGGAAGAGTTTCTGTACAGCCTTGGGAGTCACGGTGAATCTTTCTACCGCTTTCCATCCTCAGTCCAATGGCCAGACGGAGAGAACGAACCAGACTTTGGAGCAATACCTCCGTTGCTTCATTTCCTATCTTCAGGATGACTGGGTGGACTATTTACCAACAGCAGAGTTTGCCTACAACAACTCCATACATAGCGCTACATCTCAAACCCCATTTTTCGCTAACTATGGATTACATCCAGTATTTATCCCTAATCTGCCAGTGAACACTCCCATTCCTGCTGTTAATGACAGGCTTGCAAAATTACAGGAATCCCAGAAGGAACTATCAGAGATGTTACTCAAGACCCAGGAAGAATATAAGGAAGCAGCAGATAAACATCGGAGAGTGCCCCCTGCTCTTCAGGTTGGAGACAAAGTTTGGCTGTCCACTAAAAATCTAAAGACACATGTACCATTCTCCAAATTGGGCCAAAAATTCATTGGACCTTTTCAAATTTCTGCAAAAATTAACCAGGTTGCTTTTCGTCTAAAACTTCCCAACAATTTAAAGATTCATCCAGTATTTCACATATCGTTGCTCAAACCCTTTTGTGAAAACCCGTTTCCAGGAAGAATTCAGTCACCTCCTCCACCAGAAAGGATCCGTGGTGAAGAAGAATACATTGTGGATAAGATTCTGGACTCCCGAAAATTCAGAGGTAAACGGCAGTATCTGGTGCAGTGGAAGGGTTATGGACCAGAGGAAAATTCATGGGAACCAAAGGACAACGTCCATGCTCCTAGACTGAGAAGAGCTTTCCATCGGAGGTATCCAGATAAGCCATCACCTAAGATGTCCGGAGGCCATCCTGGAAGGAGGGGAGTACTGTCAGGAATCGAACCCAGTGCCTCTTGTCCACCGGCCAGCAGCTCTACCATCTGAGCTATTCTGCTGGCTGCAAGGTTCCTTGCTGAACCCAGATACCATTGACTGTTCTTCCTGATCGGCTCCACCCAGTGCTCTCTTGATTGGCCTCTGATTACAAATTACACACCCTATATAAACCTGGCCCTGTGAGTGTGTCATTGCGAGATTATTGTGCTCTTAGCCTCTAGTCAAGCGTTTCCTGCTGTTCCTGCTGCTACAAACACTGCTTTCCTGTGTACGACCTCCGGCTGCCACCTGACTACGCTACCTGCCTCTGCTTCCCCTAGTTTTGCAGTAACATCGGCTCCAACCCAGACGGGATCTTGACAGGAGGCGACATTCCTGCGCCCCCGAGTCTATTGTTATCCCCAAGAAGTTCTGGGTCGTTGCTGGTTCCAGCCTGAATTTTTTGAGGTTAAGCTGCCATCCTAGTATTTGTAATGTCTCCATTACTACTCTGACTTGTTCTTGACAGTGACAAAAACTTTTCCCCACTATCAAGAAGTCGTCCAGATAAGGTATTATTAAAGTATCTTTTTCTCTGAGATGTGCTGTGACCTCTGCCATTAACTTTGTAAAGAATCGTGGGGCTATCGCTATCCCAAAGGGCAGAGTGTACTGAAGGTGACGTAACTGTGACCCCACTTGGACCGCCACCCTGAGATATTTGCGACCTTGCTGCCGGATTGGGACGTGGTAGTAAGCGTCCTTGAGGTCCAGGACTTCCATGTAGCACTGAGGAAAGAGGAGTTTCACTGCCGTTCTTATTGTCTCCATCTTGAAAGATGGGATTATCAGATATTTGTTGAGGCCTTTTAGATTTATAAAATTATCCTCCAAGAATTGTCCGGCTTCTTCACAAGAAATAGAGGGGAGTAAAACCCCTAGTTTCTCTCTTCCACTGGAACCTCTTCCAGAACCTGCTTGTGTAGGAGCGATATATATCTCCCCTTCCAGACTCTTCTGCTTTTCCTGTGAGGACTGTACCGAAGTTTGCACGTACCTTCTCGGTGGCCAATGTTGGAACCTTAACTCCAGGCCTGATCCCACAATTTGCAGGATCCAAGCGCTGGATGAGATCCTTTCCCAGGCTGGGAGGAAGTGAGAGAGCCTACCTCCCACCTGAGAGGGACCGTCACTGGGAAGATTTCTTGCAGTCTTTGGTGGGCTTGCTGAAATAGAAGTATTTCCCTCCTCTGGATCGCTTGTCCAAGTTGTTCCTGTTGCAATCCCTGTACTGCTGCCTTCAGAACTTCCGGAACTTTTGAAAGGAACACTGAAAGGCCTGAAATGGCTGCCACGGAAAATTCTTCTTAGTATCGCTGGCTTTCTCCAGCACCTCGTCTAACACCGGTCCAAACAAGAAATTCCCTTCGCATGGCAGAGAGCAAAGTTTAATTTTTGCTTGTGTGTTCCCTGGCCAGCATTTGAGCCACACCGCATGGCGCCCAATATTGGCCAATGCTGCAGATTTTGCTGCTAATCTTGCTGAATCTGCTGAAGCCTCAGCTAGAAATACTGCCGCAGCTCTTATGGCTGGTATTGCCTCTAGGATAGTCTCCCTGGGGACTCTTTGCTCTAGCTAATGCTCCAGGTTATCCACCCACACTTTTAGGGATCTAAAAGTGACCGCAATGGCTGCTCTTAGTGCCCCAGCCGAGGCCTCCCAGGCAGTTTTCTATCTGTCTTTCCGTCCAGAGGTTCTTTTAAAGAACCTAGATCCTCAAAAGGCAGAGAGGACTTCCTGGCGACCTTTGAGACCACTACATCAACCTTTGGAGCCCTATCCCAGGACTAAGATGCCTCCTCATCAAAGGGGTACTGTCTCTTCAGGCAATTGACTATGTGGGACTTCTTTTCTGGCTTTTCCCCATTCCCTTCTAATGAGTCCTTGCAGCTGTTCGTTAATAGGGAATGATCTCCGCTTTTTCTTTTGTAAGCCACTGAACATAAACTCTTGGGTTGTTCTTTTCGCTTTTTCATCCATCAACCCCATGGTAGAACGGACAGATTTTATGAGTCTATCTGTAGCTTCCTCCGAGCTACTCTCTGAATAACGGATACTATCGGAGTCCTCCTATGCTCCTGAGGAGTCCTCTTGAGACACCACTGAGGGGCTGGATCTGTCTCTAGATCTGCCATCGCCGTCTGTTTGCAACGCTTTTACGGACTTACAGACCTCTGCCTGAATTAATGATTTCAGGTTCTCAGAAAAGGAGGGAGTCTCTTCCGCTACTGTCCTATCGATACAGTCCTGAGACAATTTCTTGTTCCAGGATGCTCCTAAGGGACTCATGTATAAGGGGCATTCCTTATTCTTAGATTTAGACTTCTTCTTAAGGACCCCTACACTCTACCCCACCAATGTATGTAAAAGAGGGGAGAGTTGGAGACAAGAGAGAGAAAGACAGACATTAGCGTGCTGGACTTTCTCGAAGCTCACTCACCACTGTCATGGTTTGCTGAGTTTGTGGGAAAAGGTAGGTTAAGGGTTAATTTGGATGGCCTCACTCTGGGATTCTGGGAGGCTTCTTATAGCCTCATTGTGGGGCCATTCCTTGTCGCTTATACTTTGACCCTTGGCTGAGTGTGTGTGACCCTGTGTTTTGTGCTTGTGATTCTTTACTGCTTGCTTGGTTTGTGTAGACCTGTGTTCTGTTCCCTGTTACGATTCTGCCTTGCCCCTCCTGTACTGCGTTGCTATCTAATGTTATGACCTCTCTGCCCTTTGTCCTCGGACACATTCTCTGCTTATCCCTCCTGTACTGCGTTGCTATCTTGTGTATGACTCCTGGCTTATGTTTCTGTACTATTCTCTGCTCGCCTCTTCTGTACTGCGCCGTCTGACCTGACACTAATGTTCCAGAAACTTAATGTGGAACAGCGCACAATGGCTCAGACCCAACAACAGTTGGTGGACACTGTGCAGGGGCTATTGCTGCAGGGTCTCCTAGCTCGGGTGATAGAGATGTTTCGCTGGTGTCCCCCGAGTCCCCGGTCAAACTGCCAGACTTCTTCTCTGGGGACAAAAAGGAGTTCATAGCCTTTAAGGAGGGGTGCAAGCTTTTTTTTTTTCTGAGGCCTCGTTCCTCCGGGGATGAATTCCAGAAAGTGGGGATAGTTATTTCTCTACTTCGGGGTGCACCGCAAGCGTGGGCTTTTTCTCTGTCTCCCTCTGCCCCTGAAAGGATGACTGTCAATGCCTTTTTTGAAGCCCTGGGTCGTATATATGATGAACCCGACAGGGTTCGCATGGCTGAAGACATGGTGATGAATGTGCGCCAGGGTAAACGCTCAGCTGAGTGGTTTTGTGCAGAGTTCCAGCGCTGGGCAGCAGAAATTTCATGGGATGATGCAGCACTTCGGGGCTTATTCCGCAGAGGCTTATCTGAACGCCTCCAAGATGCCCTGGCCCTTCACCCTCCACCTGACACCTTGGAGGACGCCATTACCCAGGCCGTACTTATGGACTGCAGGCTACGGGCTAGGGGTGTCATGCAGTCCGAGACATCCCTATTCTCCGGTAGCAAAGAGACTGGTGTCGCTCCCGAACCCATGGAGATTGGCGCTACTTCGGTCAAAGAAAAGGAGAGGAAACGCCGCCGTGAGAAACGGCTCTGCTTTTATTGTGGAGAGTCCGGTCATTGGATAAAAGATTGTCCCTCGTGTCAGTCATCCTCCAAGGCGGCGGGAAACGACTAGGTCTGGGTAGTAATCGAGGAGGCTGCCCAGACCTTCAGGTACTCTCTTCCTCATGCCCTAAGGTTTTGCTAAAGGTTGAACTGTTGGTAGACAAGTATCGTTTTTTCTCCACAGCACTGGTGGACAGTGGTTCATCACTCAACTTGGTCAGCTCTGATGTAATTTCCCAGCACCAGATAGGGACAGTCAGGCTTCATACCCCACTAAAAGTCGTGGCCATTGACTCTTCTCCTCTGACCCGAACGGGGATTCTTTCAGTTTCTGAAAAATTTATGTTGAAAGTTGGTTCTTCCCACATGGAAGAGATTGAGTTTTGTTATGACAATATGGACAAGTTGCCCACCGGGTTGGTTTTGGGCATGCCATGGCTTCTACGCCACAATCCAGTTATTGACTGGGAATTGGGGGAGGTTATCAAGTGGGGGTCCAAATGTGTCGACTGTTACCATAAAGATGTTTTTTGTGTGAAAATTGCAAAACCTATTTCTGTGTCTATCAGTCTGGAAGGTATTCCGGAGTACCTGAAAGACTGAGGACGTTTTTTCAGAAAGTGAGGCTGAGGCGTTACCCCCTCATAGGCCATTTGACTGTGCCATCGACCTAATTCCTGGAGCCAAATTGCCCAAAGCTCGTTTGTTTAACCTATCAGGTCCCGAGCGCCTGGCTATGAAACAATATATTGCTGAGAGTCTCCGCAAGGGGCACATAAGACCTTCAGTTTCCCCGGTAGCAGCGGGGTTTTTCTTTGTTAAGAAAAAAGATGGCAGCCTACGCCCCTGCCTCGACTTTCGAGAACTAAATAAAATCACGGTCAGGAATACATATCCACTGCCGTTGATTCCGGATCTCTGTAATCAGCTTTTCTGGGGCCATGTGGTTTTCAAAACTTGACCTTAGGGGGGCTTATAATTTAATCAGGATTCGGGAGGGGGATGAATGGAAGACGGCTTTCCTCACCTCTGAAGGGTTATTTGAGAACTTGGTAATGCCATTTGGTCTCACCAACGCACCTGCAATTTTTCAAAATTTTATTAATGTTGTGTTCTCGGACCTCATCGGCCGCTTTGTAGTTGTGTACCTAGATGATATTCTCATATATTCTGCTGACAAACATTCTCATTTGTTACATGTTAAGACTGTACTCCAAAGGCTCAGAGAAAATTAATTGTTCGTCAAACTCGAAAAATTTTCATTTTTTGTTCAAGAGTTGTCGTTTTTAGGGCTGATAATCTCACCTCAGGGGTTTCGCATGGAGTCCCAAGAAGGTGCAGGCTGTTGTGGAATGGGTCCAACCTCGAGACCTTAAGGGACTTCAGCGCTGCTTGGGATTTGCAAATTATTACCGCAAGTTTATTAAAGGTTTCTCACAGGTAACTAAACCCCTTACTGATCTCACTCATAAAGGGGCAGATGTCAAGAACTGGTCCCCGTTAGCCAAAGAGTCTTTTCTAACGCTAAAAAACTTTTTACATCTGCTCCTATCCTGGTTCAACCTGACCCTTCCAAACTGTTTGTGGTCGAGGTTGATGCTTCTGAGGTGGGGGTGGGAGCAGTGTTATCTCAGGGGCCAGCTTCCCTGACAAATCTCAGGCCTTGTGCCTACTTTTCTAAAAAATTTTCTCCCGCTGAAAAAAATTATGATGTAGGCAATAGGGAGCTATTGGCTATCAAATTGGCGTTCGAAGAATGGAGACATTTTTTGGAGGGGGCGGCTCACCCTATTATGGTTATCACGGACCATAAAAATCTAGAATATATTAAAACTGCTAGAAGACTGACCCCCAGGCAAGCCCGTTGGTCACTTTTTTTTTCCAGATTTCAGTTTTCTATTACTTTTCGACCAGGATCTAAAAACGTCAAGGCTGACGCTCTGTCACGTAGTTTTGAGCCATTATCCGCCCCGATCCACCGTCCCCCATTCTTCAACCCAGTGTTGTTATTGCCGAAGTGTCGTCGGAATTGGAGCGAGAGATTGTGGAGGCATAATCTTTAGCGCCAAGGTCCAAACCTGAAAATAAGTTGTTCGTGCCTCAGCATTTGCGCACTAAACTCCTGTGGGAGTTCCATGATTCGAAATGGAGTGCCCACCCTGGTATAGCGGCCACGCGAGAAGCAGTGGCAAGACTTTTTTGGTGGCCTTTAATGACTTCGGATATTAAGATGCATGTTGCTGCATGTGGGATATGTGCCCGTTCTAAGAGCTCTCATTGCCGGCCGGGGAATTGGCGCCTTTACCAATTCCGGGAAGACCGTGGACTCATTTGTCCATGGACTTCATTACCAATCTGCCATCCTCCCATGGAAATACTGTAATCTGGGTAATTGTGGACAGATTTTCTAAACTAGCACATTTTGTACCATGGCAAGTTTACCGTCAGCAGAGACTCTCTCCAGACATTTCCTTTCTCAGGTGGTACGTTTACACGGGGTGCCTACTAATATTGTGTCAGATAGAGGGACGCAATTTGTGTTTAAGTTTTGGCGGGCTTTTTGCAAAAAGTTGGGGATATCGTTGTCTTTCCTCAGCGTACCACCCAGAGACCAACGGGCAAACTGAACGCACCAACCAGTCGCTTGAACAAATTCTTCGGTGCCTGACTTCTACTCTGCAAAGCGACTGGTCTGAGGCCTTACCATTAGCAGAGTTAGCCTTCAACAACCGGGTAAACCAGTCTACCGGTAGGTCACCATTTTTTATTAATTATGGGATAAATCCTCATTTTGGCGAGTTCTCGCGTATTGATTCTGGTTGCCCGGGGGCTGAGGACGGGATTAGTCGTCTCAGGAATCTCTGGTCGAAAGTTCGACAAAATATTTCCAGGGCTCAGGAAAAGTATAAACATTTTGCGGATAAAAAAAGGGACTCTGTTCAGATTTTGCGATGTGGAGATAAGGTTTGGTTTTCTACATGGAACATAAGTCTCCGAATACCTTCCGCTAAACTAGGGCCTAAATTTATTGGCCCTTACGAAGTCATCGAGGTGGTTAATCCGGTAGCCTATCGCCTTCGTCTCCCTCCCTCTTTGAAACTCCATAATGTATTTCATAGTTCCTTACTTAAACCCCTGGGGTCAGTGAGGGAAGATACAGACGCCGTTCCTTTGCCCGTTATGGTTGATGGGCATATGGAGTTCGAAGTACAACACATTGTGGACTCCAGGCAGGTTCAGGGATCTTTGCAGTATCTGGTACATTGGAAGGGGTATGGTCTGGAGGATCGGTCTTGGGTGCCAGCCACATCGGTTCACGCTAATCGTTTGGTTCGTGCATTCCATGTCCGTCATCCTGATAAGCCTGGGGGTCCGGAGGCCCCCCGTTGAAAGGGGGGTACTGTCATGGTTTGCTGAGTTTGTGGGAAAAGGTAGGTTAAGGGTTAATTTGGATGGCCTCACTCTGGGATTCTGGGAGGCTTCTTATAGTCTCATTGTGGGGCCATTCCTTGTCGCTTATACTTTGACCCTTGGCCGAGTGTGTGTGACCCTGTGTTTTGTGCTTGTGATTCTTTATGCTTGCTTGGTTTTGACTTGGTTCTGTTCCCGTTACGAGTTCTGCCTGCCCCTCCTGTACTGCGTTGCTATCTAGTGTATGACCTCTTGCCTTTGTCCTGACAATTCTCTGCTTATCCCTCCTGTACTGCGTTGCTATCTTGTGTATGACTCCTGGCTTATGTTCTGACTATTCTCTGCTCGCCCCTTCTGTACTGCGCCGTCCTCTCCGTGTATGACCCCCTTTTTCTGACCTGAGTTTCCCTATTCACTAATCCAGGGTCCCTGTAAAGTCCTGCACTCACCTCCAGTAGCAGAACGCTAGGCCCCGCCCCCTGTGGTCACATGATCCCAGGTCCTTTTGCTTACTGCTACTCTCACCACGCTGCTCTGGTCCAGTCTGCCGGAGCCCCCCTGCGGCATCTGACCCCGGGCCCTTCCACAGTGTGGGTGAGTCACCTGCTCAGCCGTGGCAGTTCGCTTGCACTGACATTGTCGTTACACCACTCGGACGCTTTCAAAGGACGGGTACCGGCTCTGGAGGCTGATTGGTCTTTTCCGTGTCTCCCAGCGAGACTATGGACCCCTCCTTGCCACGATCCGTCCACACGTTACCCGAGTGGCTATCACTGCTGCTGCGGAGCGTCAAGCTCTTCTCACTTGAGCAAGACCGCCTCACCTGCACCTCCTGGTGCGGCTGTAAATGGTCTGGCAATAGGCTTTCCATCATATCAGTTACTCCCAGACGAGAGCAGTCACATTAACCTGAAAAGGGCTTGGTGACAGTTTGCAGTATGTCTGCCAGCCATTAAATAGTAGCTTCCCCCCTTTTTTTCTCTCTAATTCACCTGGTTGATCCTGCACCTGCTGGCCGCTAGCACCCCGACGCATGCGCGCTATAACTCAGCCTGTGCGCGCACCCGGCAACCACCTCCAGGTGCGCGCTATTTTACCTGGTGCTCACGCTGTACCGTGTACCTGGCACCGCCCAACACTGTGATGCAGCTTGTCTTCTGGAGCGCGCCAAACCACTTCCGGTGCACGCTCCACAGGTGTACGCGCTCTCTGCGCGCCCCCAGTGTATACTTCCGGTGCATGCCTGGGTCATTTCCGGTGCGTGCTCCTCACAGCTGGCAGCTTTCAGTGCCGCCGGGATCACACTCGCTGCGTGCACCCGGCTTTCCCTACCGGTGCGCGCCTGGCCACAGTGCCCCTGTTTTGGCGTTCTTTCATCGCTGCCAAGACACCTGCTGCTGCCACCGCTCATACCTGAGGTCCTGGAGGAGGCACCAAGCGCCGCCCTGGCCACCAATGTTTCAGGTATCCTTTTCCCTTTCAGGGCAGCCCCCGGCGTCCGGCTCTTCAACAGTGAGGGACACACCTGTGGCCCCCCGAGATCTAATTTCTGCCGGGCACCGATGTGCCTCGCAGGCTGCATGGCCACTTATTGTCAACAGGGAGGGCACATAAAATGTGGCCTCCGAGGACCCCCACACGTCTTGCGGGTCGTAGGCATCAGGGAGGGAACACGAATGTGGCCTCCGTGGCTCCAACTTCTCCCGGGCCTCTGCCTCACGTGGCCATGCTTCGCTCAGGGGGGCATGGTAAAACATGGCCCCTGAGGCGACAACCGGCTCCTGGTGACGGATGTGGCAGACCCATGCCTGCCAATATTCATCCGACCCAGTCATCCTCTTCTGTCTTCAAGATCTTCTATCTTGAGGGTTCCCCATCAAGGACAGGAAACCAACTGATGCGGAGGGAGGAGCCACCCCTTTTATCTTGAAGGTTTCCTGTCCTTGAAGGGCAGATCCCCTCTCTCGTGGTGCAGTCATGTATGATGGAAAAACTGTCATTCTTTATTCATGGCCATCTAAACCTCCTCCAAGAGCAACTTCTCTCAAAGATCTTCTCTGATGGGGCCATGCATGCCAGAACGGGATGGGGCCAATCATACCAGAATAAGGATGGGGCACTGCATACCAGGATATTGATGAGGATGATCATTCCTACCAGGATAGGGATGAGGTTGAGGGCCATGTAAATCAGGATGGGGATGAGGGGACCATATTTACCAGGATAGGTGATATTAAGTACAGAATTGACCACATTGTTTTGCTTCAGATTTTTTTTTCTCCTAATTTCCTCCTCTAAAACCTAGGTGCGCCTTATGGTCCAGTGCGTCTTTTAGTTCGAAAAATACGGTATTCTAACTTACTGAGAAAATGACTTCTGGTTTTTCATTGGCTGTAAGCCACAATCATTAACAGAAATAAACACTTGAAATAGATCACTCTGTTTGTAATGACTCCATATAATATGCGTTTCATTTTTTGTATTGAGGAACTAAAATTAACTTTTTGAAGATATTCTAATTTTTCCTTGGGTCTCATGCAGTAGGGCTTATGATCTCCTTTTCTTGTCCTGATTGAATGAATTCCCAGATGAAACCCTGAATGACCAAAAGAAAGGGGTGGGGGGTCATATCGGAATAAGATGCCATTAAGACAAGTACACAACTGTTCAAGCCATGTAGGGTGTATATGTATTCCATGTCCATAGAAACTTGACTATGAAGTTTTTAACCTACATAATGATCATTAAAAAAAGTTTTAGTTTATGTATAAGGGCCCCATTAGTTGATTGAGGAGTCTCATACTGTATAGTGGGTACAGATAGTATTCAGACCCCTTTACATTTTTCACTCTTTATTTCATTGCAGCCATTTGGTAAATTGCAGCTGCTATATATGCACTATGCTGTGAATTAGTATCTTTCATGTGGTCTGCAAGGATAATTCCCTTTTTTAATATGGAAAAATAAAGCTGAGATTTTAATGATTGTTCCTGCTGGATTCATCGTCATTTTTTCTGCTTTGTGGAACTTCATCTGTGGAGCTCAGCAACAGTGATCTTGGGATTCTTCTTTACCTCTGTCACCAAGGCTCTTCTCCCACAATTGCTCAGATTGGCTGGACGGCCAGGTCTTGAAAGACTTCAGGTGGTCCCAAACTTCTTCCATTTAAGGATTATGGTGGCCACTGTGCTCTTAGGAGCCTTGAATACTGGAGAAATTCTTTTGTAACCTTGGCCAGATCTGTGCCTTGCCACAATTCTGTTTCTGAGCTCCTTGGCCTGTTCCTTTGACCTCATGATTCTCATTTGGTCTGACATGCACTGTGAGCTGTGAGGTCTTATACAGACAGGTGTGAGCCTTTACAAATCATGTCCTATTAGTTTAATTAAACACAGCTGGACTCCAATGAAGGAGTAGAACCATCTCAAGGAGGATCAAAAGGAAATGGACAGCATGTGACATAAATAAGAGTGTGAGCAAAGGGTCTGAATACTTATGACCATGCGATATTTCAGTTTTTCTTTTTTAATAAATATGAAAAATTTCGACATTTGTTTTTTTTTTAGTCAAGATGGGGTGAAAAAGTACATTAATGAGAAAAAAATTAACTTTTGAATTTACCAAATGGCTGCAATGAAACAGTGAAAAATTTAAAGGGGTCTGAATACTTTCTGTACCCACTGTATATGGGGGGGGGATGTTGGCATACTTAATTCTGCTCGATATCAAGTCATACAATTAATTTGAAAAAAAAAGATATATATATATATATATATATATATATATATATATATATATTATATATAATAATAATGTTAACATTGAGCAGAATTATTTTCAGCCTATAGGTTTGGCCCTCCACAACAGTCAATCTCTCATGTAGCCCCATCTCAGCACTATTATATATAGCGCTATGCTATGTATAGTGCTGTACATAAGGGAAAAATGTGCCTGTAGCTGTCATTTTCTATCTAGAGATAGCATCAGAGCACCAGTGTTTTACTCACATGATCTATCAAAGGGGATCATGTGGCATGTCACGTAATACATCAGGCACGCCTCCTTAGCTGCCCGGGCTACTCTTAATCCGCCCCTGCCGGAAGCCATTTTTCAAACCTATTAGACCACATTTTGTTTGCACTGCTGTGAGCATTCTGCCTTGTATAAATGTGTTACCATGGCCTGATGAGTCTCTGCACGTGTCTCTCATCAAGCACATCATTGGTCAGTAATTGCAAATGGAGCTGCCAGCAGTGGAACTTGATTATTTATGTGCCTAAGTGCATTCAGTGTGGCAGTACATACTCTAGACAACTATTAATAACCTCATTGATTGCAATGAAGTGCGTGTATTTCTACATGAGGACCTTACACTTGATACTTAAATGTTGTGAATATTTTATTTTCATCATTTGCGTATCATTAGCATGTCTGAGTTCTGTGGTTTCTGAATTTCCACCACTTTTCCTGCTTGGTGTTGAGAAGTATATATCGTAATGGTGGCATAACCCTTTCGATTCCGAACACCTTGTACAAAATAAATACGTCCCTACTGTACGTTTTTTGCTATGCATCATTAGGATATTATTTCTGTGGATGATAGGATCTATGTTTTGAACACCACATTAGGACTAGAAAAAAAAATGCATGCATTTCTATTTTCTATATTGTTTACAGACAATTTAAGAAATATGTAAAATGAGCACAAAAAAAAAGAAATCTGAAGAATAGTGGGAGAGAGCATTTATGCATTACTACAGCATATACAAAATGAATGCATCCAAGTACAATTCTTAGAATGACTGGAGTAGCAGTGGCTTCCTATAATCTGCATAATTACAATTATCACATGTTACAATTCAGAATCGCACTTTCAGCCATCTCAAAAAGATCTTTGTCCTCATGAGTGCAGCTGCGACATGCCTGGTGACATTCTCCAATATTAAACACGCCATCTTTAAGCATGAGTCAGATTTTTAAATATTTTGCTTATTTTTCTCAGTGCATTCACACATACAAGTCATAGCAGGAGACCACGCGACTATGCATCAGTGGCATCTCACTATTGTTGTTTGTTTCCTAGAAAAGGCTTGGTCTATTCCCAGGTCGACTAACAAGATAAGTGTAGGAACCTTTGCACAGGAAAAATAATTTAAAGTCTGCCTTGGAAGAGAAGCCGCTGTGTCTTATAATATTGGGGGATAGGCAGAACATAAAAAACAAAAATTTATATATATATAAATATTTTTTTTTTGGGTCTTTATTTTGATGCACAATGTAATGTCATCCCCATCTTGAAGCAGTGGATGTGCGACTGTGATCGTTATTTCACATGCAACTCTATTGGCATCTTAATAAAATTGTGAAAGTCATCCCCAACAGATATTTCTATTTGACCCCAGATGAAAATGTGAGATTTCTACATTCAGAACTCACTTTATTTGGACACCCTCCAGACTTGGGTGGGTTGAAACCCGAATCAGGCACTTCTAGGTTCCCTCAAGGACAGGAACCCAAACCTGATGAGGAGGAGAGGCATCGCCCTTTTATTCAGTAGGTTTCCTGTCCTTGATGGGCAGATAAACTCTCAGGTGGTGCCGTCATGGGGAAGGGGAAAGTTGTGTTTTTCTTTAACTCCTTACACACATTAAAAATGATCGACGTTAAAGGTGCTTATTCCTTCATTTCAGTTTTAAAAAGATCGGGAATAAGGCTGTAGCCCCTTCAGAGTCAGAAAATCTCTGGGGTCTCGGCTACTGGGGTTGGCCGAGACCCCCGATCATGTGATTGCTGTTATTCAGTAAATAACGGCGGTCACAAAAAAAAAAAAATCTATGTTACAAAGATTTCTCCCTCTTCTGACATAATATACTTACATTTTTTTTTACATATAATATATTACATTTTTTATCATACATATATTACACACAGACACTTTCACATGTACAGCATCCTGGAATTGATGGTGCTTTAAAAAAATGCATATATGACACTATTAATGCTTGCAAACATAATTTCACTACTCTGCCATTAAGCGTACAACGTCTATATTTTATCCGTTTTGCTCAATCCCCAAAAAGCGTTTAACATCATGTAGATCCTCACCGTCTTTTCTATCAATATAGCCTGCAGAACAGTGGAGGTCCGGGTCTCCATACTGCTCAATGGACAACCCCAACCACCCACTGAGAGGTTCAGGAGACAGGCGCCCACTGCTACATAGTGACTGGCTCCGTGTGCCCGCTCATATTAGACCGGACCAGTGGGTGGGATTTCGTTCACAAAGACCTGAGGCCCATATTAAAAATACCTCACATTAACCCACATGTACGCCAACATTGGGCCCATGTGCTGTGTTTTCCACATGAACAGCACATGACTAAAAACACATTAATTTGAATGGTGACGCAAAACAAACTTGCAATTAAAATTAATTTTTAAAAAAATGCTCCTGTGTATATACTGGAATTACATACCCGTTTCGGTCCCCACCCGAAATACTTTTCTGAGCATCCACCTCATGTGTCCAGTGTTGGCAAGAAGAGCTACTTTTTAGAATTTTTTCTTGACTACCGGCCGACTGAGCTAGGAGTCAAAATTTATGGCTATGTGGCAGTCTGCCGCCTCTGAGCATCGCACGTATGATATCGATTATATCTAAACACAGGTGCATTTTCTTTAATCATATGCTGCTGCAGTCTTCCCACCGTTTCCCTGCCGAATTAGGCCACATTCACACATTCAGTATTTAGTGAGTTTTTTACCTCAGAATTTGTAAGCTAAAACCAGGAGTGGGTGATAAATCCAGAAGTGGTGACGTGTTTCTGTTATACCTTTACCCTTATTGCTCCACTCCTGGTTTTGGACTTACACATACTGAGGTAAAATACTGAACGTGTGCAGGTTGCGTTAATTTTATAGGAATGAGCTGTTTCACCTGCAAGATTAAAAGGGTTGTGCAGCGAAAAAGTATAAGTGCTAAAACACAGGGACATTGCTGGTAAAAGCTGCAGTATAACCACTGTATGTGAACGCAGCCTTAAAGAAAAAAAAAAAAAGGTCTAGGATATATTTAATTCAGACTCAAATAAAGAATTTCTGCTCCAGTATGTTAGGGCAGTGCACACAATCTATGGTGAAAAGTACTGGAGGATATTTCCATTTTCAAAAGGCATACATACCACTTTGCTGACTACTTTTCTCCTCAGACATATGCTTCATAAAATGCCCGAAGGAGCATAACAGCGAGGCGAGCATCTGTCGAGAAGCAACTGAGGGAATTTCTGGAGAGAGCACTTACTATCCACAGATTAGCAGCACATAGGAGATACATTAACGTGACAGCAATGAGATCATAACCTAATATGGCGGGTGCTAAATGTTGGCCGTATTCACATTGGGGTGAAGTCACAAGGAAGCACCTGAGGCAAAACACCAAGCCATTACTGATGGGTCACAGGTCCTTCCTGTGCGCTGGGCACAAAGAGGAGCAAAAAAAATAATTTATTCTCTGTCTAGTGCAACTGCCACTTCTGTTTCAAGCAGATCGGTCACAAGTTTTGTAAATACTTGTATACCATCCAAAAAAATAAATCATTCAACTATTCAAAATCTTACAACTCTGCTTTATGTAATTCCAAGGTTATCCCTCCTGTAAATCTATTCAAAACATAACTAGGTGTCAGGCTAGGTGCAGATGGCCGTAGGTTCTCTCATAGGAGAGAATAGGGCAGATTGATCAATCTCTGATCAGTGTCGTTTGAACAAAGGGAGCACAGCGTGATCCGATTCTCTTATATGGAGAAAACGGAGAAAAAAAAATTCTCCATCTTCTCCATTCTGTAAAAGCGTGGAAATCAGACGCACTCAGATGTCATCCAAGTGCAGTCCGATGTTTTCCCACACATCCATAGACTTGAATGACTGAGTGCGATCCAAATACCAGATCAAACTCGGGCATGCTGAGAGGAAAATTAAACAAAAAAATAATCGGGCTTGTGCATGGTCCTATAGAACAACATGGGGACAAGTGCTACAGATAGCACTCATCCAATTTTACGCCCGTTGGCACAAGCCCTTAGCGGTATAACCATAGTACACCCAGTTCATGCGGGCAGAGTTACAATGCAGGGACATGCTCTATGACAATGGAAATGGTAACTTCCCGGTAGTTTATTCATACATTTTTAGGGGGGGTGGGGAATAACAGAATCTAACAAATATACAGAAAACATTGCTCAAAAATTATCCAATGATCACAGTTGCAATAATTCATAATATTTTAAGGTAGACAAATACATTGAGTTCAACCTATCACTGAATACGGTATGTTGACCAGAGGAAGACAAACCCCATAGGGCAGATACCACATTCCCCATGTTAGGGAGCATACAGACGGACATCTAAAGCGTGAAGACCGCAACACAATCCTCGGACTGGTTGCCCACTCTCCTGACCCGAGCTGAACAGCTTCACGGAAATACTTGTTGCTGCGCTCATGTCAGATCAGCTGACAGCCAGTCCGAGGATTGCTATACGATCCTCGCACAGGTAATGCTGACATCTGACTATTATTCCCAAATCCACATATAGTAATGAGACATGTTCCCTGGATCAATGTCCCATCACAGAATCTGGTACCCATAACCTGCAATATTACATTTTTCAAGAAAGGCATGCAGACCCTTCCTTCAACTTTTTAATCTTTAAATAAATCAATAGTATCGGCAA
The DNA here is from genome assembly GCA_033576555.1 of Oophaga sylvatica. Classification (NCBI taxonomy): domain Eukaryota; kingdom Metazoa; phylum Chordata; class Amphibia; order Anura; family Dendrobatidae; genus Oophaga; species Oophaga sylvatica. Next base: position 121,375,555 of record JARQOD010000004.1, read on the forward strand.
ATATATTGCAAAATTGTTTTTAAATTAGAATAAACCCTTTTCTAACCTTACAAGCTACCTCCTTCCATTCTGAACTCCTTACACACACTGAAAAACAGATCAAATCCATCTTGGCCAAAGCAAAGCAGCCAGCTCAATGAAGTATCGGGGTACAACAATTAAAACCTATGGAGAATTAGAAGCAGGGAGAGGCACTGGCACAGTACGAGAAACAGATTAGTGCAGCAGCAATTTATCTCGTCCCAGAGGCTGATTCACAGCTACACTGCTGTATCTGGTCTTCCCTGAATATTGTTCTGTCGCTGCAAACATAAGGGGGAAAAGGCAAAGGTAGCAGGATTCAGAATCAATCCTTAAACTGTGTGTGGCAGACATGATCGCAGATATTCTATACCTAGTAGCTCAGAGAGCAATGAAAGAGGGGAAAACAGGTGAAATATGCAGAATACAAGTCATAATGACCAGATATGTATCTTTATGCACACACAGTAACAATTCCAATAATTTACTAAAAATTAACACACCATAAGACTCAATAGGTGGATAGGAAATATACGGTATATATATATATATACACAAAAATACAAATATAATATATAGTATTTTTTTGTATATTTTTTTTCCTTTTAGGCTAAATTCCCATAATTAATATTTAGTGTATGACTATTACCAAGTGTGGAAAGTTACATTAAAAAGTTAAATCTATAAAAGGAGATGTCAGGTTTAATAGAAGTGAAAACAGCTCAAATCTATCGCTCATTACATTAGTGTAAAATAATGCCAAATTTAGGCTCGGATCAAACGACCGTATGAAAACTAACTGATTTTCATCCAGAAAAGTGGGACTGTTTTTTTTTCTCACTTTTCATCCGTGAACAGTCATAAGCAGCTATTAACCATTTATATTTTCCCCATGTTGCAGAATTGCAACAGTCGTAAAAATCAGATGTACCCATAGACTTGAATGGGTGAGTGTCATCCAATTTCACAGTCAAATTGCAGTATGCGGTGATTTTTTTTCCCCATAGACAGAGATTGTCAGGAAAAACATAAAAAATTGTCCAATTTATATGTTCGCGTGCACGAGCCCTTAAGAGACTTGTAGGTTAAAAAAAATTGATGCAATTCAACATCAATGGCCTCTCATTGGGAGACATGCATCAATGCTTTTGTGCCATTTTTCATCAAAATTACACATTTTGCGGTCTTTTTGCACAAAAACGTCAGATTCTTTGCAACTTCAAGCAACGGTAACTATTCTTGGAATACGGGTAGGAGAGTGGGGGGTCATTAGCTATACAGAAATGTCTCAGCCAGATCCATGGATTAAATTATTATTATTTTTTTTTTTATTCAATTAAAGCGATAATTCTCATTCCCTTAGTGGATGACAACTCAAGAAATAAGTATTACATGTTAAAAAGCATCACATTTATCAAACACTTTAGTAAATTTGGTACAATTAAAGACAACAGAGCCACAAGCAAAACAAATTTTGATAATTTGTCTCAGAAAATTCTTCCTTAGGACTCATTCACACTCCATTTTTCATGGATGGAACATCTACCCATTATAGTCTACTGAGCTGGATTAAAAAGATTGCAGATTCAGTAAATGTGATCCTCTATGTGCCCTAGTATGTCATTTATAACAAGCAATAAATTACCATTTAAAAAGGCGTTTTCCTAAGTTTGAACGTTATCCCCTATCAAGCATGTACACCTCTACTCCATTAATTTTCCCTATGATACAACTGAAAATAGCACACGTCTCTGGCAATCCTGTAAACAACTAATGGACTACACTCAACCATCATACTATTCAGATAGGGCTCTGGATAGCTCCATGCTCAGGATCATGGAGGGTCTCAGCAGGTGATCCTGGAGCAATCAGTATGCTATGAACCATCACAGGCGTAGGTGAGAATTTTCTAAGTTCTGAAAAACCCGTTATTTGCTTTAAAGCATATAGATTAATATTATTCCAAAAACTTAAACTCATTGGAGTAGATAAAAGAAAAATATCCATCTGCCCACTCATAATCCCACAGAAAGCGTTTTACCTGTAGAATAATGAAGCATTTTTTTCTTTTTCCTTTTAACAAGGGATCCATTGCACACCTCAATATCCTCAGAAACGATAAAAAGCCCTCTAAATTCTGGAATCATGATTGATTTACAGAAGCAAAGCAGCGATGATGAGTTTATCTACGGCAAAATCGACGTCTTCCAATCGAAAATGTAAGTTTAGAGCAATGAACATAAAACTAAAACGACATGTGCTTGCTGTGTATCCAATTGATAAAATGAGGAACTCCTGAGCCCTGCTCAGGTGGGTAAGTGAAAGTCATTTAGCTTCCTATGAAAACACTTGTATCATGATGGGTCTAAAGAAAGACCTGGAGTTCATGATGGGTCTAAGGAAGACCTGGAGTTCATGATGGATCTAAAGAAAGACCTTGAGTTCATGATAGGTCTAAAGGAAGACCTGGAGTTCATGATGGATCTAAAGAAAGACCTTGAGTTCATGATGGGTCTAAAGGAAGACCTGGAGTTCATGATGGATCTAAAGAAAGACCTTGAGTTCATGATGGGTCTAAAGGAAGACCTGGAGTTCATGATGGATCTAAAGGAAGACCTTGAGTTCATGATGGGTCTAAAGGAAGACCTGGAGTTCATGATGGGTCTAAAGGAAGACCTGGAGTTCAAGATGGGTCTAAAGAAAGACCTGGAGGTAGGATTAAAGACTGGACAATGTATTAGTATACTGCACCACACTTCTCATAGATAAGGGATTATATGCAATATCACGGAAATTCCAGCTGTGACGCAGTAGTGACATGGAGAAAAGAAACCATGTGCGATTGAGTGTATACGGCTTTTTGTTACTGCATGCAGTTTTTCGCAGTGTTCCACGTTTATTGAATTGGACTATTAGACCATGTTCCCACGTAGCATAGACACTTAATTTTTTCCTGCTGAGTCGTTTCTCCAGGTGTCCACACCAAAATATGCAATAGCCATAGCTGATTATTGATTTGTTTTACTGCAAAAATGCTGAGATTCTGCATTTTATAACCTTGTGTTTTTTTACATGAATTTCTTTGTGCTCCTCATAGAATTTTAGATTGCAAATGTGCACCAAAAATGCACACAGTGGGAATGACGTTTCATGAAATCACACCCACTTTCCTTGAACTGTTAAATGGAACTGATTTTCTGCACAAAAAACACAGCAGAAATAATGTAATGCTTACGCTACATGGGAACATGGTCCCAGGTTAAAGTCCCACAATGGGTACTTGATATGTTTTTGATGCTGCATATCTTTTGCAGAATTTCTGCACCTATTAGCTACGCTAATTAAGGTTATTTGTGGTTTTTTTTAACATGCATATTTATCGCTTTTTTTTATGCTTGCGGATTTTGACCCTGATTCATTAACCCTTATTTTCGGTTTTGCTTTTTCGTTTTTTGCTCCCCTTCTTCCCAGAGCAATAACTTTTTATATTTTTCAGTCAATATGGCCATGTGAGTGCTTGTTTTTTATGGATGAATTGTACTTTTGAACGACACCATTGGTTTTAACATATCATGTACTGGAAAACGGGTAAAAAATAACAAGTGAGGTGAAATTGCCAAAAAGTTCAATCCCACAGTTGTTTTTTTTTGCTTTTTTACTAGGTTCAGTAAATGCTAAAACTGACCTGCTATTATGATTCTCCATGTCACTACAAGTTCATATACACCAAACATGTCTAGGTTATTTTTTATCTAAGTGGTGAAAAAAATTCCAAAATTTGTTAAAAAAATAAAAATAATTCCGCCATTTTCTGATACCAGTGGCGTCTCCATTTGTCGTTATCTCTGGTTGGGTGAAAGCTTATTTTTGCACACCGAGCTGATGTTTTTAATTATAACATTTTGGTGCAAATGCGTTATTTTGATTGCCCGTTATTGCATTTTAATGCAATGTTACGGCGACCGAAAAAACGTAATTCTGGCATTTTTATTTTTTTCTCACTATGCCGTTTAGCGATCAGGTTAATCTTTTTTATTGATAGATCGGGTGATTCTGAACTCGGCGATACGAAATATGTGTATGTTTGATTTTTTATTATTGTTTTATTTTGAATGGGGCAAAAGGGAGGTGATTTAATCTTTTATATATATATATATTTTTAAAAACATTTTTTTCACTTTTGGCATGCTTCATGGGAGACTAGAAGCTGCCATAACCTGATTGTCTCTGCTACATACAGTCAATGATCAGATCACTTCTATGTAGCAGAATAACTCACTTGCTATGAGCACTGACCACTGGGCGGCGCTCATAGCAATCCGGCAGTGACAATCATAAAGGTCTGCAGGAGACCTCTGGTTGGCATACCGACCCATCGGTGAACTGCAATCACTTGATGGTGATAACCGATGGGCGGATTTCCGGCGCGATTGCCGGAATCTTATGTTAAATGCCGCTGTCAGAGTTTGACAGCGGCATTTAACGGGTTCATAGCTGCAGGTGGATCGCAATTCCATCCACAGCTGTTCCAGGCACATGTCAGCTGTTCAACAAAGATGACATGTGCCGGGAAAGATGTTGGCTCACATCAAAGGGTGCGTGTCCAACATCGGCGTACTATTACTCCTGACGTCGGAAAGGGGTTAAAGCAATTATGCCTTTAGCATAAAATACTTTGAAACACTGCCAAATTTTGTGCAAGGTGGAGTTTTGTTGTTTTTACAACAGTTTAGGCCTGGTGTGCTAAAATGCGTGGAACTTGAGCAGGACTGGGGTGCGATGGGGCTTGACGACGACCACTCTTTAAATTCATGGCATACCTTAGGCTACTTTCACACTTGCGTTTTTTTGCGCAGCGCATGGTGCGCACATGAAACTAATTTAAAAAACGCATGCAAACGCTCATAAATGCTTCGATATTTAGTCGCATCAGCATGCGCATTATGACCAAAAAACGCAGCGTTTGTATGCGATTTCAAGCGTTTTTGCATGCGTTTGCGTTTTTTTTGGCGCATGGGTTGTCTACGTGTCACATTTCTATCATCTCTGTCTCTATCATCTCTGTCTCTATCATCTGTCTCTATCATCTCTGTCTCTATCATCTGTCTCTATTATCTCTGTCTCTATCATCTGTCTCTATCATCTCTATCCTCTCTGTCTCTATCATCTGTGTCTCTATCATCTCTGTCTCTATCATCTGTCTCTATCATCTCTGTCTCTATCATCTCTATCTCTATCATCTCTATCATCTGTCTCTATCATCTATCATCTGTCTCTATCATCTCTGTCTCTATCATCTCTGTCTCTATCATCTGTCTCTATCATCTCTGTCTCTATCATCTGTCTCTATCATCTCTGTCTCTATCATCTCTGTCTCTATCATCTCTGTCTCTATCATCGCTGTCTCTATCATCTGTCTCTTTCATCTCTATCTCTATCATCTGTCTCTATCATCTCTGTCTCTATCATCTGTCTCTATCAACTTTTTTTCTACACTCCTCACAAACAATGTATCTTGTGTAGGGGGTGGTTTAAACAAGTGTTTAGACATTATTTACTCCAAAATCGCGTGCGCAAAAGCGCTGACGAGCGCAAAGCCATGCGCACGCCAGCGCACCCATAGACTGCAATGTTATTTTTTGCGCATAGTATGCGCACACGTTTTTTTAAAGCGGTTGGGCGGAAAAAAAAATGCAACATGTAGCGTCTAGCGTGTATGGACGCACACCTGGAAAATGCACAGCGCTCGCCAAACGCTGATGAACGTGTGCAAGCGCTAGACCCTGCACCCACCATGTTAAAGATAGGGGAACATTGCGCATGCGTCCGATAGCGCACGATGAGCTGCGCGATAAAACGCAAGTGTGAAAGTAGCCTTACATCACAAATGTTACTCCAGTCTCCTAGATGCTTTGGATTTCAAAATCGCATTGCAGGTCAGTTTCTGCAACATAATAAAACAGCACATTGGGCATGCGATTTATAGGAATTCCATACAGTTTGAATGAACTGTAAGGCGCTGCAATTTTTTTTTTATCATAAAAATACTTAATGAAAAAAATGGACCAAATAGTCAAAAAAACGCACTGTCAAAGCATGTTTGCTTATGCAAAACTCATGGTCAACTACGTGTATCTTTTCTTACCACATAGGCCATATCATGACCGCGTTATCTAGCCTTACCCATACTGTGCAATAAAAGGCACCAGTATCATTTTATTAAAATTTCTCAGTTTATTTACTGTATTGTAAGGGCTTGTTCAGAGACAATCATAGAACCTATCCATGTGCTGTCCGTATACAAAATGGTAGCATGCCAACAGCACACTGACTATGGCCGGGGTCACACTTGCGAGAAACTCGCCCCTCAATACTCGGCACTGCCACCGGCACTTGGAACAGAGCATTCAGCTGCATAGAAATACATGCAGCCGCATACGCCGGTCCCAAGTGCCGGGTATTGAGGTGCGAGACTCGTGCGAGTTTCTCGCAAGTGTGACCCCGGCCATAGGCTGGTCTTCATAGGAGACCTTGATTTTGTACCAAAATGGTATTATTATTAAAACTTAAGCTTAGCTTAGAAAAAAGCCTGGACACAGATCCATCAACAGAAATATGAAAGAGTATTGAATCTCGCAAAATGCGGATACAAAACATTTTTTTTACAGGGTTAAGGCATTTTTGTTAAGCCACTAACATAATAAAAATACTAGAGAAGTTTGGTATCAGCGCATGGACCTGAAGAATGTTCCCTGTTCATTTTTACTGAACAATAAATGCTGTAAAGATAAAACCCAACAAACTGAATTTTTATTTTTCAGAATTTCACTTCACATGGAATTTTTCACTACATTATAAAGTAAAGTGAATAAAGCCAATCAAAACTACGAGTACAACACATTGTGCCCAAAAAATCCTTCATATGGTTATATTGATGGAAAAATAAAAAAGATGTATGGCTCTTGGAAGAAAAGTCACAGAGGAGGAAAAAAAAAAAAAGACCGGGTTTTCCAATGTATCTGTGCTGACCACACAAGGACAGAAATATTCTTCAAAGCTTTATTGTGCCACCGCATTTCATGGCAAATCTGCTACTTCCTCAGGGCCAAAGAATTACAGTACCTGTTTACAGCAATGGTTTTATACAAAACCGTCATGACATCACAATTACAAACAAACAGACATCACTTCCTGTGAAAACGCCCCCTCCAATGTCAAAAATGTCAATACGCCAGTCACAAGGACTTTATATCAAAATATAACCTCTGATAAAACTCATTAAACATCTAAAACAATCAATCTTTAATTTGAAAGAGTATATGAAACCTATAATCACTACATATTAAAATTTTATAAAAATAATGTTAACTGGAATAAACCCACAGGTTTTAGACAAGCTAGAACACTTAAGGCTTCCCATTGCTATCATGCTATCTCTACACTTGTTAGGAATAGCTGTGGTTTTATACAAGACCTTCATGACATCACAATTACAACCAAAAAGACATCACTTCCTGTGAAAAGCCCCCTTCAATGTCAAAATATCATATAATCAGTCTTTGATTTTAAGAAGTGTGTAAAACCTATAATCACCATTACCGTTGTGCGAAGCCTCCAGTGTCCTGGCTTGCTTACAACCTGTGGGTTTGAGTCCAATTATCCTATTTTTATAACATTGTAATACATAGTGATTATAGGTTTTACACACTTTTTAAAATCAAAGACTGATTGTTTAGATGTTTAATGTGTTTTACCAGAGGTATATATTTTGATATAAATTATTGTGACTGGCGTATGATATTTTGACATTGAAGGGGGCGTTTCTACAGGAAGTGATGTCTTTTTGGTTGTCATTTTGATGTAATGAAGGTCTTGTATAAAACTACAATCATTCCTGACGAGTGTAGAGATAGCATGATAGCAATGAAAAGCCTTAAGTGTTCTGGCTTGCCTAAAACCTGTGGGTTTGATTCCAGTTAACTTTTTTTTAATATGTAGTGATTATAGGTTTCATATACTCTTTCAAATTAAAGATTGATTGTTTTAGATGTTTAATGTGTTTTATCAGAGGTTATATTTTGATATAAAGTCCTTGTGACTGGCGTATTGACATTTTTGACATTGGAGGGGGCGTTTTCACAGGAAGTGATGTCTGTTTGTTTGTAATTGTGATGTCATGAAGGTTTTGTATAAAACCATTGCTGTAAACAGATACTGTAATTCTTTGGCCATGAGGAAGTGGCAGATTTACCACGAAACGTGGCGGCACAATAAAACGTTGAAGAGTATTTCTGTCCTTGTGTGGTCAGCGTGGATACATTGGAAAACCCGGTCTTTTTTTGTCTTTTTTTCTTCCTCTGTGACATTGACATCTACGGGAGTTTGCAGCGACCACTGGTTCCTTTATATTCTGCAAGGGGTTGTGACTGTTCACAACCTGTAAAGGTGAGTGCACCAACCGTGTATTGTCAACCAAAATATGTGCGCTCTCTTTCCTTAATCTTGGAAGAAAAGGAATAAGTAATGAAAATGCAAAATTGAAAATTGACTGTGTCCTTAACTGGTTACATGAAGAAGTATAAAATGTATAAAAAAAATTAAAAAGTATAGACATTCCACAATTGACTGTCTATTATAAGTATACACGTGCTAATCATTGAATTCAGTTTTTTTCATTCAGTGGTTAAAAGAAACTCAAAAGAACATGTGTATAGTAATGTTCTTTTGACATTGCAACACATATATTTATTATTTTTTAGAATTCCTTAAGTGCGTTTTCAGGCGGATTCTGTCTGAATGAGACCTTCTGTGTACATACCCGAAAGGGCTTAATGAATTTGAGCGTGCTACAGAATAGGATGTCACTGTTGTAGCAAGTCAGATCATGAAACTCCTAGTGGTATTATTGAAAAATGGAAGTATTTAGGAACCACAAGAGCTCAGCCATCAAATGGCAGGTCATTTAAAGTTACATGCTGAGTTGCACAGTTCATAAATGTCGCAAACTTTCTGCTCACTCAATAACTACAGAGCTCCAAAACTACCCTGCCAGTAACATCAACACAAAAACTGTGCAATGGGAGCGTCATGCCAAGGGTTTCCATGGCTGAGCAGCTACATTCATACTTACATTACCAGGCACAATGTCAAACGTCAGATGGAGTAGTCTAAAGCACATTACCAAGCACTCAGAGCAGTGGAAACATGTTCTATTTGGTGACAAATCACTCTTCTATTTGGTAATCTGATGGATGTATCTGGGTTTTGGTGAATGCCAGAGGAATATTACCTGCCTGACAGCATTGTACCAACTGTAAAATTTAGTGGAGGAAAGGTAAGGTTTTGGGTTTGTATTTCAGGATGCAGGGGCTTTGCACCTTTGTTGTAGTGGATTGAAAGTTTCACCAAATATGTCCATGATATTTGCTGATTTATGATGTTTATTATTTTTTTAAACAGCATGTTAAAAATGACATTATTATAATTTTTTTTCATTATTTTTTAGTAGCTTTATAGGAAGAAAAAAAATGTTTCTTTTAATTTCCTTCTAGAATACAGGGATATAGACACACTGCTATGTACAGCATATTTCTACGTACCAGTATAATCTGTCTGTGGGTTTGTTGGCTGCAATGCAGCTTCAAGTATAGCAAATCATCCCAGTGATATCAGCAGAGGCTGTGGCTCATAGCTTTATCTGTTATTGCAATGATAGAGGTTGTTGATTAGCTCACAGGTGAGAGACCAAATAATAGAAGAGGATTGTTTATTTAAAATACAGAGATGCTGGCCCCACCATTGGTAAGGAGTCATGGAGCAATGTAGATGGAAGATAAGTGAGTGGAAGTCGCAGGTCAGTGGGACTGAGCCTCAAATCAGGATAGACCACGAATACTGGATGGTTGGGAGCTATGCTGTAGGTACTTACCTTATAGCAGCACATGCATAACTTACAGCTCTATAACATGGAGCAATAGGGACTCCATGTGACTCTGAAGAGCTCCTGCTCACACTCAGCTATGTACATTCCCTAGGACAAGTCTATATGCAAGTAAACTGAGGTAAGATTGAAGAATTGTATGATGTGAATGATTCGATTTTTCATTATGGGAACCAAGATTGTGGCCATTCTTTCCAATCATCACAAAATGTCCTATGGAGCAGTAGGCAAGGGAGCAGGAGATAAAGATATCTAGATTATAATGGGAACAGTTTGACTGTGAATCAGTGCATAAAGGCATCATTGGGTGAATTTGTAGTGGAAGAACTTGACTGGCTTACAGAAAGCCCCAAAGTCACAGGTTTACTGCGACAGAGGAGTCAGAAGACTGCAGCGTCTGATTTCTCCTACTCCTACATTGATTATAAGCGCTTCACCTTTTTATTAAACTGTATAAATTTCTTTTAGTGGTGCAGGGCTTAATCGGCTCAGTTTAGAGCTCCTGGAAGCTTTCCTGCATTAAGGCTCACATCTGTGGACTGTTAGCCACTCTCAATGCCTATATAGTCTGGGTCCTGGCTAGCTCTCATTGTCAGAGTTGGCTTATGCTGCATGGCTGGAGATTGTTGTTGGTGGTTATTTGGAGAAGGTGTTTGGTGAATTTATCTGTGACTGTTGCTAGGTTTGGAGTGTGTGATAATTCCCTTTCTTCTCCTACTTTGGTCTAACCCCATCCTTCACTCCACGGTGCATTCCTCTGTTGTATGTGTGAGTATATTTGTATGTTTAATGTTTTTCTACCCCTGTTCGTATTACCTTAGTCTGGTTGGTGTATTACGGTACACTAATACTCCCCTTTTCCCTGAGTGGGGAAATGTAAATACTGAGAGCGGATTCAGGAGCTAAGGCATGGTACATGGCCCTGGCGTCTTCACCATAAGTAATCCGAGGAACTGGGTGAGCTAGGGCGCCCCTAGCATTAGGGACAGGGAAGGATCCCCTGGTCCCGGGACACCCCATAACAGAGTCGTGACACTCGATCTTAACCCAATCTAAATATCTTTGAGATTACCTAGAATGGAGATTTTGATGCAAGGCCTCTCTTGTCCAACATTGTCTTACCTCACAAATGCTATTCTTGGTGAATGGGCAAAAATTCCCACTGACAAACTCCATAATCTTGTAGAAAGCCTTCCCAGGAGTGAAGAGTGTGAAAGCTGTTTTAGCTGAAAAAGGTCAACCAACTTTATATTAATACCAATGATTTAGAATGGGATGACACAAAAGCTCCTATAAGTATAACATGTAAATATCCTCATACTTTTGTTCATATAGTATATGCCTAGAAATAATTACAACACAATAGTAATGCAACCGATACTGTATATTCTACATTTAAATATCTGTCTTGTGTGCAAACAGTATAGTGGATTGGAAAGTAAGATAAGAATAAACCAGCTAACGCCTCCTAAAAGGTGCTGGCTTGCTAATGTGTTTCATATATCGGATGGCAGAGGCTATTACGCACTGTTATTCATGTACTACACAATTCTGGAGTGTGAATAATTCCACATTCACTGCGTCAATGTAAATTCATTGTAATACATTTGCACCTCTTCAGTACAGTCTCGTACAGAAACTATTAAAAGGAAAGGAGGATATTGGCTAATGTTTTCTTTAAAGCTTAGTAAATCTAGACTTTAAAATTGATTATAATGAAAAGTTGTCAGCCTTTAGTTTGTTGACTAATAGAAAAATTCAATAAAAAACTTTTTTATGTCAAATGGGAAGAAATAATACTCTTAAAAACCAACATTCCAACCTCTGACCCCCCTTGATCACCAAAATAAATGAACAGCAAAGCTAGGTAATGTGCCATTTGCCCCATTGGGTTTTCACCTTCAGGCCTCATACTCACTGGCTGGAAAAAAATCGGTCCGTTTTCTGCAGGAAAAAAAAACGGTACATTTGTTGTAAAAAGGCATGCGATTTTTAATGCGATTTTAAATCGCACCATGCGTTTTCTGTCAGTTTTCCATCTGTATGCAATGCGATTTTAACATGAAGTTTTACATAGAGCAGTTATCTCTATCTAAAAAGTCATGTAAAAATCACATTGTAACAAAAAAATTTTCACAAAAAGCAAATAATTATGTATATATAATATATATATATATACATCTAATATATATATAATATATATATAGGTCATACACTTCTACATAGTATAATAGCCGCTAATTCATCCCTGGCATTACTGTAAAATCACACTGACAGCTTTAATAAAGAATAGAAACAATACATATACACACATAGAATACATATATATATATATATATATATATGTAATTGTGACATATATATATACATATATTTATAGTTCCTAGACTTCTATATACTGTAATAGCCGTTAATTCAATTGCCGGCTTTTGTGAAATCACAGAAGCCGACATGAAATGATACATTGTTTCCACACAGTTAACCATGTCATTTCCTGTATTTTGATATATGGTTTGAACTTACAATTACATGAGTGTATTTGTACAAAATTTCAGACATGTAGGGGTTAATTAAAGGTGTAAATTCGTTGAAAAAAAATGCGTGGGCTCCCGCTGTATTTTCTCCACCAGACAGACAAAGCAAGCGAGTGGGGGCAGATAATAGCCTAGGGAGGGTACATTTTTTTGTGCCCCCCCTGGCTACTAACATCTGCCCCCAGACACCCCAGAAAGGGCAAATCTATAATTAGATTCACCCTTTCTGGCACTTTGCCCGTCTATTCCCATTGCCCTGTAGCGGTGGCGAATGGTTAATAAGGCGTTAATGTCACCTTAGTATTGAAAGGTGACTTAAGGCAGGTTAATAATTGAGAGCTGTCAATTAGACATCTATCAATTATTAAAATCAAGAAAAAGAGCAGCATCATCCAGGTGAAGAAAATACAAAATCTTTATTCTGCCATAAAGGTAGCAACGTTTCGCCATCCTTGTGGCCTTTTTCTTGAAAAGGCCACAAGGATGGCCGAAACGTTGCTACCTTTTATGGCAGAATAAAGATTTTGTATTTTCTTCACCTGGATGGATGCTGCTCTTTTCTTGATTTTGGACATTGTGGTTCATTGTGATCCATGAACCGGAGCGTGCATCAGCAACTCCTTGTGTGCTGTTCGCTAATCTTGCACTGAAATCTATCAATTATTAATCCTATTGTATGATACAAAAATCAAACACACACAGTTTAATAAAAAATAAGTTTAATGAAATAATCACACAGTTTTTGACCATATTTTATTTTCCTGCTAAAACCATTTCCTGTAATAAAAATAAAAAAAAAAGCAAAATTATTCTTACCAATCCGATGTACAGTCAGGTCCCACGCTGTAATCCATCAGAAAGGGTTAACAGGTTAGAGCTCGCAGAGAGCTATAATGCTGTCTGCTGAGCTCTTACCCCCTGAATGAATAACTTACTCTCCCAGTGAAAGGAGAGGAATAGATTCATGAATGAAGCTTAATTGATTTATTGCCACTTTCACTTCAGTGACCTGACCTAAGGTGAAAGTGGACACAATCAATTAAGCTTCATTCATTAATCACATCCTCTCCTGTCAGCAGGAGATAAGCTCATTCATTCAGGAGCTATCAGATGAGCATGCAGGATTACTTGCGCTGCTTATCTGATTGCTAGTTAACCCTTTGTGAAGGATTACAGCGTGGGACGTGACAGATCGCCAGATAGGTAAGAATAATGTTGTTTTATTATTTTATATTTATTTTAGAAGAACAAGGGCTTCGCACGGATTAAGAGTGAAATAAAAGATGGTCAAAAATATGTGTTTTTATTTCATTAAAATTATTTATTCTTAAAGTGTGTGTGTTTTTTTATTTACTTCAATAGGATTAATAATTGATAGTTGTCTAATTGACAGCTCTCAATTATTAACCTGCCTTAAGGTCACCTTTCAATACTAAGGTGACATTAACGCCTTATTAACCCATTCGCCACCGCTACAGGGCAATGGGAATAGACGGGCAAAGTGCCAGAAAGGGCGAATCTAATTATAGATTTGCCCTTTCTGGGGTGTCTGGGGGCAGATGTTAGTAGCCAGGGGGGGCACAAAAAAAATGTACCCTCCCTAGGCTATTATTATCTGCCCCCACTCGCTTGCTTTGTCTGTCTGGTGGAGAAAATACAGCGGGAGCCCACGCATTTTTTTTCAACGAATTTACACCTTTAATTAACCCCTACATGTCTGAAATTTTGTACAAATACACTCATGTAATTGTAAGTTCAAACCATATATCAAAATACAGGAAATGACAGGGTTAACTGTGTGGAAACAATGTATCATTTCATGTCGGCTTTTGTGATTTCACAAAAGCCGGCAATTGAATTAGCGGCTATTACAGTATGTAGAAGTGTAAGAACTATAAATATATATATATGTATGTGTTACAATGACATGTATATATATTTTAATATATATGTATTCTATGTGTATGTATCTACTGTTTTGTGAGCTGTCAGTGTGATTTTACAGTAGCCGGGGATGAATTACCGGCTTTTCAAAGGAGACTGGTGCATATAAATCGGACACACTTGCATGGTGCGAGTGCTGTTCGTTTTTTTAATCGCACCCATTGACTTGCATTGGCGATTTTTCCAAATGCATCAATCGCAGCAAGCTGCGATTTTTTTCTCACACCAATATCTGATGAGAAAAAAATCGCTAATGAGAACTCACCCATTGACTAACATTGGTCAGATTTGCATCGATTTTTTATCGTCTGATTTTCATCCGTTTTCGGCACCAGTGAGTATGAGGCCTCAAAGTGAAATTCCTGCCTCTTGCTGGGTTGAAGCTGCAACTCATTCAGTTCACTTGGGTGGGTATGCATTGTGGTTTTATGCACTTTGTCTGGTATGTTTGGTTAGGACCAACTTCTCAGATAGAAAATAGTGGCCTTTATTAGCATTATGCTAACAGTGTCTACTGTCAGAACCTCCTTTCACGTAGAATAATCAAAGGGAAACATATATACAGGTTTTGGAAAAAAATATTTGAATACCCCTCAATTCAGTTTTTTTTTATCCAGTCCCATTGCCGCATATTTATAAAATACTTCCCTAGTCATGCAGTGTGTCTTTAATTACATTTGTGATAGAATTTGTAATTTTAAAGAGTTCAGTGAATTGAGCACGGTCCTGTATTAGGATACCAGTGTGTGAAACTTCTTCTTTTCTAAATATTCCATAATCAACTGAGTGGTAATATTAACAAGTGAAAGCATTTAGAAACCAGAAGACCTCAGCCATGAAATAGCAGACCTCAAAGTTAGGCCGGGATCACACATGCGAGTAAGTCGACCGACACTCGCATGTGAAATCCCAGCTCTGGCGTCGGCACTCGGGAGTGGAGCGCGCGGCTGCATATAGTTCTATGCAGCCGCGCGCTCCACTCCCGAATGCCAGCACCAGAGCTGGGATTTCACATGTGAGTGTCGGACGACTTACTCGCATGTGTGATCCCGGCCTTAGAGTGGCATTGGTGACTGCTGAGACGCATATTGCATAAGTCTCCAACGCTCTGACGACTCAATTACAGCAGTGCTCCAAATCTCCCCTAGCAAAAACATCAGCACAAAGCCTGTAAATTCATAGCATGATTTTCATGGCTAAGTAACTGCATGTATGCCTTATACCACCAAGCACAATAATAACGGTGTAAAATAAAATTCATAAGATGTCTTTACAGAGGTCCGGCTTTGTTCTTCTACGTGCACACAACAATGCAGAAAACTGACCTCTTAATGAAGATATCTGGGACTTTAGAAAAAAAAGGCATGTAGTTGCTAACAAAGGCAACAACCTGTCTATTGTACCTGTCATCGGTCACTGACCGCTCCTGCCAGCGATTCAGCTACTCCCTGTCAACAGAGCAGCAGTTGCTCTTCATGTTGACAGGGCGTACTAATGGTGTCATGCTGCTTGACAGCCGTCTTCCACTGCCTAATTGGGGGATGTCGGCTGTCAATCAGCATGGCACCAGTAGTCCCACCCTGTCAACAGGAAAGAAACAGAAACTGCTGCTCTGTACACGGAGTAGCTGAATCTCTGGCATGAGCGGTCAATGACTGGCGGTGGGTACAACTGGCAGGTAGTTGCCTCTGTTAGCATCTACATGCCTATTTTTAAAGTCACGGATATCCCCTTTAAGGACAGCACTAGGATCAGTGTTATGCAGTTGGGCTATAAAGCTCAGTTTTTTTCACATTGAGTGAAAGTCAGAGTGAAAAAATTGTAGCATGCACTTTTCTTCTCTGTATTTTAGATGAAACTCACCTATTCAAGTCTATGGCAGCGCAAAAAATCAGATCCTGTTCGGATTAACCAATATATTTAACACTGGACTTAAACATTGTCATTTTCTGATGACACATTCACTTTAAGAGCATTTATAAGTGTTACTGCAGACCAATGTACAGTATATTCCCTGACCTTTATGTTCCAGATTTACAGAATATTATGGCACACAACACGGTAGGTATTTTTTTCTGGCTTTATTAACTCACCACAAAAACAGTAAGACATGTCATTCTGTTCTTGACTGGCAACAGGCAGTATTTAGTGGCATGATTTCAGCATGTACCAAGAGTCATGGATTTCTGTTAAAATGAATTATTAATAAGCAGATGGGGCGATTCATTAGCGATATCACATAGAGAAATGAATACATGGCTGCATCATTAACAGACAAAATAGTAACAGAAGATTGAGTCCCCAACACAAGTAGTTTAAACTAGCCTGCTTTTAAGAAAGATGAATTATTTTTTATGTGATCGTTGCTTCTAAATTCATAACCCATAAGAAGGACAATTATTTATGCACCTGATATTGTCAGCAGAGCGGCTCCGGGCTACATCATTACTCTGCAATGAAGAGAAATCATCCTCATACTCCATTTCCGTATTGACATACACCTAGCAATAAACATCATGTACGAATGTTCATTTCTCTTGCTAAACTTTATTAAAAAGTTGGAATCAATTTATAGGACACTTCTTGATTTATAGGGGTTACACATATTTTCATATCCTCCATTTCAGAATTCTGAGTTTATAATAGAGATTTTTTTTGTTCAAGATCCTCATCTCTAGGCCAAAGGAGAGAGTGGTTACAAACTGCGTCCCTTCCTTGGGAGGACATGTTGTGACCTGCATTGAATAGGCACTGTGTAGAACTTAAAAGGAATCTGTCAGCAGGTTTTTGCTATGTAATCTGGAGACAGCATAACGTAAGGGTTAAAACACAGATTTCAACGATGCCTCTCTTATCAAGCTCTGTGGTTTCATTTGCCTGCAATGATTGTTTTAGCACAAGTAGCTTATCATTGCTGTGACTAGCTGGCACTGCCTCCTGGTCCAACTCCACCCCATCCTCTGATAAGCACCTTACAGTCTATAGACATTGTACATGCAGAACCTGGTGTGGGCGTGGTTAGCTTTCTCAGCTCTGCTGCATTGCTCAATCTAAAAACTCTGATTGTCAGAACCGCTGCACCCAGTAATCTAAGTGATACATCATTGGATTCAGGGTCTCATTGCCTACTTCATGCCGACTCTCAGATGAGGTAGCAAAAACCTGCTGACAGAATCCCTTTAATGTCCTGTGTTGGTGCTATAGGAAACCCAAAAAATAATGCCAGGTTTCCCATATATAAAAGATGTTAGATATATGGAGACACTGATAACAAGTGGGCGTTTGAGGATATTGTATGATACAAAGGGCATTCGAGAATATGGGTGGGAAACCTTAGTTTTTTTGGAAAAAAGTTTCATGGCAGTTTTTGGGGGGGGAAGGATGGAGGAAGATGTCAAGTTTATGCCGATTTGTGGATCATTTGACTCCGCAATTCAAGCTCATTTATGTGTGGCTTTGTGGGGGAAGAAATCCGATTTAAAGCTGATCTGTCACTAGTCTTCATTACACAAACTCCATTTATTATTGAATAGGTCTCTTTCCTCTGATGAGGTGTACTTAATTTGTCAATCCATGTCAGAATGACTGTATACTTCTGATTAACTGACCAACTTGTTTGAATAGCAAGGGGGGAAAATTTTAATAAGAGGATCACACAGTCAGTCTGACAATTTTGAGCTATGTTCTTTGATATGTAAATAGGTATGTGTAGTTTTGTATATAACATGTAGTTATGTTTGTTTTGATGTGTTCACGTTTGTGTTACACACCTGTCCTGACTATCCTGGTCTCTGCTAACTTCCCTTGGGTCCGCTGCCCTCTGTTGTGCTCCACGTTGCATTTTGCAAGTTGCCCGACATGGATCAGTGAGATCATCTGCCTAAGTCTATTTGAGGCCCAGTAAGACACACACGTGTCTTGGGATGGAATCTCTACACCTCTGTGTGGTGTGCTCTGCCTTCTGTGCATACCATGCTTTAACTTGCTTCAGTCCTTGCTGGGATCCACTTCATCGGTCCTGCAGTTTCGAAGATTCCTGAATGTTCCAAGTCCTCGCTTCCCACGTGCCTTCCTGCTTGCTGCATCAATGACTAGGATCTGTGTGCCTTTCCAGACCTGAGGCTTAAAGGATCCACCTCACCAGATGAGCCTACAGTGTGTGTAATGTATGTGTAATATGTAGTTATATACATTGTAATGTGTTCATACAGCATGTCTGTAATAAGTACTTATATAACATTTATTGTGATATTTACTTACAGTACAGACCAGAAGTTTGGACACACCTTCTCATTCAAAGATTTTTCCGTATTTTCATGACTGTGAAAATTGTAGAATCACACTGAAGGCATCAAAACTATGAATTAACACATGTGGAATTATACATTACACTTTACAAAAAAGTGTGAAACAACTGAAAATATGTCTTATATTCTAGGTTCTTCAAAGTAGCCACCTTTTGCTTTGATTACTGCTTTGCTCGCAGAAAAGGTGAACAGATGGACTCTACATGACTGGTTCCCACCGTGAAGCATGGAGGAGGTGATGTGATGATGTGGGGGTGCTTTGCTCGTGACACTGTTGGGGATTTATTCAAAATTGAAGGCATAGTGAACCAGAATGGCTACTACAGCATCTTGCAGCAGCATGCTATTCCATCCGGTTTGCGTTTAGTTGGACCATCATTTATTTTTCAACAGGACAATGACCCCAAACACACCTCCAGGCTGTGTAAGGGCTATTTGACCAAGAAGGAGAGTGTTGGGGTGCTACGCCAGATGACCTGGCCTCCACAGTCACCAGACCTGAACCCAGTCGAGATGGTTTGGGGTGAGCTGGACCGCTCACCGCTTCAATTTTGAATAAATCCCCAACAGTGTCACCAGCAAAGCACCCCCACACATCACACCAACTCCTCCATGCTTCACGGTGGGAACCAGGCATGTAGAGTCCATCCGTTCACTTTTTCTGCTGAAAAGCAGTAATCAAAGCAAAAGGTGGCTGCTTTGAAGAACTTAGAATATAAGACATATTTTCAGTTGTTTCACACTTTTTTGTAAAGTGTAATGTATAATTCCACATGTGTTAATTCATACACTGTGTTCCAAATTATTATGCAAATAATATTTTCTCAGATTTTCCCAAATTACCTATGTGAATTTCAGTCATTGTAATTTTCCAGTCAAATAACTATTAGGGTACAATTGAAAGGTTTTTGTACAAACTGCCTATGATAACAGTATATTTTTTAAAAAATAAAACACTCAAACTGCACTCAAAATGCATGTTCCAAATTATTATGCACAGCAGAGTTTTCAACCTTTTCATTTTTATAAAGAACAAAAAAATGGTCATTTTTGAAATTATAAGCATTAGCAGGTTATTACAAACTGAAATCAAACAGATTTTCAACTCAAAACTTTATTCTAGGTGATGTTACATTTGCACATAGGACCCCTTGTTCGAAAGGAGCTTCTGAACTCTCTCGTCCATTGAATTTGTCAGGTTTTGGATGGTTTCTGCTTCAATTGTTTTGCATGAGGACAGAATACCCTCCCAGAGCTGTTGCTTAGATGTGAACTGCCTCCTGCCATCATAGCCACTCCTTTTGATGATGCTCCAGAGGTTCTCAATGGGGTTGAGGTCAGGGAAGCATGGGGGCCACACCATAAGTTTGTCCCCTTCTATGACCATAGCAGCCAGAGATGCAGATGTGTTATGTGCAGCATGAGACGGTGCATTAGCATGCATGAAAATGATCTTGCTGCGGAATGCACGGTTCTTCTTTTTGAACCATGGCAGGAAGTGCTGTTTGAGAAACTCAACATACACTATGGAGTTCATCTTTACCCCTTCAGGGATCCTAAAGGGGCTGACAATCTCTCTCCCCATGATTCCAGCCCAAAACATTACTCCACCTCCTCCTTGTTGGCGCCGTAGATGTGTTTGCATGGGGTGTCCATCAACCAGCCATCCTCCACTCCATCCATCTGGACCATCGAGCGTTGCACTGCACTCATCGGAGAACAAAACAGTTTTGAAGTCAGTCTTCATGTATTGTTTGGCCCACTGGAGCCGTTTCTGCTTGTGTGCAGTGGATAGAGGAGGTCGACAGGATGGCTTACGCACAGCTGCAAACCTCTGAAGGACCCTGCATCTTGTTGTTCGGGGGACGTTGGAGGCACAGCAGCTTCAAAAACTTGTCTGCTGCTATGACAAGGATTTTTTGCCGCTGCTCTTTTAACCTGACATTATTGCCTGTAGGAAAGAGTCCTCAATTTTCCCTTATCAGCACCACACGTGTGTACTGTGAATCAGCTACATACTTCTTGATTGTGCGATGATCACAATGAAGTGTCTTGCCAATGTTGATTGTAGTCATGCCTTGACCTAAACACTCCACAATTTGTTGCTTCTCAGCAGCCGACACATCCTTTTTCTTTCCCATTTTGGCAGAAAATTTAGGCTGCTTAATAATGTGGAACAGCCTTCTTAAGTAGTCTTGCCTTTCATTGGACACACCTGCCAAACTAATTAGCACAGGTGTCTGCAATTGCTTACAGTGATATAAAGAGCTCTGACACACATCACCATCAATGAGTTTAACTGACAAACAAAACAATTCTTACCTTATCACTCCTAAACAATTTTTGCATAATAATTTGGAACACAGTGTAGTTTAGATGCCTTCAGGGTGATACTACAATTTTCATAGCCATGAAAATACAGAAAAATCTTTGAATGAGAAGGTGTGTCCAAACTTTTGGTCTGTACTGTATAGGTATGGAACCGGTTTGCAATATTTTCTGATTTCTAACTGATGAAAAAATCAACTGAAACATAGGAATGAATTTGCATACTCTATTGTATGATGATTTATTGAGATACGCTATTCACAGAAGTTGACAACAGGTAATATGTTGAGTGAAAATAGTGACTAATTAAAAAAATTAAGCTGCTATAAAGCTCCTGCAGTGTTAGTTTATGGCCGGGGTCACACTTGCGAGAAACTCGCACGATTCTTGCACCTCAATACCTGGGACTGCCGCCGACACTCGGGCCGGAGCCTTAAGCTGCATTGAAATACATGCAACCACACACTCCGGTTCTGAGTGCCGGCGGCAGTGTCGGGTATTGAGGTGCGAGAATCGTGCGAATTTCTCGCAAGTGTGACCCCGGCCTATCAGTCTTTGCTGCATTCTACCCATCTACCCATGTGACCGCTTCAGCCAATCATTGATCTCAGCTGTGTATTCTTCACACCAGTGATAGGCTGAAACAATAACGTGGATAGTAGGTGACATTATCAATGCAGCACAGTAAACAAAAACAGGCACTGCTGTATTAATATCCTCAACTATCCAACAAATATATGCTACTGCCACCACTCATGAGGCCAGTGATTAGCTGCAGCAGTCATGTAGGTAGTTAGGGACATCATTGCTGCAGGTGCAGTGTCAGATATAATAAGTAATGTGTCTTTCATAATTTAATGCGATTTCCAGAATCACAGCCCTATTTTCATAGAACCATCCTACTATCCTAATTACTGATGAATTTGCTGCTGAAAGTCGCAATCTTCTATGCCTGACAGAATCAATATTTTGTCTAACGTAAGACTGGCAGAAGTATTCACCATTCTCCTTACGTGCTGTCTTGCTAGTTTTACTTCTTGGCGACAATTCTCAAAAGCTTTTCACCAGAAAGTGCTGTCTACATTTTTTTTAGGCATGTCATGGTTTTTGTGAGTGTCCATCTACTTGTTGCACTTTGTCCTTATTTTACCTTTAATTATTCCAAGCCTAAGCTAAACTACAAGCTTAGTCAATAAGTACAATGCTGGGTTGTCTCATCAGTATGGTCTCGTACTTAAAGTAAATTGATTTGGCCAAGGATCCATTTATTAGTTTTCATTTAAGGGTTTAGTTTTCTATTAATGGGTTGTTCCCATCTCTGAGATAGAAATAACTAGTTCCAGGTCAGGGTCACCAGAGGAGGGGTTATGTTTATGTAACTCACATAAAAATGAATAGGATTTATAGAATCAGCCTAGCAAAGTAAGCTATGCTGTGGTTTCACTGGGAAAATTGAATAGTTCTGTCATATCTGTGTCTGAA
Source organism: Oophaga sylvatica (assembly GCA_033576555.1). Classification (NCBI taxonomy): domain Eukaryota; kingdom Metazoa; phylum Chordata; class Amphibia; order Anura; family Dendrobatidae; genus Oophaga; species Oophaga sylvatica. The sequence goes on from JARQOD010000004.1 coordinate 121,398,111, forward strand.
CTTACTGCTTCAACCCCTGCCCTTGTCACTAGGGGGCATCGCACAATGATTACTGCTAGAGGCCGGCAGCGTGTGGGTATTTATCACTTAGGCTGGGTTCACACTTGCGTTTGGCTGATCTGCGTATGGCTGCGTACTTCCTCATTTCAGCTCCGCCTACTTCCCCATGCGTCCTGCGTACCTTTCTTTAACATGTTGCGTTCGACGGAACGCCAAAATGTCGCATGCGGACGCATCTGCATACTTCCACATGTCCCTGTGTACCCAATGTTAAAGATAGGTACGCAGGACGACGCAGGAAACATGCGGAAGTAGGTGAAGCATAGGTGGAGCTTAAGGGAGGAAGTACACAGCCATACGCAGACCAGCCGAACGCAAGTGTGAACTTAGCCTTAGCTTGTTGAGACTAGTTTACCCTTTCCTATATATTTGTGTTTTGCTGCAGTCAGCTGATAAGTAATTATTTCTCTGCTGGGAGCCATGACCTGGGCTTCCTTCTATATAAACCCCCGCATTCTCTAGCTACCAGTTATTAGTTAAACTAGATCTAGGCTCTCTGTTACTTGGCTCCTGTGTACTGTTACTGTATTTCCCATGTTCTGACTCCGGTTAAATATTGACTATCTACTTTTCTCCTGATTTTGTCCTTGAGGTGACTTCTCTGTATTAACCCTACATGACGACCTCTCTTGCCTCTGGTTTGCTACTCTGGCCAGTAGCCCTTCCATGGTAGCAATCCAGTGACCCCCATTGTAAGACCAGATCTCTGTACAGGGATTAGAGGGTGAATTCTGGGGGTTTCTCTGAAATCTGCCAGATGGAGCAGCTTGTGCAAAGTCTGTCCAAGATAGCCATTTTGAACCTGTGGTCTCTGACAACCATTACTAGTTCACTGTGCAATGCTATTTCCTTTCACTCCCATTCATTTCTATGAGACTTAGACAAACTGCATAATGCAACTGTGCTCGATTGTTTTCATAACCCTCAAATATGGTGTTCTAAAATCTTAAAGCAATTATATATTATATCCATCTTGTCCACGAAAGGCAGTAATGGGAATAACCCTTAAAAAGGGCTGTCCACTACTGGACAACCAGTGTCCAGTCAATCAGTTTATGCTTCCATTAGACGGGGAGAACGCACAGGATATGACGTTGCTAATAAGAACGCACAGGATATTACGTGGCGAATGAGAACACACAGGATATTACGTTGCGAATGAGAACGCACAGGATATTACGTTGTGATTGAGAACGCACAGGATATTACGTCGCGAATGAGAACGCACAGAATCTGACGTCACTATATGACCGTTTTAGCGTCCTATTTAAGAACGCACGTGGTTCAGACACGCGCACCCGTCCAACAGTCCACACAGGCGCTGCGGGTGACAGACACCATAACAGCTGACAAGAATGGCATAATTCTCCCCTGATGATCTAGCCAGAGAAACGCGTTGGGAGATAGTCAGTCCTTGGTTCACATGTATCCACCTGGTTTGGGGTAATGTATGGCATTATGCTTAAAAAGGCCTCCCCCATCTACGAATACACGGTGGATATCGACATGTGGTAAGACTGTTCCATATTATTGATGTGCAATTTATGAGAGGAAATAAGCACATACAGTCATTGATATATTGTGGATAGTGTCCAGATAGATCTATCCCTATCTAACCTATTATTAAGTCAGTCTGCTTTACTGACGGTTTTAAATAATTATATTTTGTTTTCTCACAAGTCACTGGTGGTTAGGATACATTCTGTTGTTTTTTGATATTATTGAACGAAATTCTCGTTTTTTTTTAAAGGCAGTTATTAAAAGTTATATTTTAAGCCTGCACTTCTACCTTGCTGTATACACCTCATTTTTTGATTGGTAGATCCTTATTACATATTCCATTAGACGGGACAGTGCCATCTGATAGTAATATGAAGGCTGCTGCTGATCAATGGCCACTGAATGGCTGCAGCACTTACATGATGTAACAATGTCATGAAATCACCGGGAATGACAGAGCAGACAATGCAGCACCAGTGCTAGTCCAGTTAGATAAGTATATGCTTTTGTTGCCATCAACCAACAATATTTTAAATAGAAAAATGAGAAATTATTTTAAGACACTAATGGCATTCAATTTGAACAGCATATTTTCAATGGATTTATACCAGGCAATTGTTATAAATGTGTGTGGCCCAGCTGCGTTGGTACACATGTTCCCTGGAGAATGCACAAAAAGGTAATTACAAAACCTGATATTCATTCACATCTCACACTTCCCAGGAGCCACCAGAGGGAGCCCTTTAGATTCAGGTATTTAGGGGTGTGGAGAAATGCAGCAGTAGGCATTCTAGCCAGTCAGCTATTCTAGTTGTTGGTTGTACCTTCAGACAGATCAGATCTCCTCAGGACACCAGAGGGAGAGGATTCCTGTCAGAGCTCAGAGACATTCTAGTCTTGGTGTGATTCAGGAGTGAGTCATACTAGCCAGATGGACAGAGATTTCCTGTCAGATGAGACAGAGGACGAAAGATTGCAAGCTGTTTACCTCAGAACAGATTGACTGTTAGTACCCTATGAATGTGGAAAGTGACTCTCGGAGCGAGCATGAGATCAGTCTGACGGAAGGTCCTGATAGCCACTCTGGACAGAGTCTTTGAAGGAAAAGAAGAAGGGGACTACAGTTGTCAGAACATCGAGTTAACTGAGAAACGGTCAGTGAGCTGTGGAAGGAAGGAAGCTGACGACTACACCTACTGCTACCCGTGCTTATGTTAAGGGTGAGAGTAGGGCGACGGGCGAGTGGTGACCAAAGGAAAGAGTGACCGAGGCGTTACAGCAACAATTGCTGCCTCTACTCTGCTTAACCGGACGCCGGGTCCGAAGCCTTGCTAGAACCTTCACGGCTAGTAGGAGAAAACCGGAATCCCTGCTGGACTTCAAGTCGCAGAGGGGCCCTATAGTGCTGATACGTAACCGGGGTCAGGGAGAACAGGAGTCTAGCGGGACGCTGCATATAAAGACTTAGTTCTTGCCAAAGAAGGTTCCACCACAATGTCGGCCGGGCGTAGCTGTTCTATACAGAGTTGAACTTAGCTTCATGCAGGTTGGAAACACACACATTAAAGAGAAAGGAGGCCTTAAACCTACTCAGTAATTACCTGGATGTGCATCCTCCACCCTGAGCAGCTTCCCGGGACATACCTGCAACTATCACCAGTAAAGGTATGGAAAGAGACTGACTTGTGTGTGTCTGACTTATTGCCTGCACCCTGCACCGCCATATACTTAGAGGGACTAGTCTTACCTGTGGAAGACTTAACATCTTGCTGCCCAGTAACAACCCCTCTGAGGATTAACCCTGCAGCGCTGGTCACCTTGATCAGAAACCACAGGTGGCGTCACAACAATTATTACATTCCCCTGTAAATATCCCCCTTTGTATGAGCGCCCAGGGCAACGGACCGAGCTGTGCTACCCGTGACCTATCCCCCATTGAAGTGAATGGGCTCGGTGCCGAGTACCCCATAAGCCCTGGTACTATACGTGCGACTCAAATGCACTGTTAAATTTCCAGATGGAACTCTCTAATTTCTCCAAAGTGCAATAAAACTGCATACTGCAAACAACTCTATGAGGAGCTTCATGGATAAGAATTTATACAGCCAGTTTGAACTCAATTGACAGTATTAAAATCTATTCTGAGTTCCTCCTATGGTGGCTGCAGGAAAATGTTAGGGCCCTATGTTGGGAATATGAAAAAGAGTACCATGGCTTTATCTCAGCCCAGGTCAAATTTCGGGCTGACGTCACCACCCGGGCAAGTGTCTGGACCCTGGACGAATGGGTGGCCCACGGACACCGACATGTAATGGGGCTCATGAGTTGGGGGAGCCTGACTTCTGCCAGCGCTGACAATGGCCCCCCCCCCTCAAATATTCACCTCTCCTTGTTCCCTGCATCTCCAGTGTCTTTAGCGTCTTCTGACTCTCTGTGACGTCTCAGGGCAGAGGGCGCAATGACATCACTACAGTGCACCCTCTGTGCTGAGCACTGCAGAGAGTCATAAGACGCTGAAGAGACCGGAGCTGCGGGGAGCGAGGAGAAGTATTTGAATTTTTTAATGTATGGAGCATCACATGGGGCCCATTATACTGTATGGAGCATTATATGGGGTCCATTATAATGTATGGAGCAATATATGAGGCCCATTATATTGTATGGAGCAATATATAGGGCCCATTATACTGTATGGAGAAATACAGCTCTGGCTAAAATTAAGAAACCACTGCACAGTTTTATAAAAATCAGCTTCTCTACACGTCTGACAGCCATTCCATTCCAGTGTCAGTTGAATTCCAACCAGAGTACACCTCATTCTACTTAAAGGGAACCTGTCACCTCATTTTTCGGATATAAGGTTTGGCCACCGCCATTAGGGGCTTATCTACAGCATAAGCCGGAGCCGCGACAGAAACAACGAAGAGGACGTCATCACATGAAGATGGGAGGCGCCGGACCCGGACCTACGAAACCCATCGGACCAGACCGCCCCCCCAAGTGAGTATAATCTACCTTTTTTTTCTTATCTTTCTTGTTACATCGGGGGCTTATCTACAGCATTATAGAATGTTGTAGATAAGCCCCTAATGGAGGTGGCAGCAGCTTATATATGAAAAATTAGGTGACATGTTCCCTTTAATGTGCTTCTGATTAGCTGATCACCTGAACCAAATCATATTTAACAAAGGAAAGTATAAAAAACACTGCTGTGGTGTTCACAATCCTCTTGTAATAGGAAAAGCTGGATGGCAAAACAAGTGCTAGTAATATCCCAAAAGTAATAGGAATGAAAAAATAACTTTTAACCATGCCAAAGGAGTTGAAAAGAAAAGTCATGAGTGAGGAAAAGAAGGGCTCAATTCTGCCTTTACTAGCAGAGGGATACAGTGAGCATCATGTGACCTCCATCCTTAAAATTTCTAAGACGGCAGTCCATTACAACAAGGTCAATCAGCAGACATTGGGGGCAACAAAGCTACAGACCAGCAGAGGGCAAAAACGACTCTCCACTGACCGGGATGACCGTCATCTTATTCGAATGTCACTCAGCAACTGCAGGATGACATCAAGTGACCTACAAAAGAAATGGCAAAATGGCAGCTGGGGTGAAGTGCACGGCAAGAATAGTTCGTAACAGGCTCCTAGAGGCAGGGCTCAAGTCATGTAAAGTTAGAAAAAAGCCTTTCATCAATGAGAAGCAAAGGAGAGCCAGGCTGAAGTTTGCGAAAGACTATAAGGATTGGACCATAGAGGACTGGAGTAAGGTAATCTTTTCTGATGAGTCTAATTCTCAGCTTTGCCCAACACCTGGTCGTCTAATGGTTAGACGGAGACCTGGAGAAGCGTACAAGCCACTGTGAAATTTGGTGGAGGATCGGTGATGATCTGGGGATGCTTCAGCAAGGCTGGAATTGGGTAGGTTATTCTTTGTGAAGGATGTATGAATCAAGCCGCATACAAGGTTATCCTGTAAAAACAGTTGATGCCTTCTGCTCAGGCAATGTTCCCCAACTCTGAGGTCAATCAATGTGTGGATGAAGGACTACCACATCAAATCCCTGTCATGGCCAGACCAATCTCCAGACCTGAACCCCACTGAAAACCTCTGGAATGTAATCAAGAGGAAGATGGACAGTCACAAGCCATCAAACAAAGAACTGCTTACATTTTTGTACCAGGAGTGGTATAAGGTCACACAAAAGCAGTGTGAAAAGTGGAAAGCATGCCAAGACGCATGAACGCTGTGATTAAAAATCATGGTTAATCCACAAAATATTGATTTCTGAACTCTTCCGGAGTTGAAACATTAGTATTGTTTCTAAATGATTATGAACTTGTTTTCTTAGCATTATTTGAGGTCTACAAGCACTACATTTTTTCGTTATTTTGACCATTTCTCATTTTCTGAAAAAAATACAAAATGTATTGTTTGGAAATTCAGAGACATGTTGTAAGTAGTTTATAGAATAAAAAAGCAATATACATTTTACTGAAAAATAAACCTATAAAGAGAAAAATCAGACAAACTGAAAAATTTGCAGTGGTCTCTTAATTTTTGCCAGATCTGTATATGGGGCCCATTATACTGTTTGGAGCAATATATAAGCCATTATATACTATATGGAGCATTACATGGGCCGATTATATACTCTATGGATCAATATATGGGGCCATTATATACTGTATGGAGCAACATATGGGGCCCATTATACTCTATGGGCCATTATACTGTATGGAGCAATATATGAGCCATTATATACTGTATGGAGCAATATATGGGGACATTATATTCTGTATGGAGCAATATAAGGGGCCCGTTATATTATATGGAGCAATATATGGGGTCCATTATACTGTATGGAACATTATATGGGGACCGTTATACTGTATGAATCAATATATGGGATCATTATTCTGTATGGAGCACTGTGTGAGGCCATTATACTGTATATAGCACTATTTGAGACCCATTATACTGTATGGAATAATATATGGGGCCCATTACACTGTATGGAGCATTACATGCAGCCCATTATACTGTATGGAGCAATATATGGGGTCAATTATACTGTATGGAGCAATATATGGGGCCATTATTCTGTATGGGGCATTATGTGGGGCCCATTATAGTTTATGAAGCAAAATATGGGATTATTATACTGTATGAAGTAATATATGTAGCCCATTTTACCGTATGGAGCATTATATGGAGCCATTATACTGGATGGAGCAATATGAGGCTCATTTTTGCTGTATGGAGCAATTTATGGGGCCATTACATTGTATGGATGACTATGTGGTCTATATAATACTGTGAAGGGCTATGTGGTGCAAATAATTCTGATTGGAGGACTATGTGGTGCCCATAATACTGTATGGAAGTCTATCTGGTGCCCATAATTCTGTATGGAGGACTATGTGGTGCCCAAAATTCCATTTGGAGGACTATGTGGTGACCATAATACTGTATGGAAGACTATGTAGTGACCATAATACTGTATGGAGGACTATACTGTTTGGTCTTAAATGATAAGTCTGCAGTCACACTGTGCGCTGCGAGGATTCGCTGGGTTTCTGAGCTGTTGTAGACTTTATAATAGATATCACTCCTGTAATGTAAGAAGTTTGTGAAATCTTTGGCATTGTACTTTACCTATATTTCTCTGCTGTATCTCTGCATCATGAATCGTGGTATGTGTTAAAGGGGCTCACTGAGACTCTTTCGCTCGGGGCCCACGAAAACGTGGAGTGGGCCCTGGTCACATGGTAGCACAAGACCCAAATAATACATTAAATAAAAACACCGCACACAATATTGTGGAAGAAAATGGTGTTTATTTAGGGTAACCAAATATTCTTTATAATATTTTAATAAATTAATAGCTAAAATACAGTAGCAATAAAATAAACCTCAAATTATCCAATCCACCCAGAGAGCTTGGCGATTTTCCCTCAAATAAAACATCACAACAATTAGGAACAATAAATATTGGGGGAGGGAGGATGGGATCTTCTTTTCTTCTTAAGAGGTGAATGGCGTAACTGGTTAAAAAACAGGGCTTTTATACATAAAATCTGACCGTTTTTTTATGAAGCAGCCAATCAAAATCCATAAAAAGTGCGCCAAAAGTAACTGGTTGGAACTGGAATAAACCTGCTCGTGACTCCACAGCTTACTGTAATGACCTTTTGACCTTGGTATGAAAGCCATAAATGCAGTACAAACACAAACTCCATGGCAAACTGTTTAATTAGGGTCTGTGCTCCCATGAGACCCCCCCATAATGGCCTTATACTGAAATCAGAGGAGTGTCAACTCAATATATGGATAAATTGGGCCACAGTGAAACAGTGGCACTTTTGGGCCTACTTTCTACTTTGGCTGATCAATATGGATCCCAAAATTACAAATTACCATTTATTACGTCAGAAATCTCCAACTGCATATTTGAAAAAGATTTTCAAGAAATCGCACAGCTCAAACAGTGAAACTTGGTTTTAAGATGCCAATAGCAAGCAAAAAAAAAAAGGTGTAACGAGGTCATCACAAAGATCTGACATCCCATATTATCTATAGAATAATCAGGAACAGCAGGAGCTAATTAACACCCTCACTTATAAGACTGCACAACATATGTAGATCAAAACTAGTGTCTAATTTATAGATTAAAGACATTTCACATAGCAGATCCTACATATATCAGCTGCTGAATGTACTGTATATATACACCCCAAACGGGCCAAAATTAGTGATGAGCGAGTGTGCTCGTTACTAGAGTCTTCCGAGCATGCTCGGGTGTTCTCCGAGTATCTCGGGCGTGCTCGTAAATTATGTCTGAGTCCCCTTAGCTGCATGATTTGCGGCTGCTAGACAGCCTGAATACATGTGGGGATTCTCTAACAAACAGGCGATCCCTGCATGTATTCAGGCTGTCTAGTAGCCGCAAATCATGCAGCTACGGGACTCAGACATAATTTACGAGCACGCCCAAGATACTCGGAGAACACCCAAACATGGTCGGAAAACTCGAGTAACGAGCACACTCGCTCATCACTAGCCAGAATCATTCATCAAGGCCCACAAAATATCGATGTACAGGGGATTTGTTTTTCTGGTGAGGGAATCCTGTTGTAAATGCAGTAGTTTGCATTGTGTATTAGATATATGTAAGAATCAAATGCACCAAAAAAAATTGATTGTCAAGCATACCTGTTTTACTTTTCTATTTTGAGAATAGGGTACCAATGTACACCATATTTGAATACAAATTTCAGCCCAAACTTTTGCCACAAAGATAGCAAAACAAAAGCTGGTGCAAACCTAGAAAAAAGTGCAGGATACACCAAAATAAATTTGATGTATCTTCAGACTGCTGGTCTTATTTTCTATAAGTTAACACATTAAAGAGTTATCCATATCTTTATAGATGGATAATGTAATAACCAGCACATTTGCTATTTACTGCTTATTAAAATTTGTAGTTATTTTTAAGATATTAACACCTTTCTTTTGTTTACAGCTTGTTGCCTTAAAGATCGACCACTGATGCTGTTTAGATTATAAGCACTGCACTGAAGTTGGGCAGGATTAGGTGGCAATATCTCACTGCAGTGATCTTGGACAGCTTCAATGTGGCATTTACAAGCTCAAGAGAAAAGAGCTTGTAAGCAAATTCAGCCAGAGGAGCTAGACAGCAGTGGTGGTCAGTTACCTAGTAAACAAGTTATATACAAAAGAACCCCTTCAAGACCTGTGACACAGCGTATGTGTCATGAAAGGATCGCGTTCCTGCGGGTCGGGTGACCGGGGTCCAGGGTGGATAAAAATCAATGATTTTTTTAAAAAAATCAAAAAAATCGGATTTTTTTGATTTAAATCGGATTTTTTTGATTTAAATCGGATTTTTTTGATTTAAATCGGATTTTTTTGATTTAAATTGGATTTTTTTCAATAAACTGCTTTTTGAGGAAAATATTTTACCATCCAAAGGTTCTTCCATCATGAGATAAAGCTGAGTTGTTTAACTCAGTAGAATAAAGGCTGTATATGTGTAACATTCACAATGCCATGCTCTTCCAGAGGTTTCTGTAGGATTAGTGGGCAGTTTCTCTCCTATGTTATCACAGACGCTCGCTTTACTTACGCAGTTCTCAAAACTGAATTTGACTCCGCAGAGGTCCCAGCCTTTTCTTCACGGCAAAAATGTTACAACATGAACAGAGTTGAGAAAAAGACCTTAATCCTATTGTTCTACAAACCTATGAATACAGAATCAACCCCTTCAGTGCCAAGTCCAAGAAGTTAGACAATATGTTTCTGATTGTTTGGAGTGTAATAGATCTGCACAACACAAGAAGAATGTGAATCTAAGTGTGAGGAGGAGGAAGGGCAAGCAGACAAGAAAATGATCACGTGTGACTTCTCTCCTCCGTTACTAGGTGTTTGTAATAACAGAGGATGTAGTTTAGGCTCACAGAGCGGAGCCATTTTGTTGGGGACTGCCAGTGATACTGACAAGTAGGCTGTCACTGAGGACGACCGGCAGCATCTATTCTGTTAGTCCATGCTGCTCGCTGTATTATAAACTGAGCACAGATACGTGGAGAGTATCACACACTGGGATTATTCACAGCACATGACACACTGCATGTATCTAGATACAGGGCTGAGTGTAGTGTATCGCATTATGGGATTAGATACACCAGTCTGGGGCATATCGCACTTGATGAAATTAGATACACCAGTCTGGGGCGTATCACACATGATGAAATTAGATATACCGGTCTGGTAGAAACTTTGATTTAAATCACTGATTTAAATCAAGCCTTACTGACTAGTGATTTAAATCGTGATTTAAATCGTGATTTAAATCAGTTTGATTTAAATCAAATCCACCCTGCCGGGGTCACTGAAAGGTCACCTGACCCGCAGGCACAAGACCCTTTATGCTTCACCAAAGGGGGGTTGGTTTAACCCCCATGTGGCTACGATCACTCTGATTGGCTGTTAAAAGTGAAACAGTGCTCCCTTTATTCCGAGCCCCGACGTGTGCCCAAACAGTAGTTTACCCCCATATATGGGGTATCCGCGTACTCAGGAAAAATTGCACAACAACTTTGGGGGTCTAATTTCTCCTGTTACCCTTGGGAAAAAAAATTGGGGACTAAAAAAATTATTTTTGTGGAAAAAAAATGATTTTTTATTTTCACCGCTCTGCGTTATAAACTTCTGTGAAGAACTTGGAGATTCAAAGTGCTCACCACACATCTAGAGGAGTTCCTTGGGGGATCTAGTTTCCAAAATGGGGTCACTTGGGTCGGTTTCTACTGTTTAGGCACATCATGGGCTCTGCAAACGTAACATGATGCCTGCAGACCATTCCATCAAGTCGGCATTTCAAAACGTCACTACTTCCCTTCCGAGCCCCGACATCTGCCCATACAGTAGTTTTCTCCCACATATGGGATATCAGCATACTCAGGACAAATTGGACAACAACTTTTGGTGTCTAATTTCTCCTGTTACCCTTGGGAAAATAAAAAAATTGGGGACTAAAAGATCATGTTTGTGGAAAAAATGATTTTTTTTTTGATGCCCGGGCGTTATAAACTTCTGTGTAGCGCTTGGGGGTTCAAAGTGCTCACCACACATCTAGATAAGTTCTGTGCGGTGTCTAGTTTCCAAAATGGGGTCACTTGTTGGGAGTTTCTACTGTTTAGGCACATCAGGGGCTCTGCAAATGTAACATGATGCCCACAGACCATTCCATCAAAGTCAGCATTTCAAAACGTCACTACTTCCCTTCCGAGCCCCAACGTGTGCCCGAACAGTGGTTCCTCCCCACATATGGGGTACCAGTGTACTCAGGACAAACTGGACAACAACTTTTGGGTTCCAGTTTCTCCTGTTACCCTTGTGAAAATAAAAAATTGCGGGTTAAAAAAATCAGTTTTTGAGGAAAACAATGATTTTTTATTTATGCGGCTCTGCATTATAAACTTCTGTGAAGCACGTGGGGGTTCAAGGTGCTCACCACACATCTGGATAAGTTCCTTGGGGTCTAGTTTACAAAATGGGGTCACTTGTGGGGGGGTTTCTACTGTTTAGGCACATCAGGGGCTCTGCAAACTTAACAAGATGCCCGCAGACCATTCCATCAAGTCGGCATTTCAAAGCATCACTACATCCCTTCCGAGCCCTGCCGTGCGCCCAAACAGTGGTTTATGACAACATATGAGGTATCTGTGTACTCAGGAGAAATTGCCCAACAAATTTTAGCATCCATTTTATCCTGTTGCCCATGCAAAAATGAAAAAATTGATGCTAAAATAAAATTTTTGTTGGAAAAATTAAAATGTCCATTTTTTCCTTCGACGTTGCTTTAGTTCCTGTGAAGCACCTGAAGGATTAATAATCTTCTTGAATGTAGTTTTGAGTAGCTTGAGGGGTGCAGTTTTTATAATGGTGTCACTTTTGGGTATTTTCTACCATATAGACCCCTCAAAGTGACTTCAAATGTGAGGTTGTCCCTAAAAAAATGGTTTTGTAAATTTTGCTGTAAAAATAAAAATCGCTGGTCAAATTTTAACCCTTATAACTTCCTAACAAAAAAAAAATTTGTTTCCAAAATTGTGCTGATGTAAAGTAGACATGTGGGAAATGTTATTTATTAACTATATTGTGTCACATAACTCTGGTTTAACAGAATAAAAATTCAAAATTTGAAAATTGCGAAATTTTCAAAATTTTCGCCAAATTTCCATTTTTTTCACAAATAAACGCAAAAATTATCGACTTAAGTTTACCACTATCATGAAGCCCAATATGTCACGAAAAAACAATCTCTGAATCGCTAGGATCCGTTGAAGTGTTCCTGAGTTATTACCTCATAAAGGGACACTGGTCAGAATTGCAAAAAATGGCAAGGTCCTGAAGGGGTTAATATCTCAAGAATGGCTCAAAATTTTGCTAAACAGTAAATTGCAAAAGTGCTTGTTTTTACAAGCACTATCCATCAATATATATATAATGATAGAAATGACCATTTAGCCAAAGAAAACAAATACATTTTTCATACTATGCCATCTGTAGCTCTTAAGGGGGTGCTGGTTCTTATTACAGACATCCAACTAGTGTAAGTGGTTTTAAAGGGGTTATTTAGGACTATTTAATTTTGTTACTCTGGGCCTAAGAACTAACAGGCAGGTAGTGGCTGCTTGTTGTGCCCGATGCTGATCTCTGACTGCACGAGTAGTCACAGACTGCACCTGCTGGGGCTTCATTGGCTTCCGCTGATGTCACGTTGTCAGAGATGCGGCGTCACATCTTTGTTGTCAGGTGACCTGGGACCAGGGCCTCCTTCCCTGTCCCTAACTCTAGGGGGCATCCTAGCTCACACTATTCTCAGGGTTACTTCTAAATGTGAAGATTCCGTGGCCACGTACCTTGTCTTATCGCACTGATCCGCCCTTCGTCTGTACCCTTCCCCCACCCAGTAAACAGGGGAGTACCAGTGCACTGTAGTACACCAAACAGATGAACAAGGTAACACGAACAGGGTAAATAGAAAATAACAGGCATACAAATACTCACTCACATATAACAGAGGAATGCACCGGGTAGTGGATTATGGGGAAAACCAATGTAAGAGGAGGAAAGGGAATTATCACACTTACTAAACCTAGCAATAGTCACAGATAAACCCAAACTCTTTCTCACGTAACCACTAACACCTATCTTTCCAGCCATGTGGCAAAAGCTAGCTCTGACGATGTGTGTCAGTCAGGACCCAGATTATATGTGATAGGAGTGGCTAACCGAGCTCAGCTGAGAGCCCAGATTCCAAGAGCTCCCAACATGGCCGATTAACCCCTGTACTGCCAAAAGAAATTTACACAGTTTAAAAAGGTGAAGTGCTTCTTTTAAGAGCAGGAAAAGGAACAATCAGACGTGACATGCGGCTTCTCTTCTGCTCTTTTGATGGGTCGTGACTGCCGATTGTTAGTCGACTCTCCGCTGCTTAACTGCGGGAGTCGGGAGTCAATCAGCATGACATTAGCAGTCATGCTCCATCAACAGAGCCCCAGTTACACCTCAATCAGAAGGGGAAAAAAAAACTATCTAGTCTATTGCCGTTATTGTCACCTATAGTTCTACACCCCTTTAAAAAAAACACTGCATTTTTAAGCCTTGAAAGTCATCAGAACTTTTTTCTGAATGGTGATATTATAAAGACACTATCAGAGCAAGGGAGACACTGATCAGGACACTTAAGGGACTCAGAAAGAGAATCGGAGGGATCCAATGGCTGGATATCCTTAAGGACAAAAATGTCCAGGAAGGATGGGAAATCTTGAAAAATGAGATTCTCAAAGCACAATCATTAACAATTCCTAAAAGAGGGAAGAATAGGAAGCATTTAAGGAAACCAGGATGGATGGACACAGAACTTAAATACATACTAAAAAGGAAGGAAGAAAGAAATGTTTATCAAATGGAAAGAGGGAGGCATATCTAAAGAAGAATATAATGATGTCTGCAGAACCTGCAGGGCAAGAATCAGATAAACTAAAGTTGACAATGAATTAAGGCTGGCAAGAGATGTCAAAAGCAATAAAAAAGGATTTTGGGGATATGTCAAAAGTAAAAGAAAAGTCAAAGATGCTATAGGATTTTTACAGGATGAAAATTATGAAATGGTAAGAAAGGATGTTGAGAAGGCCGAACTTTTAAATTCCTATTTTGCATCTGTTTTCTCTCAGAAAGGAAATGTAACAGCAACTGATCTTCACTGTCCTATTAAGGGAATAGAAGAATCCAGGATATCTATGAACAGAAAAATAGTGAGGAAACACATTAATGAATTCAAGTCTCCAGGTCCAGATGAATTACACCCCAGAGTACTGAAAGAGATAGCAGAAGAAATTTTTGAACCACTCTCCATAATATTTGAAAATTCTTGGAGAACAGGAGAAGTCCCAGAAGACTGGAGAAGAGCAAATGTTGTTCCTATCTTCAAAAAGGGGAAGAAGGTGGACCCAGGGAACTATAGGCCGGTGGAGTCTGACATCCATACCAGGAAAGATCTTTGAACAAATTATTAAACAACATGTATGTAAGTACCTGGACAAGAATGAAGTGCTTAACCAGAGTCAGCATGGGTTTGTAACTAATAAGTCATGTCAGACTAATTTAATTTCCTTCTATGACAGAATCACTGACTGGGTGGATCAGGGAAATGCTGTAGATATATTATATCTTTACTTCAGCAAAGCATTTGACAAAGTATCTCACACAATCCTTATTGAAAAAATGACTAAGTATAGAATGGACAAGGCAACTGTTAAGAGGATTCATAACTGGCTTAGTGATAGGACCCAAAGAGTGGTAGTAAATGGCTGCACATCCAGTTGGAAGAATGTATCAAGTGGGGTACCACAGGGCTCTGTCTTGGGCCCTGTATTGGTCAACATCTTTATCAATGATTTAGATGAAGGAATTGAGGGTAAACTGATTAAATTTGCTGATGACACAAAGCTAGGAGGGATAGCTAATACTAGAGAAGAGAGAGAGGATTCAAAAAGATATAAATAAACTGGAGCAGTGGGCAGTAACTAACAGAATGGTTTTTAACAGGGAAAAATGCAAAGTACTACATCTGGGAAATAAAAATGAAAAAAGCGTATACAGAATGGGAGGAATAGGGCTAAGCAACAGCACATGTGAAAAAGACTTGGGTATACTAATAGATCACAGACTGAACATGAGTTAACAGTGTGATGCAGCAGCAAAAAAGGCAAATACAATTCTGGGATGTATTAACAGAAGCATGCAGTCTAGATCACGTGAAGTCATTATTGCCCTCTACTCCTCTTTGGTCAGACCTCATCTGGAATACTGTGTCCAGTTTTGGGCACCACATTTTAAAAAAGACATCAACAAACTGGAGCAAGTTCAGAGAAGAGCGACCAGAATGGTGTCTGGTCTGCAAACCATGTCCTATGAGGAACGGTTACAGGATTTGGGAATGTTTAGCTTGCAAAAAAGAAGACTGAGAGGAGACTTAATAGCTATCTACAAATATCTCAAGGGCAGTCACATTGTAGAAGGATTATCTTTATTCTCATTTGCACAAGGAAAGACTAGAAGCAATGGGATGAAACTGAATGGGAGGAGACACAGATTAGATATTAGAAAAAACTTTTTGACAGAGTGATCAATGAGTGGAACAGGCTGCCACGAGAGGTGGTGAGTTCTCCTTCAATGGAAGTCTTCAGAGGCTGGACAGACATCTGTCTGGGATGATTTAGTGAATCTTGCTTTGAGCAGGGGGTTGGACCAGATGACCCAGGAGGTCCCTTCCAACTCTACCATTCTATGATTCTATGACTGCTAGATCTCTTAGAAGCAGATCCATAGCTGTAGGGATGTAGTGATTGTGAGAGAACATCATAGCAGCTTGTGCAAGATAACTGACAATTACAGATGGAGCATACAGTGGAATACTGCTGGATAAAAGAAAATGGCTTATTCTGAAAATCAGAGTAAAAGAAGTTCCTTACATTTTTAGTCTGTGTATTTAAACCTGAAAAATGAAGATATTACAGTGTACTATGGACTACTTACTGAGTAAAATGGTAAAGCTTATATTTCTAATAAGTCATCAACATCATTAATAACTGTCTTTTTCAGGTGTATAAAGTAAATGTATCTGTGCTGCCTTTTCTTGTATCATAAATCAACTACACAAGCATGCCTCTCTCCAGAATCCATATCCCAGGGTCACATATGATGCAATGAAGGCACATGAATAGATAACAATGGATTTTTGCACATATTCTTTCTCAGTAACCTATTAGAGGCTGGTATTCTACACACACTTCCCAGCTAACGAAGAAAGACTGCTTACTTGAGCATTTATGCACATCTGTCTCGGAGGCTCAATGTACATACCGTAGTTATTTTTAAACTTTGGCTGAGCCAGCTTTTACTTTAATGACTGGATGTAGACTAGTTGTGTGAGGTTTAGCTTAGTATTCCATGTGATCTATGAAGACATCATAGAAAGGTGTCTTCTACAGAGAGCTAACAAAATCTTACAATGATGGATCTAACTGTGCACATATTACATTCTAGTGAATGTGTGATAACAATGAGTAGCTGTCAGTTTTCCTAAACAGCATTTCCATCTAATAATGTGATACCTTACTACCATCACTTTATCAGTGGAACGGAGTCCATCCCATGGGACCCTTAATTTAGCACTACAGTCATGGCCAAAAGTTTTGAGAATGACACAAATATTAATTTTTACAAAGTCTACTGCTTCACTTTTTCTAATGGCAATTTGCATATACTCCAGAATGTTATAAAGAGTGATCAGCTTAACAGCAATTATTTGCAAAGTCAATATTTGGCTAGAAAATGAACTTTATCCCCCAAAACACATTTTCAACATCATTGCAGCCCTGCCTTAAAAGGACCAGCTAACCTCTTTTCAGTGATTGCTCCATTAACACAGGTGTGGGTGTTGATGAGGACATGGCTGGAGATCAATCTGTCATGATTAAGTAAGAATGACACCACTGGACACTTTAAAAGGAGGCTGGTGCTTGGCATCATTGTTTCTCTTCTGTTAACCATGGTTATCTCTAAAGAAACACATGCAGTCATCATTGCAATGCACAAAAATGGCCTAACAGGGAAGAGTATCGCAGCTAGAAAGATTGCACCTCAGTCAACAATCTATCGCATCATCAAGAACTTCAAGGAGAGAGGTTCCATTGTTGTCAAAAAGGCTCCAGGGCGCCCAAGAAAGACCAGCAAGCGCCAGGACCGTCTCTTAAAAGTGTTTCAGCTGCGGGATCGGGCTACCAGCAGTGCAGAGCTTGCTCAGGAATGGCAGCAGGCAGGTGTGAGTGCATCTGCACGCACTGTGAGGCGGAGACTCTTGGGGCATGGCCTGGTCTCAAGGAGGGCAGCAAAGATGCCAATTCTCTCCAGAAAAAACATCATTGACAGACTGATATTCTGCAAAAGGTACAGGCAGTGGACTGCTGAGGACTGGGGTAAAGTTATTTTCTCTGATGAATCCCTTTTCGATTGTTTGGGACATCAGGAAAACGCCTCATTCGGAGAAGACAAGGTGAGCGCTACCACCAGTCTTGTCTCATGCCAACTGTTAAGCATCCTAAAACCATTCATGTGTGGGGTTGCTTCTCAGCCAAGGGAATCGGCTCTCTCACAGTCTTACCTAAAAACACAGCCATGAATAAAGAATGGTACCAGAATGTCCTCCAAGAGCAACTTCTCCCAACCCTCCAAGAGCAGTTTGGTGATCAACAATGCCTTTTCCAGCATGATGAAGCACCTTGCCATAAAGCAAAGGTGATAACTAAATGGCTCAGGGAAAAAAACATAGAGATTTTGGGTCCATGGCCTGGAAACTCCCCAGATCTTAATCCCATTGAGAACTTGTGGTCAATCATCAAGAGACGGGTGGACAAACAAAAACCTAAAAATTCTGACAAAATGAAAGCATTGATTGTGCAAGAATGGACTGCTATCAGTCAGGATTTGGTCCAGAAGTTGATTGAGAGCATGCCAGGGAGAATTGCAGAGGTCCTGAAGAAGAAGGGTCAACACTGCAAATATTGACTTGCTGCATTAACTCATTCTAACTGTCAATATAAGCTTTTGTTACTCATATGTTTGCAATTATTATATTTCTGTCTGTGATAAAAACATCTGTCAAACACACATAAAAACCAGAGGGCAGCAGATCATGTGAAAATCTAATATTTGTGCCATTCTCAAAACTTTTGGCCATGACTGTACATCCCTGTCAGTTTTTCCCTTTCCCTGCTGAGCCGATTTTCTGAAGACTTTTTAGAAAATTACATTGGAAGCAAATCTCTCATCCCATTACGGTATACTGCCCTGCTTACGTTATAAATCTGCTGTATTCCTGCCTCATCACCATCACCTCCTATTTATCTCACCAGTGAAGGATAACAGAGCATCTTACAAAGTGCCCTATTGATCAATTGCATATGTCTTACTTGAGATCACTAACAATTGCTATTTCCTATTGTCAAATCCTGTCTCGGCTCCAGAGCCGGGTTTTGCTCCCTTACACTATGACTGCCACTTTTTACTGTGCTTCCCATTGGATTTTAAAAGTTGCCAGGCGAACCACAGTGACATCATCACCCAAGGCCTTTTAAAGCCAAAAAAGACACTCATATGTGCCTAAGTATTAAGTAGCTGTTTGTTCAATTACGTTGTGATTTGGAGTTGGCATCCCCAGTTCTCTATGCAGACAATCATCTCAGAAAACTCCTGTTTGTGTTCTTGAAATTTTAACATTTTTTACGCATGTTGTACAATGACAGACACATTTTTTGATTGCAGAAGGTCAGTATAATATAACAGTTAGTATTTTTTGCAAATTGTGCAAGTATATGAATATACTTGGACTTATCTGTCTCAATGTGCAGAGAATGAATTACATTTATGGAAACTGAATTATTATATTTCTCTACTCACTTTCTAGACTTATCTCTCTCAAGGTGCAGAGAATAAAGAACAATCGATTGTACTCTTATCTACTGGCCATCTGTGCTGGTTATTATGTGCCAAATAATTAAAAAAAATCCCCAATATATTTATGGTATTTTTGAAGATTCAATAAATATGCAAGCCCCAATAAGAAAGCTGTGCAACTGCATTATTAGCTGAGCCAAGTTATTAGTTAGTTTCCAATACAAACAAACTGCAAATGCAGCTCTCCTCTATAAAGCAAGCTGCAGATTTAGGAAAAAGGTAAGTAATGCAATGTATTTAAAGTTAGTCAACTGTGTATAAGGACTATATCAACATATACTGTATACTGGGTTTCAAGGTGGTAAAGAAGTATTCACACATTAAGATGTATTCACAAATAGTGAACAGTAGTTTCCATCCATTCAAAAAGCAGGTTTGGCTTATTTTATTTCATCTAGGCAACAGCATCATCATAAGCTAATTATTTCCCTTTTTGAACCATATGTTGAAAAATACAATTAAATATTGAAACAAAAAAACAATCATCTCATGGAGACACTACAGGATATCAATATGTGTAAACCCATAAAGCTCACCCATGATATAAGGACGTATATGTGTGTATAAACTCATCATGATCCTGAAGCCACTGTTCCTGAGATCTGATTTACAGTATATACAATATGTGCACCATCAGTTTGGACTGGCCCAGAGAACAGGCGAATCCTCTGGCAGGCCACCACCCTTTTATTTGAGCGGTACTTGGCACAATATACTTGAATCACTATGTACAGACAATGGCAGCATCGTATTCATTTGACAATCTACCCAGTTCCTTGTTACATAAATTTGTGATTGAGGATAATGTCACATTTGCATGTAGGAGAAAAGTGGGGCCCTGAAGTTGGTTATTATACACATAAAGAAAAATAGATTTGTGCAATAACATTTTTATTCCAGCGTTGTTCCCGACATACCAATATATGAACAATTACTAGAAAACTATGGGTCCTCTAGGAAATCATGCAGATTATAAAAAACAGTTGTGAGATTAAAGGATATCATGTGTCAAAAAGCTTCTTATTACACCCAGCAACTGTATAAAAATCTGCTTATTACATACAGAAAACTGTATGAAAAGCTGCTTATTTAAACAAGAAGGAAAAAATAGTCCTCTGGAAAGTGTTTGTACTATGGGCCCAGTTATCCTTCTGACATGTGAGCGACATAAACTTTCAGAATGAAGCTTCTCCCACCAAAAAAAATGGGGAAAAGGTAGAGATTTTTATGAATAAAGAAGGTTACATATTAAATAAATAAGTTATTTTATGTCAACAATTTACATATAAGTAATATGCATATATGTGTATAGCCCGCAATGTTAATATACGTATGCAGCTGTATAGATATACAGCCCACAATGTACAATGTATATATTGTGACCAAATCACTGATAAAGTGCTGGAGGGGAGATATGTTTTACTACATCTAATGGTGTCAGTGATATAAAATCCAGAGTTTTATTTCCTCCAGCACAGTAAGTGTTGCGAGGGTACAGTTAAGTTATATGGGCTGTTTTTTTTTTTTGTGGACATTCATAGTGCTGGTGGGAGAATGTCCACCTTATCTCCACCTGCAGAGTCAACACAGGACTTGTGATGATGTCATAATCATACGATCAGTCACATGATGGTGGAGTCACATGGGCTGGGTCTTAAGTACTTGGCTTCCCAAGGCAGTGGAACACTGCAGATAAGTGGTTTTGTGCTGTGATTTATGCCTGAACCGTGGGTTGTGCTAACATGAGCGTGCTGACCCGCTACTATAAGAACTGTACCTAGAGTTACCGTTTTGTTTTATTTTGCGGTTTTGCCCAGAGGGCCTTGTTTATTTTGTGCTTAACCCTTGGTTTATGCCGTGCCCAATAAACCAAGTACATCTATCAAGCCGCAGTGTTTGTGTCTACCTCCGTGTGCAGCCGAGTGAGCCGATCTACCACAATATGTATACAAGCACTCTACAATGCACATATACCTGTACAGCCTGTAGTATATGTATAGTAAACATATACAGCCTGTAATGCAGTGATGTACTTCTAATAGTGGCAGACTAAGCAGTCTCTATGGAGCCTGAGAGTTGGATGGGCCGGAGCCGAATGGCACCAAATCCCATTCCCGCCACTCACTTTCAACATTATCTACATCCATATGGTATGTGCTCAAAACATCTTTCAGTTGAGTATGCATATTCTGTGCATAAAGTCAATCTTTTGAGTTTCTTTTAATCACTTCCAGTTTCCAAAGGATCACAAAACTGTTAAAAGAAATCTATTCTTCAGGAGGTTCACTAGTTAATACAAGTTTCTTAAAAATGCAGACGGCAAAGATGTCTCAAAAGATGCTCAGAAAATGACTGGATGTAAGATGTAAGACACTTCATAATAAAATAAAAAATTGAATAAAAACAACGTCGATCCCTGTAGTGTCTTCCTTGTGAAACACTCTTCTGGAATGCGTGCGTCTAGAAAACGTTGTGTGCAGATACTATAGAGATGAAGATACATTTGAAGACATTGGTGGAACATACAGCCATCGGTGTGTCTGTGTCTCAGGACAGCAGGCTAGATGATATCACTAGATCGTGCCTGGCACATTGGGGGGGACGGGGATAGGTAAGTGTTTTTTTTTTATTTTCTCAGTCACTACTTGTGAGGGGAAACTGTGGGGCCATCAAACTGTATGAAAAGCGTTGGTGGAATCATACTGTGTAAGGACGTTATACTGTGTGGGTTGGCTGTGGGGATATCATACTGTGTGTGGAGCTGTCAGGCCATCATCCTGTGGAATAAATAACCGTTTGTGGGGGCAAGATGAGTTGAGGGTTGTGGAGGCCATCATACTGTGTTGGGTGACTGTGGGCGTCATATTGGTGAGGGGGCTTGGTGGTTCTTCATACTGTGTGAGGACCATAATATTGTGTGGGAGGCTATGGATCATCCTATGTGTGTGCGATGACTGGTGATACAATGTGTAGGGAGGCTGTAGAGCATCATACTATGCAGAATCACAGCAGGGACATTGTGACGTATCGCACAGGTGAAGGGCTGTGTCGACTTCACTCACCTCTGGGGAGGGGAGAGAAGGACCCAGCAGGGACTGTTTTCTGACACCACCACTTGCCCCAGGTCAGTCAGGGCACTGCACCGAGGGTAAATAGTCGCAAGAAAGGCTTATAGGTATGAGTTATTGAGGCGCTCCCAGTGAGGGGGATATATATCTCCAGTCCAGGCTGGGGATATATATATATAAACCTCCTGACCGTCACTGTCAGGGTTCCTCATTAACAGTATGGTATGCTGCCACCAGTTCCTTATTTGATAACAGACTTATATCGGGTCAGGAACCAACCTCGAGGTAGCGTATAATATAACCGAGCGTGCGGACGTGATTCTCTGGCCGTGTCAGGTAACTGGCCTCCTGCCAGTAGAAAACGGAGTCCAGAATGAGGAGCTGCCTATTATCCCCTAGGCTGCTCACTCCCACACACTGCACCAGCCCCTGGGCTGGGCAGCCTCTCTCCTCCCATATCAAAGAATGTGGTTTTTCAGGCAGAACTGTGGATGCCCATAACTTTCCACCCAAAGCCTGTAATTCCTGGTAGCTATGCTTTGTAACTCAATAACGCAGAGTTCTACAGGTGGCTGCATGGTATGGGCGTGTGGGGAAAGGAATGCCTATTCCGATTATGTGTTCGGCTAGGTTCAGAGATATTGCATTCTGTTATTATAGGTAATTTTCCAGATTCAATACCTCAGAGCCTTGTGCTGGGATCTGTGGTGCCACATGTCTGCATTTGGCTTGAGTCAAACAAAGGACTCCAGTTGACTGGTCCTGCACAAAAATTCACACCCCTGTGATAATTGCAGAACTTGGGGCTGGGAGACACAGGGTCTATGCCCTTCGGCCCCCTCTGGAGAGAGCTTCAAAGGCCTATTTGCTTGGGTTAATTAAAGAAAAACATTGGTCTGGGGGAATTTCAAAGGTGGGGACTGAGTTTGGGAATGAAGTATTTTTGGGCCAAACTGTATCTGACAGGGAATTCCATCAAGTATCAAAATATATCAATTAGATATCATTTTCCCATATCTCACAGGCATCATACTGTATGGGCCTTGTGGATGCATCATACTGTGATAGAGTACACACATCGAGTTGAAATTTCTGCTGGTGTCAGCGGACTGCTCACCCGCACGGGCCCGGTCGCGACCTCTTTAACCACGTTGGTTAAGCCTCTGGGCCTGATTATCATTTGCAATTTATTGAAATTACTTTGCTTTTTTTTCATGGGGTATTCAATGATGACTTTTTTGCACCAAATTCTTCAAAATGGTGAACACAGTTTATGAATTTGGTGAAAAAATCCAAAATAGTTTTTATTTTTATCTTTCAATGGATTTCTTTCAACCTTTTTACACAATTAGTGGCTAATCCTTTAAAAAGTCATATTATTTTGTCTAAAAATGTGCCAAACAGAAAACTCCTCCAGAAATCTTACTTCAAGCAGGGAGTGGAGTGAGATGCATTTGATAAAAGTTGCATTTCATAAACTATCAAAAAAATCTGGATAAGCAAAGTTGTTAAGTAAACATAAAAAAAGAGTTAAAAAAGAAAGATAACGAGGTGAAAATACTAAAGCCACTAATAAAGAGCAAATTATGAATAGGAGTCATAGACTCCGGTGAGAACTTAAACGGAACCTGTCACCAGAAAAAGCACAATTAACCTTCAGATATAGGGTTAATCTGCAGGTTAATATCATTACTAATTTGCTCGGACCTGAACTTAAGCAAACGCTGCACCGAGAAATTGAACTTAATTCGGTTTCAATCACGGGTGTGGCGCGGGTTCAGTCACTGCTCTAATTATACATGGCGGTGGCTGTAACTGCACCCCAACCATGACTGACACTGACTGTACATTGGGGCTGTCAGTCAGGGCCGAAGGCGTGTTACAGCTGCTGCTCTCAAAACTCAGAGCGCTGACTGAACTGGCGCCGGCGCTGAAACTGGAACGCTGTCGTGGAAAATAAAGTTCATTTTCTCTCTGCTGCGATTGGCTATGTGCAGGCGCCAGACGGGTTAGTAACGCTATTTACCTGCAGATTAACCCCATACCTGCAGGTTAATAGGGTTTTTTTTCTGGTGACAGATTCCCTTTAACACCAATTTAAAAGACTATTTTGGCAACTTTGCAGAAAATATATTTTCATTTATATTCAAACATGTAAGTGCTTCTGAAATGAATGCCATTTAACTTTGGCAAGGTGTAGGAATTACTGAGTTTCCGATATTGAGCTGCCTCCTACATTTCCTGTTTTCTGAGCAAATTTTGCTGGATTATTAGTCATAGATTTACTTTACAATAATAAAACTGAAGCCAACAGAATGATGAAAACTGTGTTCTGGTGGGTAACAGAAGTAGCGATAACGCTGGCATATAGGAAAGTCAATTTCTGAGCAAAGGCAGACCCCTATTAATACGAGTGTGAGGTCACAAAGCCCAGAGTTGCACAGATTTTGTTTAGAGATGCCCTGATTCCCTTGCCTACCCATCACAGCCTGCAATGATGCTATAACCCCCAGTTATACATAATGCAGGTACATTTTGTGATGACACTGATTCACGTGGATTCTCACTGTATCTTGGAGACAATTTCAGGATCTTCACATCATGATACAATTTATCCTTAGTCCAACCATATATTCATATAATAATTTCTGCCTGGAGTTCCTTATAAAGTTCCTTAGAATATATTTTGTATTTATAAAGCACAAATAATCTATTAACACATCAACTTTTGAAAATATAAAACAGCGACAAAATGTGACCCCACGAAGTAGACACCAGAGCAGCCCCCCATAAAGAAACCTCAAAAGTAAACTTGATTGCTGTGTGATGAGCCTGGAGGAAACAAGGCATCTGTAGACTCTGTGACTATTTCCTGCACAGATAACACAATGTCTTGGGACACAAGGTCAGGTTCAAACAATCAATTGCTATTATTTCCAAAGAAGCACATATGCCTCATAGCTGCAAGGACTACTCCTCAGGATGCTGGCAGCAATGGCTGTCATCTGACAGCAGAACAGCAATGTCAGCAAAGATGTTTGGGAAGTCAGGCTTCCTCCCATCCCACTTTTCTCACAGTCTCCCACCCACATAGGCACCCTTTCATGACATGTACCTTCTGTATGGCAGCTGGAGGATAGGATGGTGTTAGGAGGTCTGAAGATGTAAGGCAGGTATCGAGAAAAGCATTTCATCTTCACATGAAGGGGCAAGCACAGGCTGCTCAATCCATGAGGACCCTGCTCTCATTCAGGGGCTGTAGATCCAGTGTCCAGTCATGTCTCCTGCATGGCAGGAAAGCCCAAAGATCTTCTGGAGCCAGACCCCATCCTTGTGCCATCAGCAGCAGCAGAAGCAGCAGCAGCTCAGCCTCCCATTACTGCAAGCATATCCTTCTCCAACTCTGAAGCTCTCAAGCAGCCTGGGGAGGCTCTTCATTGGCTGAAGCTCTGTAGAGCAGTATTTGCTGACTAAGTCAGTCCTGCTTGTAAACACTCACATCCACACACAGGGAACAAGCCTGCTGCTTCCAACATCAAGTGCAGGTCATGGGATTGCTAAGAATCCCTTCTTCCTTACAGGAAACCCCATGTTATTGAGAACTGTGCACTAGAAATGTAGTATGGTCTCATATGAATGTTACTAATCCGCATCTATGTTTGTTTGTTTTCTCATTTCTCATTGTAGCATAAATAACTTGATATTTGTAAAGTGGTTAACATGCTGGTATGAAAAGAAATGAAATTAAAAAGACGAAACAATAGATCATAGAACAGCAAAATTTACGCTGACTGAGATGTCACTACTTCTTACATCTAGAAGCAGACAATTTTGGAGAGAGGAAGCATTGCTAATTTATTTGGTTTTCTAATAATCCTATGTCATCTAGCTAGATCAGTTTTTTGTTTTTTCAGTTGATGTCAAAACAGCATCATAAGTTTCATTGTGCGTTTTTGCATTGAAAAGCCGATCAGCCAGATCGAAAAACAAAAACACTCTTTGAAGGGTGTGGCGCAACCTCTGTCAATGATGCCACACCAAACTATTGGATCCAGTCTCGCCACATTTTCCCTCCAATGTTTCACTTCCACACTAAAGGGAATAAAAAATCTGATGGCTGGTTATGTTTGAAAAGACTAGAATTGAAGTAGCGTGTAGCGATTTAGTTGTGAGCCATCAGGATCTCTGACACCCAGTAGGCACTCAAATTAAAGTAACAAAAATTGAAAAAACGGCTTGTGATTTGAAATCTGCAACCTGTATTTTTCACTTCTCGCTACACATAGTAAAATAGCAAAAAAAGGAGAAAGGGAGTGTATGTTTAAAAGGTGCGTGCAACCTTTATTAGAAAAATTAACAAACAGTAACAGGACATATAAAAAGTGTAATTAAAGAAATGCAGTAGTGATACCCAACAGTATATAAACTTGTAGTTTTAAAATGTTAAAATAAATACTTAGAAGGGTAAGATATGCCATGCAAATGTAATCAGTTCCAGAGAAGCGCCTCTAATTGCATAGTGACCACATGCCCCACACTAATAAGGGGTCTACAGTATGAGTATTAATGGTATAAGGAGAGGCACACTCAAAATCGGCTACTGGAAAGAGTCAGGCATGAATTGCAATCCAAATTGCTAAATAATGCAAAGGCAATATATGAAAAGGCATCTTACCCAAGTAAATAGACAGATGGGAAACTCACACAGAAATTTAACAACCCCAACTTGCGTTTCGCTTGTTCAATACGCCTTGCTTTCTTAAGGGGAAAAATAGCAACATTCACAAACATTAATCGCAATATTGCAATGCAACTTTGAGATCTTCATGTCATAGCCCCTGTGCAGGCCTAGTCTAAAAGCATGGAAAAGTAAATATGATACGCATTTTTAGGCAATACCAAAAGTTTTGGCCAACATTCCAAAATGAAAGTCAGAGCAGCCTCACACACTGATCAATTAGAAACTCTTACCAGACAGTCATCCGAATGACACCATAGTCACCATTTTTAGCATAGTTTATAGTGGACCAAAATTTTTGGTATTACTATATATAGTAGTGCCCAAATGTATATCTTTAGTATCTTAACAAACTCCTCTACAAACTGGGATCCACTGCGATGATTGGTCATGGTGCATTATGTTCAATGAATGCTTACTCCTTATCCGTTCTGTGATTTTTTTTAACATAAATTCTTTGCACAGCATTGGATTGAATTTTGGTCGTCCTTTTTACCTTTATAACATTATTGTGATGTATTTTGCATTTTAACTGATGAGTTTTTCAGTAAATTGATAGTAAAAGTACTCTTTTTGGTGTAAATTGTCATCCTTTCCCCTAGATGCATGTTCAAGGCTAGAAGTAATTTTAATGCAGTGTCAGTACAGCATGTGAGCAGGTCTTATCTGCATTCACCTATTTCCATTTGTGCCATAAGCTTTAAATGAAGCAGCAAGTTGAATGCTGTACTGCCATTCTATTAAACTCATAACCATTAGCGTGTGGTTGTCAAAAATGGGGGACCCAGGTTTTCTGTTTCAGCAATTGTTGCATGTCCCAGGAGATGGACCCTATCCAATTTAGCAGTTATCACTTATCTGTTTGATAAGACAAATGCTTTTTGGAAAGACACCCCTTTAATAGCAGTGGTAGAATGAATCGCCCAGTGCAATAATGGTCATGGGTTCTACTATCAGAGCTATGAAACCTATGGCTGGCGTTACTAAATAGAATGCATTTTTTTGCATTCCATGTCCTTACATTATGTGAATACTGCAATACATGAAACACTTGTGAGTCTTCAGCTTCTTCTGTACCTGCTTAAGACATTGAAAACAACAGAAGAGCTCACGTTCGGCCAGCAAGCCATACAATATTAATCTAATAGTTGAGGTAGGAGAGCTATTTTTCTAGCACCTCTGCAAAGAGTTGTAGGCTTTGCTGAATGCTCAGTCTCCTCTAGCCCAGTTAACAGATTCTGTTCTAGTAAAATCAGGTTATACATTAATAGTGGACCAATGATTTCAGCATCTAACACTAAAATATACTGTAACTTTAGTGAACTTGTTTATAGATGACCTTTTACCCAAATTTTCATGTTGAACTGTTCACATGATATAATATGCACTGCAGAGCAGAATAAAATGTCTGTTTGTTTTTATTTGAGCCTCTCCATTGTGGATATATTTTCAATCAAAGTATTTGGCACTTAAACAGTTAGGTGTTTTAAAGGCCAAATGGGCATTAACAGAGATTTCACTGGATCCCAGTCGGACGCCTCTTACCTATCCAAACCAGATCTCACACTTTGCACTGATGAGTGGCAGCGCTCCAAAACACTGTGTCTGCATATTGAGATTCTGGTTTGACTTTTATCCTAAGTCATATGGAAAGGCTCGTTAAAGGGTTGGAATTGACTTTTGGGATTGTTACTTCCAATTGGTGGCACTAGAGTTGTATTCCTTTTCCTCTTTGAACAGCCAATTTGCATACTGGGAAAATAATTTAATGCCAAACAGCCTGCACTCTTCACTGCAGAGCAATGACATGTATGGTAGCACAGCCCATCTGAGTGTGCATAACGGACAGCCTTCATCTATGCCAGTCAGTTTGGGAGGGCAGTGTTGCAAGTTGAGTCTCATTACCAACACTTCTAGTAGCTGTCAGTTAATCACACTTAGGTCGGCTGTGCTCCAGGGCGTTTCATCACACTGCAGACTGTCAATGTTATTATGGGGCGTGTTCTTTCTCGAGTGTATTGCTTCCTGCTGATGATTGGTCAGTTTTCCCAAAGAGTCACAAGTACATGCCCCCAGTGAAATCCCTCTGGTGATGCCTACTTGCACTGTTTAAGTGCCAGGTATTTTGCTTGCTAATATCTATGAAAAGGAGAGGCAACATTAAAAAAAAACAAAAAAAAAAAAAACTTTTATTCTACTTTTCAAATGACATCATGAAAGGTCTTCTTTAAGGATATTAAAACAATTGCCAAATAAATATTAATTACCTGATATTTTCACTCAGAAATTCTTATATCCAATCCAATCACATTAAGGCAGTGATTCCAATATTAATTTGCAATTCACTATTTCTGTAACTTTACCAAGGTGTAAATAATTTTATTACAAAGAGAAATTAACTTAGTTTTATTGAGTAATTCAAATGAATTCATCTACTGAACATCCATAACCAGGTTTCTCTATGGGCTTCAAAATAAGATATAGTTAACTAATCAAAATTTTATTAGCTAACGTGTGTCGTAGCTTGTTATTATAACTCCTTTTCAGGATGAATAGACACAGTGAACTGGTTAACATGGGTGAAGTTGGTTAGCTCAGAATTTGTCACAATCAGGACCATATACGCCAACAACAAAATTACCAACAGAAAGTCCTCTGCTCATTATTAGAAGTCCAGGAATCCAGTGCAACAACTGCTGAATGTCTATAATGTTATTATTTGAAGGATGCGGCTTGAACACGGTTCACCTAAAGGGCTCGTCTCACATAGCGATCTCGCTACCGAGATCGGTGCTGAGTCACTAGTTTTGTGACGCAGCACCGAGCTCACCAGCGATATCGCTGTGTGTGACATTCAGCGACGATCAGCCCCCCTTCTGGGTATCGCTGATCGTCGCTGAAATGTCAGGAAATTTTTTTGATCGCTGGTCTCCCGCTGACAGGCACGCATCGCTGCGTGTGACAGGCGGGAGACCAGCGATCCGCTGGTAACCAAGGTACACAGCGGGTTTCCAGGCGCGGGGCTGTGCCTAGAAACCCGCTGTGTACCTTGGATACCAGCGCCCTGATGCAGGGAGCTGGTATCCAAGGTACACAACGGGTTTCCAGGCACCGCGCAGCGCTTGGAAACCCGCTGTGTACCTTGGATACCAGCTCCCTGCATCAGCGCGCTGGTATCCAAGGTACAC
>JARQOD010000004.1:121428372-121525654 GCA_033576555.1 Oophaga sylvatica
GGAGACATGGGTTTCATGACTATGTTGTGGACTGATTTCTTGCGTACCGCTCACACGACTGGTAATACTGAATCGATTGCAACAGACAGGAGACAGCAGTTGTCAACTATGGTTCACAATTACCTCTCCTCCCCTATCGATGTTCTCCCTCACAGTTCATTCCCCTTTGACTACTGGGCCTGTAAACTGGACACCTGGCCTGAATTGGCACAATATGCCTTACAGGAGCTCGCTTACCCTGCTGGTAGTGTGCAATCATAAAGAGTATTCAGTGCTGCTGGATCAATCCTGGCAGAAAGAAGGACATGACCCAAAATGTAGGTGATCTCACCTTCATTAAAATGAACCATGACTGGGTTTCAAAGGATGTTGTACCACCTTCCCCTTATGACACATAAGTTGCCAGCAAAATGGCTCGCTTTGTCCTCCTCTTCCTCCGACTTCTCCAATTCCTCCATTTGCAGCTGCTGAACGTCCAGCCTACACCCAACATATGCCAGTTTTTCCACCTCCCTAACTGGGCTGTGCCCCCACCAGGGCCGGCGTCAGCACCTGGCGCACCAGGGCAAGTGCCAGGGCTCTGAGCAGGTGGGGGGGCCCACTCGCCATCAGAGACAGTGGCGTACTATGAGGGGCCCTATGGCAGTGCCGACGCCCACGAGTGTACCCCCCCTGCTTGCTCAGGGCCCCAGCACTTGCAATGCTTACCTCTCCCTGCTCTACCGCTGTGATGTCTTCCGCGTTTCCTGACAATGACATTCATGTTAGAAAGCGCGATGATGTCACGTCTGTGCGCCTTTTGCCTGAACAGTCACACTGCAGAGAGCTGGAAGATGGCGATGCTGAGGAGTCCAGAGAAGAGCAGTGCCCAGCGAGGAGAGGTATTTCATTTTTTTTAATGTTTGGAGCAATATATGGAGAGAATTATACATTGGAGAATTATATATGGGGCCCATCATACACTGAAGCATTATAAATGGGGCCCATCATACACTGGAGCATCATAAACGGGGCCCATTATACATTGGAGCATCATATGGGGACCATTTGTTATGGAGCATTATATAGGCCCATCATACACTGGAGCATCATCCATGGACACATCATAAACTGGAGCATCATATGGGGCACATTATACATGGAGCATCACATGGAGCCCATTATATATGGAGCATTATATATGGGGAACATTATATTTGGAGCATTATATGGGGCTCATCATACACTGGAGCATCATATATGGGGCCCATCATATACTAGAGCATCATATGGGGTTCATTATTCATGGGGCATCATATAGGGCCCTTTATATATGGAGCATTATATGGAGCACATTTGAGGCCTATTCTGTATGGAACATTATATGGAGCCCATTCTGTATGGAGCAATATATGTGGCTCATTATTCTGTATGGCTCACTTTGTGGTGCCCATAATACTGTATGGAGGACTATAATGTCCGTTTTTGAGCTATTGTAGAATTTACAATAGATATCACTCATGTAATGTAAGAAGTGAAGTATTTGGCATTGTACTATACCTATATTTCTCTGCCATATTGGAGCATCATGAATTGTGGTATGTGTTAAAGGTGCCCACTGAGACTCTTTCACCCGGGGCCCACGAAAACCTGGAGCCAGCCCTGCCCCCCCCACAACTTTAGCCAAATAACCCCCAGTTTTCAATGTGTTACTATTATTATAAAGTAAATTAAGGTTGACAAGCATAAGTAATAAGATTTGATCTCGTTGGCATTGAAATGGGCACTGTAGATGTGTTTACTGTCCTCCACTCTCTGCCGACTTTTCTTCCCCATTGACTTGCATTGGGGTCGTTTCGAGATTCAGTCGGACCTTCGACTTTTTCCGATAGTCGGCCGATTTCGTTTGACTCGACTCCCGAAGGCAAAGTCGCTCATCTCTAGTCACCACCAATCTTGAAAAGTTTTCTCCCTCCCATATACTAATGTGCCACAAACAGGAAATTGATATCACCAACCATTCCCATTTTATTTAGGTGTATCAATATAAATGGCCCACCCTGTATAAAAAATAACATAAAAAATATCCCAATAGTTTAGATACTCTTTAACGCAGATATCCTAAGTTTGAAAGTTATTCTGTATCCACAGGATAGGGAATTATTTTCCAATCACTGAGGGTCCAAGCGCCGTGGTTCCTACTGATCCAATGAACTGGGATCTGAAGAGCCCCAGTTGAATTGAGCAGGGGCATCCGCACTACTCCTCCATTCATTCTAATGGGAACATCAAAGATCAGCAGAGGGCTGAGCTCAGTAATCTCCGGCACTACCATTGAGAAT
This sequence comes from Oophaga sylvatica, assembly GCA_033576555.1. NCBI lineage: Eukaryota > Metazoa > Chordata > Amphibia > Anura > Dendrobatidae > Oophaga > Oophaga sylvatica. The sequence goes on from JARQOD010000004.1 coordinate 121,430,694, forward strand.
GAATGGAGCAGTAGTGCGGATTATCGACCTCTGCTTCATTTTCCTGAAATGCTGGGGGTGCAGCCACCTTCAGATAGGGGATAACTTTCCAGCTTGAAAAAATCCTTTAAGGAGCATTAACGGGGTTGTTGGTCTAAAACTACAAATCTGCAGTCACAGAACTGTGACTCCTCCCAGTGCACGCACTGCTTCCTGTGAGGATTCTCCGGTGACAACATCTGGAACATTTATGCAATATACATACTCCTGGCCACAATCCGACTAGATGGGTGCGGCCTCACTCAATTTACTTGCATAGTCAGATTGTGGCTGGAAGTATGGAAATCACTTGCAGTAACATGATTGCTGTTCCCAATGCTAACACTGGAGAATCATCACAGCAAGCAATGTGTGATGTGATGTTTCACAAGTCAGCAGTCATTTACACTTTCACTTAGTGACAGCAGATTTGTAGTTTTAGACCAGACACCCCATTGTCACATGAGCCGATAGTGGGAAACTGATTATTGATATATCAAAACAGGCTGTCAATCACCCGATGCACGAGAAAAATGTTAATTTGGGTGAAATTAATTTTAAACTTACTGAAAGGGAGTCTGTCACCCCAAAATGACAATTAAACTGTATAAAGATTTAAATAGGGGACATAGCCACTACTAAAATAATACCAGGCATATACAGTTTAGCTTAATATTTGCAGAAAACGCAACTTTTATTTATTTCTCTCAGGAATATTCACCTCATAATCCTCTTCATTCAACTGTCTCTTTCTAGACGATGTTGTTAGATAGGAGGTGGTGATGGCGAACTCAGTCGAAGGGTTCAAGAGAGGCCTGGATGTCTTCCTGGAGTGTCACAATATTGTATCTTACAGTTAATAGGTTCTTTAGAAGGATGTAGATCTGGGGATTTATTCTGACAGAATATAGGCTGAACTGGAGGACAAATGTCTTTTTTCGGCCTTGCTACAGTGCCTTGCAAAGGGATTCGGCCCCCTGGAACTTTTCAACCTTTTCCCACATATCATGCTTCAAACATAAAGATACCAAATGTAATTTTTTGGTGAAGAATCAACAATAAGTGGGACACAATTGTGAAGTTGAATGAAATTTATTGATTATTTTAAATTTTTGTGGAAATACAAAAACTTAAAAGTGGGGCGCGCAAGATTTTTCGGCCCCTTTACTTTCAGTGCAGCAAACTCACTCCAGAAGTTCATTGAAACTGTTAAATTGCCTGCACAAGGAGGTGACCTCAACAAGTTATTATTAAGAAAGGAGGCTAGATGGATTATTCAAACTCCTGCTCAGGGTCTATCAGGTTTTAATAACAAATTGACATGTCTGTGGTTTTGTAATCTTTATCATTGATTTTAGCAGCATTTTGTACTAGTGCATTATATGTTTGTTGTTTGTTGTTTATCTTTAATTGTTTCCAGAAGTAATGAGCTGCTTTTTTACACCTGGATGTTGTGGGAGGGACAAGGGCAATAGCTGCCTATATGTGCTGTGTAAGCTCTATCCTGCATATGACCTGTAGAAGCGCAATGTAGCGCAAAACAATCGTCGTCTGACACTTGTTTCACTGTTTCATCTGCCTGCTGTGGTTGTCATGTTTCCACATTAAAGGATTATTTTGTATAGGACAGTGAGTGCCTTTCCATTTTCTTCTACATGGACACATTGGATTTTTCTCTTTTTTAATCCTTTAGGAAGTGGCACCCGTACTCCCTGGTGTGAATTCAGCCTCATTATTCCGAAATTGAACAGCTGTGCCGGTGCTTCTCATTCCTTATTTGATATGTGCTTTTTTCAAGTTCCATCCAGCCAGGTTTGCCGGATTCAAGGATTCAGTATCTATTTTGAAGAATGATATTAAAAGCATGGTAGGCATAGATATTAGGTAGGCAGATTCCACCATTTTTCTGAAGTTTAAACAGCGAAAGTTTTAAGATACTCATGGGTTTAAATTGCCATATAAAATTGGATAGTTGTTTAAGCAGTTTATTAATCCAATGGTCAATTATTTGGATGGGGATAGTACAAATTATGTATTGGAGCTTAGGAAGGATCATCTTAAAAAGAATAATCCTGCCTAACCAAGATGTATCTGATTTATCATAGTTGTCAAGGTCATCGTGTATGGATTTCTGAATATTACATAGATTTCCATCTAAGATTTTGTAGCCTGCATTAGTAATTTTTATCCCCAAATAAGGAATAAGGAAATTCCTTTTTCAGCAATTTCCTTAGGCTGGAATCTATGAAAAGCCCACTATTTTTTATTTCTTTATATTTATTTTATAATGAGAAGCCAAGGAAAAGAACTTAATCACTGAGGAAACAGCTTGTAGTGAATTTATAGGATCTGAAAGTGCAATTAGTGTATCATCCGCAAAGAGTCCTATTTAATGCTGTTTAGAATTTGCAACAATACTTCTTATTAAATGATTAGACTAATAGATTCAGCAAAAGGCTCCATTATCAAGGTAAAGAGTAATGGGGATAATGGGCACCCTTGCCGAGTACCGTTACATATGGAGAAGTAATTAGAGAAATTACTGTTAACAGCTACTTTTGCCCATGGGAAGTAGTATAAAGCAGAGATGGTTCTTAGAATTTGCCCTTTGAACCCAAATTTTTCAAGGGTGTTAAATGTATATTTCCAGTTTATACAGTCAAATGCCTTTTCGGTATCCAGTGATAATAGAATTGAGGGGGCTCTTCACTCCTCTATGGATGGTAGCAAATTCAAAATTCTTCTTGTTCAATCTGAAGCCTGCCTTCCCTTAACAAAGCCAACCTGGTCTGAATGTATAAGTCCCAGGAGAACTTTAAGCACTCTATGGGCAATCGTTTAAGCATAGATTTTTATATCTGAATTTAGCAATGAGATAGACTTATAGCTCAATACTGATGAGGGATGGCAGGCCTTGTTTTGGAATCATGACTATAGTGGCTTGTAGAGATTTTTTGGGAAAAGAAGTCTCCTTGACTGCATAGTTAAACATGGAAGCTAATGGAAATGAGAGATGTTGACTAAATATCTTATAATATTCATTAGGTAACCCATCTGGGCTCGGTGAATTTTTTCCTTTAATTTATGGAATGTTAAATTTAATCTGTGGTAAAAGGAGAGTTTAGCTGATTAGTTTGTTCTAAATTGAATTGGGGAAGACTAATATTAGTGAGTAGAGATGAGCGACTTTGCCTCTGGGAGGGTCGAGTCGGGTTTTGGACCACCCGACTTTATCAAAAGTCGAGTCGAACGAAATCGGCCGACTATCGGCAAAAGTCGGAGTTCCGACCAAAACCCGACCTGACCCCAATGCAAGTCAATGGGGAATAAAAGTCGGCAGTGAGTGGAGGACAGTAAACACAGCTACAGTGCCTATTTCAATGCCAACGACATCAATTCTTATTACTTAAGCTTGTCAACCTTAATTTACTTTATAATAGTAATGCATTGAAAACTGGGGTTATTTGGCTAAAGTTGTGGGGGGGGGGGCAGGGCTGGCTCCAGGTTTTCGTGGGCCCCAGGCCAAAGGGTCTCTGTGGGCCCCTTCTAACACATACCATAATCATGATGCTCTGATACGGCAGAGAAATATAGGTATAGTACAATGCCAAATACTTCACTTCTTACATTACATGAGTGATATCTATTGTAAATTCTACAATGGCTCAAAAACCGGACAGTATAGTCCTCCATACAGTATTATGGGCACCACATAGTGCGCCATACAGAATAATGAGCCCCATATATTGCTCTATACAGAATAATGAGCCCCATATAATGCTCCATACAGAATAATGAGTCCCATATATGACGCTCCATACAGAATAATGGGCCCAATATAATGCTTCATACAGTATAATGAGCCACATATATTGCTCCATACAGAATAATGAGCCCCATATATTGCTCCATACATAATTGGTCCCATATAATGTTCCATACAGTATATGATGAGCTCCACATGCTCCAGTATATGATGGTCCCCATATAATGTGGCATACAGTATAGGACAGTCCTCATAGAGTATAATGGACCCCACATATTGCCCCATACAGTATAATGAGTCGCATATAAAGCTCCATACAGTGTATGATGGGCCCCATATATTGCTCCATACAGAATGGGCTCCATATAATGCTCCATACAGAATAGGCCCCATAAGTGCTCCATATGATGCCCCATAAATAATGAACCCCATATGATGCTCTAGTATATGATGGGCCCCATATATAATGCTCCAGTGTATGATGAGCCCCATATAATGCTCCAAATATCATGGTCCCCATATGTAATGCTCCATATATAATGGGCTCCATGTGATGCCCCATATATAATGTGCCCCATATGATGCGCCATATATAATGGGCCCCATATGATGCTCCAGTATATGATGTGCCCAATGGATGATGCTCCAGTGTATGATGGGCCTATGTAATGCTCCAAATATAATGGGCCCCATAAGATGCTCCAGTGTATATTGGGCCCCATATATAATTCTCCAGTGTATAATGCTCCCCATATATTGCTCCAAACATTAAAAAAAATGAAATACCTCTCCTCGCTGGGCACTACTCTACTATACTCCTCAGTGTCGCCATCTTCCAGCTCTCTGCACTGTGACTGTTCAGGTAGAGGGCGCACAGACGTGACGTCATCGCGCTCTCTGACCTGAATGTCACTGTCCGGAAACGCGGAAGACGTCACAGCGGTGGAGCAGGGAGAGGTAAGTATTGCAAGTGCTGGGGCCCTGAGCAAGCAGGGGGGGGGCAACTCGTGGGCGCCGGCACTGGCACAGGGCCCCTCATAGTGCGCTGGTGTCTCTGAGGCGAGTGGGCCCCCCACCTGCTCAGGGCCCCGGCACTTGGCCTGGTGCGCCAGGTGCTGACGCCGGCCCTGGTGGGGTACAGCCCAGTTAGGGAGGTGGAAAAACTGGCATATGTTGAGGTGTAGGCTGGACATTCAGCAGCTGCAAATGAAGGAATTGGAGAAGTCGGAGGAAGAAGAGGACAAAGCGAGCCATTTTGCTGGCAAACATGGGGTGTCATCAAGGGAAGGTGGTACAAAATCCTTTGAAACCCAGGTATAGTTCATTTTAATGAAGGTGAGATCATCTACATTTTGGGTCGACAGCCGGGTCCTTCTTTCTGTCAGGCTTGATCCAGCAGCACTGAAGACTCTTTCTGATAGCACACTATCAGCAGGGCAAGCGAGTTCCTGTAAGGCATATTGTGCCAATTCATGCCAGGTGTCCAGTTTACAGGCCCAGTAGTCAAAGGGGAATGAACTGTGAGGGAGAACATCAATAGGGGAGGAGAGATGTTATGTTTCGGTAGCTGAGGAGAAATAGCAAAATATCCAAAATAGCAATACACCAGAGAGGCTGGAAACTACTGGGTTGCAGAACCCTAAACTAACCGCAACACTAGAAGTAGCCGTGGAGTGTACCTACGGTGATCCTAGACCCTCGTCACAGCTGGAGAGATAGCTACACCTAAAGACAGAAAGATGAAAGCTAACTGCCCCGTAGCAGAACCCCCAAAGAAATAGGAAGCCCCCAAACATGTAATGGCGGTTAGACAAGAAGAAAATACAAACACAGACAGAAAATAGAATGAGCAAACGCTGGGTCCCAATTCTGTCTAGATAGAAAAGTATAGGAAAGAATTCTGACTGCAACCCAAAAAACTCTAACAAAAATACCAACACTTCTGATTAACAAAAAACCTGAGATCACACGATCTCTACCACCTAAATCAGATCTCTGGTGTAACACACAGCAATTCAGCAAATAAAAAGTGAACCAGGAACAGAGCAAAAGTGCAAACACAAACTGAGCACAATTGCAGTGCCAGGCCCAAAAGGGGACCAGGCTGAAGTCCACTGCAAGGCAGCAAACCAGCAAGGAAGATCCAACAAGAGGAAAAAAAAACAACAAGTCACTTATCTGAATGAGAGCAGGAATGCAAGCTCAGCTCCAAGCAAGACCTGGAAGAACAATTGATTACCGGCAAGGCTGATGGGAGTTCAGGGCACTTATATCAGACCATTTGGACCCAGCTGAAAGCCATTCAGCAATTGGTTCATTACCCTCAGCAACCACCGGATGGAGCCCCAGCTCCTAAGTCGCCTCAAAGGTGTTCATAACAGTACCCCCCCCCTTGAGGAGGGGTCACCGAACCCTCACTTGCGCAACCAGGCCGATCAGGATGAGCTCGATGATAGGCACGGATCAATCTCCTAGCATGGATGTACGAAGCAAACACCCAAGAATTGTCCTCTTGACCATAACCTCTCCACTTACCCAAATACTGGAGTTTCCGTCTAGCAAAACGAGAATCCAATATTTTCTCAACCACATACTCCAAACTGCCCTCAACCAAAACAGGGTCGGGAGGCGCAGCCATAGGAACCACTGGCTTGACAAACCTCTTCAATAAGGACTTGTGGAACACGTTATGGATCTTGAATGTCCCTGGAAGAAGCAAACGGAAGGAAACCGGATTAAGAATTTCCATGATCTTATAAGGTCCAATGAACCTTTGCTTAAATTTTGGAGATGCAACCTTCATAGGGATATTTCTTGAGGACAACCAAACCAAGTCACCCACTTTAAAACGAGGACCATCAGTCCTATGCTGGTTGGCAAACCGCTGGACCTTTTCCTGAGAGAGAGACAACTTCTCCACTACCTGGTCTCAAATTTGCTGCATTCGCTCCACAATAGAGTCAACCCCCGGACAGACAGAAGCCTCCGCCTGTCCTGAAGAAAATTGAAGGTGAAACCCAGAATTGCAGAAAAATGGAGACATCAGGGTGGCAGAGCTAGCCCTATTAGCAAACTCCGCCAAAGGCAAAAAAGAGACCCAGTCATCTTGATCAGCAGACACAAAACATCTCAAATAAGTCTCCAAGGTCTGGTTTGTTCTCTCTGTTTGTCCATTGGTCTGAGGGTGAAATGCAAAGGAGAAAGATAACTGAACACCAAGTTTAGAACAAAAAGTTCTCCAAAATGTGGAAACAAACTGGACTCCTGTCAGACACAATGTTCTCCGGAATGCCATGTAACCGAACCATGTGCTGAAGGAACAAAGGCACCAATTCGGTGGAGGAAGGCAACTTAGGTAATGGCACAAGATGTATCTTCTTGGAAAACCAATCACAGATTACCCAGATAATGGTCATTCTCTGAGAGACAGGGAGGTCGGAAATAAAATCCATAGAGATATGGGTCCATGGCCTCTTGGGCACAGGTAATGGCATTAACAAACCACTAGAGCGAGAGCAAGTCCCACAGGACTGCACAAAGTCCCTGACATCACGAGACAAAGTAGGCCACCAAATGGACTGACTCACCAAGTCTCTGGTACCAAAAATACCGGGATGACCAGCCAACGCGGAACAATGAATCTCAGACATCACACTCTTCTTCCACTGGTCTGGGACAAACAATTTCCCAACAGGGCAGCGTTCAGGTTTATCCTCCTGACACCCCTCCAGAGCCAGTCTCAAGTTGGGCGAGATGGCGGAAAGAACTACACCCTCTTTCAAAATAACAGCAGGATCAGTTAACTCAGGAGAATCCACAAAGAAACTCCTCGAGAGGGCATCCGCCTTAACATTCTTAGTGCCTGGAAGAAAAGAAACCACAAAATTAAAACGTGTGAAAAACAAGGCCCACCTGGCCTGTCCAGGATTAAGTCGCTTGGCTGATTCGAGATAAACCAGGTTCTTATGGTCCGTGAGGACCACCACCTGATGTTTGGCTCCTTCCAGCCAATGTCTCCACTCTTCAAAGGCCCACTTCATGGCCAATAACTCCCGATTACCCACGTCATAATTACGTTCAGTTGGAGAAAATTTTCGAGAGAAGAAGGCACAAGTCTCCGGATCCCTTTGGGACAAAACGGCACCTGCCCCAATCTCAGAAGCATCAACCTCCACCTGAAACGGTAGAGAAACATCAGGGTGCCGTAGAACAAGAGCAGAAATGAATCTCTGCTTAAGTTCCTGAAACGCAGAAACTGCCTCAGGAGGCCAATTCACCACATCGGAACCCTTTTTGGTCAAATCAGTCAATGGTTTAACAATACCGGAGAAATTACCAATAAATTTACGATAAAAATTGGCAAAACCCAAAAATCTCTGAAGAGCCTTAAATGTAGTAGGTTGAACCCAATCACAGATGGCCTGAACCTTGACCGGGTCCATTTCAATAACAGACGGAGACAAAATGAATCCCAGAAATAAAACCTTCTGTACGCCAAAAAGACACTTTGATCCCTTCACATACAGTGCATTATCTCTCAAAATCTGGAAGACAGTCCGAACATGTTTCACATGAGAGTCCTAGTCGTTGGAAAAAATCAAGATATCATCCAAATAAACGATCAGAAATTTATCCACAAAATCCCTGAAAATATCATTCATAAAGGATTGGAAGACGGAAGGGGCATTAGTAAGCCCAAAAGGCATCACTAGGTACTCAAAATGCCCCTTTGGGGTGTTAAACGCCGTCTTCAGTTCATCCCCGTGCTTAATGCGAATAAGGTTAAACGCCCCTCTGAGGTCAAGCTTGGTAAACCAACTAGCACTTTTCACTCTGGAAAATAGGTCAGAAATCAAGGGTAACAGATATTGATATTTAACAGTGATTTTATTCAGGAGGCGATAGTCAATACACGGCCTCAATGAACCATCCTTTTTGGCCACAAAGAAAAAAACTGCGCCCAAGGGTGAAGAAGATGGTCTGATATGACCCTTCTCCTAAGATTCCTTGATATAAGATCGCATAGCATCGTGTTCAGGTAGAGATAAGTTAAAAAGGCGACCTTTAGGAAATTTACCACCAGGCACTAACTCAATAGCGCAATCATAGCTCCTGTGAGGAGGTAAGGATGCAGACTTACTCTCACTAAACACATCCGAAAAATCAGTCAAAAAGTCAGGGACATCCTGAGACTGGAGAGAGGCAGAAAAAACAGGAGTGTCAGTATTAACACATTGGCAGCCCCAACTGGTCACAGACACAGATTTCCAATCCAAAACAGGATTATGAGTCTGTAACCAAGGGAAACCCAGTACAATAATGTCATGCAGATTATGCAACACCAGAAATTTGCAACTCTCCTGATGATCTGGTTCAACTCTCATTATCACATGAGTAGAAAACTGGGGTTTATTCTCTGCCAAAGGGGTAGAATCAATGCCCAGCAAAGGAATAGACTTCCGCAGAGGTATCAAGGGAAACCCACAACGTTTGTCAAAGTAAAAATCCATCAGGTTAATAGCTGCTCCTGAATCAACAAAAGCCTGAGCCGAAAATGTGGACAGGGAGCAAATCAGGGTAACAGTCAACAGAAATTTAGTCTGAACACTACCCAAGACAACTGAGCGCGCAAAACGTCTTCCCCGCTTAGGGCAGACGGAAATAGCATGAGAAGCGTCACCACAGTAGAAACATAACCCATTGCGCTTTCGAAACTCATGACGCTGAGCCCCAGAAGTCACTCCATCACACTGCATGGGCTCAGGAGCTGGCTCACAAGGCAACACCATCTCACGCATACCTCTGCGCTCACGCAAACGTCTGTCAATTTGAATAGCCAAAGACATAGTATCATTGAGACCAGAGGGAACAGGGAATCCCACTATAATGTCCTTAACATTTTCTGACAGACCCTTCCGAAAAAGGGCTGACGGGCATCATCATTCCATTTGGTCAGGACTGCCCACTTTCGGAATTTCTGACAGTACAGCTCGGCGTCTTCACGGCCCTGATTTAATGCCAACAAGGTCTTTTCAGCTTGATCAGTGACATTAGGTTCATCGTACAATAACCCCGGAGCCCGAAAAAATACATCAACATCATGGAAAACAGGATCCCCAGGTGTCAGGGAAAAAGCCCAATCCTGAGGGTCGCCACGCAGCTAAGAGATGACAATTTGAACCTGCTGTGCTGCGTTCCCTGAGGACTTAGGCTTCAGGGCAAAACACAACTTACAGTTATTTTTGAAATTCAGAAATTTAGACTGATCCCCCAAAAATAAATCTGGTATGGGGATCCTAGGTTCCACAACCGGCAACCTAGCAAGATAGGTAGCAATGCTCTGAACCTCAGCGGCAAGCCGCTCCACACGGCCAGACAACTGTGCAAACTCCATTGAGGACAAAGAAAAAATTCCTCTTCAGCACCCAGAGAAAAAGAGGGAAAAAATGCAACAAACAGAAATTTTTTTTTCTGACAACTCCCTTTTTTTGTTTTCCTTTTTTACTATTTTTCCCTTCTGTTGAGTACCATATAATTTTCAGTGTGGCCAGTAATACTGTAATATTTCGGTAGCTGAGGAGAAATAGCAAAAATAGCCAAAATAGCAATACACCAGAGAGGCTGGAAACTACTGGGTTGCAGAACCCTAAACTAACCGCAACACTAGAAGTAGCCGTGGAGTGTAACTGCGGTGATCCTAGACGCCTCGTCACAGCCGGAGAGATAGCTACACCTAAAGACAGAAAGATGAAAGCTAACTACCCCGTAGCAGAACCCCTAAAGAAATAGGAAGCCCCCAAACATGTAATGATGGTTAGACAAGAAGAAAATACAAACACAGACAGAAAATAGAATGAGCAAACGCTGGGGCCCAATTCTGTCTAGATAGAAAAGTATAGGAAAGAATTCTGACTGCAACCCAAAAAACCCTGACAAAAATACCAACACTTCTGATTAACAAAAAACCTGAGATCACACAATCTCTACCACCTAAATCAGATCTCTGGTGTAACACACAGCAATTCAGCAAATAAAAAGTGAACCAGGAACAGAGCAAAAGTGAAAACACAAACTGAGCACAATTGCAGTGCCAGGCCCCAAAAGGGGACCAGACTGAAGTCCACTGCAAGGCAGCAAACCAGCAAGGAAAATCCAACAAGAGGAAAAAACAACAAGTCACTTATCTGAATGAGAGCAGGAATGCAAGCTGAGCTCCAAGCAAGACCTGGAAGAACAATTGATTACCGGCAAGGCTGATGAGAGTTCAGGTCACTTATATCAGACCATTCGGACCCATCTGAAAGCCATTCAGCTATTGGTTCATTACCCTCAGAAACCACCGGAGGGAGCCCCAGCTCCGAAGTCGCCTCAAAGGTGTTCACAACAGAGAGGTAATTTTGAACCATAGTTGACAACTGCTGTCTCCTGTCTGTTGCAATCGATTCAGTATTACCAGTCGTGTGAGCGTTACTCAAGAAATCAGTCCACAACATAGTCATGAAACCCATGTCTCCAACACCACTTCGGCTGTGTTCACCACGAACACCTCTTCAATGTTGCCCAGTACGGCTCGTGGTAGAACCTGCACCGCTGCTGTGTGCTGGGAATGCCTCTAACAAACGGTTTACCAGAGTTGCTTGTTTGTTCGCCAATATTAGCTCTAGGTTCTCCTGTGGCATGATGTTCTGTAATTTGCCTTTATAGCGTGAATCGAGGATGCTGGCCAACCAGTAGTCGTCATCCTTCATAATTTTGGCAATGCGGGGGTCCCTTTTTAGGATCCGCAAGAGATAATCACACATGTGGGCCAATGTTCTAGGTGTCAATGATGGTGGGTGGAGGAGCACTTTCTGCCAAATCCACATGCCTCCAGTCATGCACAAACCCTGTATCTGACCTTGGCAAGCCAACATTTTCTCTTGCCCCCTGAGAAGCATCTTCCTCCTCAAAATAATCATCCCCCTCCTCCTCCTCTTCCTCTTCTTACTCCACCTCGTCCAGGACAGTTCCCTGAGCAGACAATGCCTGACTGTCATCAAGGCTTCCCTCCTCCTCCTCCGCTGCAGATGCCTGATCCTTAATGTGCGTCAATGTTTGCATGAGCAGACGCATAAGTGGGATGCTCATGCTTATGATGGCATCGTCTGTGCTTACCAGCTGTGTGCATTCCTCAAAACACTGAAGGACTTTACAGAGGTCTTTCAGCTTTGACTACTGCACACCCGACAACTCTATGTCTGCCCTCAAACTGCCTGCCCGTGTATCCTCCCACAAATGCATTACAGCCTGCCTCTGTTCACACAGCCTCTCAACCATGTGCATGGTGGATTTCCACCTTGTTGCAACGTCTGATTAGGCGATGCTTGGGGAGGTGGAGCGATCGCTGCAGCCTCTGCATACGACTGGAGTCTACGGGCGATCGACGAATGTGCAAGCACAGTCTTCGCACCTTATGGAGCAGGGCTGGTAACTCCGGATAATTATTTATGAAGCACTGCACCACCACGTTCAAGGTGTGAGCCAGGCAAGGTATGTATCTTAGTTTTGCCAGGACTATGGCCGCCACAAAATTACGGCCGTTATCACTGACTACCTTGCCTGGCTCAAGATGTAGACTGCCCAGCCAAGACTCAGTTTCTCGCTGCAAGTAGTCGGCCAGTACCTCCGCGGTGTGTCTGTTGTCGCCCAAAGACATCATCTTTAAAACAGCCTGCTGACGCTTACCACTAGCTGTTCGATAGTGGGACACCTCGTGTGCAACACTGGCAGCTGCTGATGGAGTGCTCATGCGACTGCGCTCTGTTGACGAGCTTTCGCTTCTGGAGGAGAAGGAGGAGGGTCGAACGCCTACAGCCAACTGTTGCCTATACCGTGGGTTAGGCAGCACTGTCCCACCACAGCTGTCCCCTGTGGACCCTGCATCCACCACATTCACCGAGTGCGCAGTGATGGACATGTAATGGCCCTGGCCATGCCTACTGGTCCATGCATCTGTTGTGAGGTGCACCTTACTACTCACTGATTCTTTGAGTGCATGGACAATGCGGTCTTTCACATGCAGGTGGAGGGCAGGGATGGCTTTTCTAGAAAAAAAGTGCCGACTGGGTAGGTCATAGCGTAGGACAGCGTAGGCCATGAGCTCTCGGAACGCTGCGCTTTCAACCAAACGGAAGGGCATCATCTCTAATGAGATCAGTTTGGCAATGTAGGCGTTCAAAGCGTTCAAAGCCAGTGTACGCTGATGAGAGTATGAGTACTTTCTTGTCCTACTCAGAGTCTTTGACAGGGTGAGCTGGACTTGAGAGCTGCATATGGTGGAACTAAAAAAAACAATGATGCGAGTCCAGCTGATTAAAAGACTGAATTTATTCAAAAATTGTAAAAAGTACCAAATTACATATGGCACCCAGTACACGCAGCAACGCGTTTCGAACACATGCTGTATTATTTGTCAAAGCGGCTATGCAATGAAATAGACCACAATTTATACACAGCTGATAAAACAAATTCCACAGACACAGGTGCTAAAACTAATTACACGCAAGTGAAAATTTAAAAAGAAACACAAAAAAAAAAAACTAGATAGATCAGACATGACAAAATTCATTGCACATGGAAACGAATAAATATAAGAAATGTATATATATAAGGAAAAACTCCAATATACCAAAACTAATAATGAAATAACAATTCTTTGCGTTGGTTCAATCCAGCAGGAGCACAGGTGTTCAAATAAAACATCCAAAAGGCTTCTCGATCCCAAAGCTGCTTCCTGACATCTCCTCCTCTTTGATTCAAATTAATTTTTTCTATAGCAAATACATTGAAAGATGAAGTATTCCTTCCATGAATCCTAATAAAATGTCTGGATGCCTGTGACATAGCACGCAAAGAATCACAATTATTATAAATATCGGTAAGATGTTCAGAAATACGCTTTTTTAAATTCCTCATAGTACAACCCACATACATCAAAGAACAACTCGAGCAAAAAATATTGTATTTTCAGCAGCAGATGAAGGAAGGGAGACACACTAGTCATTACTAGTGGGTAGGCGGAGCCCACACAGGATAGAAACACCTCAGATTAAAAAAGTGTTGACCGGCCCCTCCAGCATATAGGGCTCCTCCTACTCCAGCTCTCCAGTCTAAAATTTGAGGTCACAGAGTATAGTCGCTGCTGGAAGCAGCTCCTCAGAAGATTTTTTTATTTTAGTCGGACAGAGACTTGGAACGCCAGTGGTCTAGAGGTCTCAGGGGTCTCAGCGCTGCTGGACCCCCACCTCTCCCTTGGCGGATCTGTATTACCCTGTAAGGTGGTCCCTGCAGAACCCTGCCGGCCCTGGGGGATGAGGATTGCTTCCCTGGCGGGGACGCAAACCGCGCTTCTGGGGTCACTGCGTTCCCCGCCCTGGGGGGAAGCTACGGGCACAGCGCCACAAATCTGAGGAGTCCCTGTGGCGCTCAGCTGGGTGAGTACTCCACATTTTAATATGTTTGAGTGCTTCAGCGGCCGCTGCTACATGTACAATGTGTGGTGATTGTGTACTTTTGTCCGCAGGTGGATACCTGCAGGACATGGGAGCGGGAGCGGAGTGAGTCGCGCGCTTTTTTTGAAACCGGCGGGGGGCGTGGCTTCCCTGCCTTTTTCTCTTCCGGTCTCTCTCCTCTAGCGCGGCGGCCATTACTGAAGGCCTTCTCGGGCTCCTCACTCTCCGCTCCCCCCGACCGACTGAAAGGAAGACACTACACCGCGGCCAGCTGGGTGAGTCGCTTCTACCTTTCAGGGCAGAAGCTTGACCCCCTCACACCCACAGCGCAGGAGGTACTGTCACACGGAACGCTCCCGCTACGATCACAATAGCGTCGCTAATTTGTGATTGTTTTTAATGTCGCTAGTAGCTGCCACAGTGGGCGATCTCATTGACGACGCATAAGTGGTTAGCGATCTCCTTAGCGACTTTGGCGGTCATTGCGATGTACAATTCAGCGCAATATTTTAGCTTTCTCGTTGGCGTTCTTATTTAGTGTGGCATACCTTTGAATCTCTGTCCTGCAGCTGTTACCTCATAAGAGGCACCTGGGGCTCGCACACCCTTTCATTACACAAGGGTTGTGGGGAGTCTGCGACATTAACCCCTTCTTTGGGATTAACCCTTTATTGGGAGACAGCTGGGGTAGCTCTCTCTTTAAGAGCTTAACCCTTCAGCGTACGTTTTGCCTTTGAAATCCACACTGTTCTAGTTGCTGACAGGTTTTTGACCTGCCATATACTGTGTGAGGGCATGTCGGATCAGGGTCCAGGAGGTGCGGACCGTCTCCCAGATCCGCTACAGGATCAGTCTCGCGTATCTGACACACAGACCTCGACGGCATCAAGCGCAGCGGTCGGAGGTGTCAGTGATGACAAAATGGAGGCTCTCACTCGTTCTATTAATGACCTTTCTGACCTTCTAGGTTATTGGGTGTCAGCTAGATCCTCTCATGGTAGGAAGCGACACAGGCCGGTGCCTTCTTCCCCGCTTAGCGACTCGGAGATTTCGGGCATGGAGGGTTCCCCTTCAAGCTCGGATGAGGAGGTGTCCGATTCGGATAAGGAGGATCGGCAGGGACACTCTGCCTCTCTTTTGAGCCGTACAGAGGCTTTTATTGGAGCCATGAGGGAGGCGTTAGTTACCGGAGGAGGTAACTAGACGTCCTGGTAAGTCGGCCAGGATGTTTCAGGAGCCGCATAGGTCGCGATCAGCCTTACCATCTCTGGACGAGCTTAATGAGGCAGTGGAGAAGGAACGCCTGTGTCCAGATAAACGTTTTCAGGGGACACGGTTTTTTGAGACGCTATATCCGTGTACGACGGAGTTGATTGATAATTGGATTCCTTCTCCTGAAGTGGATGTCCCTTTATCCCAGCTTAGCAAATCCTCATTGCTTCCTATCAAAGGGAAGGCGAGTCTGCAGGATCCGCTGGACAGAAAAACGGAGATGGCAGCGAAATCCATCTACGAGGCCGCGGGTCATGGATTCAGAGCAGTGCTAGGGTCCATGTGTGCTTGTAAAGCTTCCCTGAGCTGGTTAGACCGTCTACGGACGGCGTGGCAAGATGGATCCCCACTATCCGAGGTAGAGGGGCTTTTTAAGTCATTGGAGGATGCAGCACGATATGGCAGTGATGCAGGTTTGGATACTGCCTCACTGCTGTCCAGGGCACAATCCTCGGCGATCACAGTCAGGAGAGCTCTGTGGCTTAGACAGTGGACCGGAGACCGGTTTCCAAGCAAGGTTTGCTTTCTTTAGCTTACAAGGGTGGTCAGCTATTTGGATCTGACCTCACGGAGCTGATTGCCAAGGCAAAGGCAAAAGAAATGGCTTTACCGCAGCGAAGAGCTGTGTCTTCTGCGGCTGGCAGGCATAGTGCCGGTACTAGTCGGCGGTCCTTTCGGTCCAGGGGACGGTTCGGTCAGCCCTCTTGGGGATCGGGGCGTCCCTCTTTTTCGGGAAAAAAGAACGTTCAGAAATCCCGCACTTCCTGGAAACAGAGCTTCCGCCAAGACAAGCGGGAAGCTGATAAAAAGCCCGCTAAGGCGGACTGACGCCAGGGCCTCACTCGAGGGCTCTCGAGTGGGAGGTCGCCTGCTCCAATTCGAACCGATTTGGGCTTCCCGCGTGTCGGACGTCTGGGTGACGCGGGTTGTGTCGGCAGACTATTTCATAGAGTTTCTTTCTCGACCCCCAGACAGTTTTTGCCAATCCCGCATTCCGTCAGAGCCCGAGCTATATGCCGCTCTACTGCGGGAGGTCGATTCCCTTCTACAGAAGGGTGTGGTGGTACCAGTTCCACCGGAGGACCGGGGAAGAGGGTTTTATTCCAACCTCTTTGTGGTCCCCAAAAAGGAGGACAAATTTCGCCCCGTTCTAGATCTCAAAAGATTGAATCGGCATGTCCGCTCCCGGAAATCTCGCATGGAGTCACTTCGCTCTGTGTGGCGGCTTTGTCGCAGAACGATTTTTTGGTGTCAATCGACATTCGCGACACTTATTTGCATGTCCCCATCGGAAGGGCTCACCAACGCTTCCTTCGTTTTGCCATAGGCCAGGACCATTACCAGTTTGTGGCTCTGCCATTCGGGTTGGCCTCAGCACCCAGAGTTTTTACAAAAATTCTGGCTCCTCTTATAGCGATTCTACGAAGACAGGGGGTTACGATTCTTCCCTATCTGGACGACCTTTTGATTGTGGCGTCTTCAAAGGAGGAGGCGGTGACGGCTCGCAATCTATCCCTTCAGCTCCTGAAGGACTTCGGGTGGCTGGTCAATTAGGAGAAGTCGTCTCTGGAACCGTCGCAGTCAATCCTTTTTTTGGGAATGCATTTCGACACGATACGAGCAGTGGTGTCTCTGCCTCCAGACAAGCAAGCGAGTCTTCTTCGTCATGTACAGGTTATGAAGTCTGCGACAGCAATGTCCCTTCGAAGGTGTATGCGCCTCTGGGTTTGATGGTGGCGTCAATGGAAGCAATTCCGTTTGCCCAATTTCATTCCAGGGCTCTCCAAATGTTCATCTTGAATCGTTGGGATCGATCGCAGTTTTCACTGGATTGCAGTGTCATCATCTCCCACAGGGTGAGAGAGTCTCTAGAATGGTGGTTACGTCCGGAAGCGTTATCCCCGGGGAAGTCCTTCCTTCCTCCGAGGTGGTCGATCATAACCACCGATGCCAGCCTGACGGGCTGGGGGGGGTGTCTGGAACGATCTCTGGATTCAGGGAGTATGGTCGTTGGAAGAGTCTGTCCTGCCGATCAACATCCTGGAATTGAGGGCAGTTTTCCTTTGCCTCCAACACTGGACGGTCCCTTTAAGCGGTCTACCAGTCCGAGTGCAGACAGACAACGCGACGGCGGTCGCGTATATCAACCATCAAGGTGGGACGAGGAGCTTCAGGCTCTTGATGGAAGTGTCTCGAATTCTGGTATGGGCTGAGGCCAGAGTGCCAGCCATCTCTGCGATTCACATTCCAGGAGTTCAGAATATCACAGCGGACTTCCTCAGTCGCAAAAGATGGATCCCGGAGAATGGAGTCTTCATCCGGAAATTTTTGCACTGCTGTGCTCCCGTTGGGGAACTCCCCAAGTGAATTTGATGGCATCCAGGTTCAATGCCAAGTTACCGACATTCATGTCCAGGTACAAGGACTCGAACGCTGTGGCAGTGGATGCTCTGGTGGCTCCTTGGGACAATTCGAGCTAATCTATGTGTTCCCGCCGATATCCTTACTTCCTCTGGTGTTGCGTCGGATAGACTGGAGAGAGTCCCGGCTATGTTGATAGCCCCAGATTGGCCGAGGAGGACGTGGTTCTCGACACTGGTGTCGCTTCTGGCAGCGCCTCCACTTCCACTTCCTCTTCGCCCGGACCTGTTAACCCAAGGGCCCGTTCGTCACCCGGACCTGAAGTCTCTGCGTTTGACGGCGTGGCTCTTGAGACCGAAATCCTGACCCGTCAAGGGTTTTCAGCCAAGTCATTGCCACTCTGCGAGCTGCCAGAGGTCCGGCTACTACTAGGATTTATCACAAGACTTGGGAAGCCTTCTTCTCATGGTGTTCGGGTTCTGCTAGGAACCCGAGGATTTTTTCCATTCCCAATTTGTTGGCCTTTTTGCAGTACGGGCTGGACAAGGGTTTGGCAGTTAGCACTCTGAAAGGACAGGTTTTGCTCTGTCCTTGCTGTTTCGGAAGACTTGCCTCGCGTAGGGACGTACGTTCCTTTTTTCGCGGGGTAATCCCGTCAATTTCCGCCGCGGAAGGCGCCTGTCTCCTTGGCGGCTCAATCTTGTCTTGGAGGCTCTTCAACTTGGACCTTTTGAGCCTATGGACTCTGTTAATCTTTCCTTTCTCTCTTGGAAGGTTGCCTTCCTAGTGGCGGTCACTTCTTTGAGAAGGGTTTCTGAGTTGGCGGCTCTTTCTTGCTCGCCTCCTTTTCTGGAGTTTCTCCCAGATCGCGTAGTGCTTCGCACACGGGGCGACTTTCTACCTAAAGTGGTGTCACAGTTTCATGTTAACCAGGATATTGTGTTGCCCTCGCTCTGTCCGGAGCCAAGGAATGCGAAGGAACGGGCCTTGCACACATTGGATTTGGTGCGGACTTTGAAGTTCTATTTGTCTATTACTCAAAGTTTTCGGAAGTCGGATTCTCTGTTTGTGATTCCAGCAGGTCGTCGACGTGGGCAACGAGCTTCCAAGGATTCTATAGCTCTTTGGATTCGGTCGGCCATTTTAGAGGCTTACCGACTTAAGGGCGAACCTTGCCCGATTAAGATTCAAGCTCACTCCACAAGGGCTGTGGGTTCATCGTGGGCTTTCCATCAAGGAGCCTCGGCAGCCCAGCTCTGCCAGGCGGCGACCTGGCGCTCCGTCCACACATTTACAAAATTTTATAAAGTGGACGTCAGTGCTTCTGCTGATGCAGCCTTAGGACGTAGGGTCCTGCAGGCGGCTGTAGTTTAAAGTTCTGGTGAACTTGTAGTTAGCGCTAGTTGCGCATTTATTTAGGTTGTTGGGTATCTGCCTATTTTGGTTTTTTTGCCCACCCTTATTTTTGGACTGCTTTGGGACGTCCCACTAGTAATGACTAGTGTGTCTCCCTTCCTTCATCTGCTGCTGAAACACGGATTTTGGTAAGAACTTACCTGTAAAATCCTTTTCAGTGAAGAAGGAAGGGAGACACACATCCCTCCCATGGCAGAAGTGTGTTGTTGTGTTTTCAGATGCGGCGTGACCCTTCTCTGATAGCGATTATCTGGGCTGAGGTCGGCGCGCTAAGGCTCTGTTCCAGCATTGCCAGCTCATCGCAATGGTCAGGTTCAGTAAGTAGTACCTGAGACTGTGTGGTTATTTCTGTTATATGCATAACCTGTCTCCTTGTTTTTCTCTCTGAAATCCTTCAGAAGGGGTTATGTTGCTCCGCTGGTGATATTTGCTCTTCCTTAGCTTGGGTACGACTGGAGAGCTGGAGTAGGAGGAGCCCTATATGCTGGAGGGGCCGGTCAACACTTTTTTAATCTGAGGTGTTTCTATCCTGTGTGGGCTCCGCCTACCCACTAGTAATGACTAGTGTGTCTCCCTTCCTTCTTCGCTGAAAAGGATTTTACAGGTAAGTTCTTACCAAAATCCGTGTTTTTGGACTATAAGACGCACCGGACTATAAGACGCACCCAGGTTTTAGAGGTGGGAAATAGGGAAAAATATTTTTGAAGCAAAAAATGTGGTAAAATATTTAATAACATAACATACTATTATATGTGGTGTTAATATATATAATAGTATGTTATCATGTTGGAAGCTACGGGTAGGAGATGGTGCTGCGGGACCAGTGTGGTGTCTGTAAAGTACTATGTGAAGACGCTGGAGGGTGAGTATAAGAATGGGGGCATAGGGCTTATATTTAAAGCACCACTCCAGCATTGAAAAATAACATTGGAGTGCTGCTTTAAAATCCCATGGGAGAACTATAACTCCCAGCATGTCCTGCAGATCCTATGGCATGCTGGGAGTTAGTCCACCACAGGATGGCAGAGTGATTTTTTTATGTGCTGTCATTACTACCCTTTTAATTAATTCTCTGTTGTACAGTGTGTCTGCAGGACCTGTGATGACATCATGAAGAGGCAGGGCTTTGTGTGGTCATGTGATGCTCCAACCCGCCCTCTTCATGACCTTATCACAGGTCCTCCACAGGAGCATTCAGCATCGCATCAGCACAGCCCCTGTGCTGTCAGGTATGGGATGACTCCTGCTGCACTCTGCTCCTGCCGCCTCCTTCTCCTTCCAACACACATCTCCCCAGCTGCTGCAGGAATCAGGCGCTGGGGAACCATGTGGCTCTGTCATTTGCTGCTCCCCGCTCACTGCTCAGCTGATAGGTGGGCAGGGAAGCGGCTAATGAATATTCACTGCACTTAAGTATCGGGACCAGTGGTTACCCCAGCGCTGGATTCCTGCAGCGGAGGGGATATTTTCCTGCCTCCTGCGATCCCACTCCACCACTGCCGCCTCTGTTGTGAATGGGTTTGAGATGAGTTCTGAGCAGAGACTCCCTCTGGTGGTTACAAGCGGTACTGGTCTTTTCAGTGAAGATTGTGAGGACTGGGAATCAGGTGTTACTGACTGGTCTTATATAAGGGAGTCACCTTCCCATCAGGGTTGCCGGTGATCAATTGTTCTGGTCTGAATCCTTCATTCCTGTTTCCCTTGTAGCCTGCTGTGTCGTGTCTGCATCTCCTGCTAACAGATAAGACATTTTCTTCTTTTTGTTTTTGTACTATAATTTTGCATTTTGTCCTGCACTTCTGTGGGGGCCTTCTGGGTCCCCTCCGGGGGCTTTTGCCCTCTCAGTTAGTTCAGCCACTGATGTTTGTACTTTTGCTTTTTCCAGTTTTTTCAGTGGCTGCTGTTTTGATTTTGTTACACCAGAGAACTAATTTAGGTGGTAGAGCTCGTGTGATCTCAGGTGATTTTGAAATTAGTAGAGTTGGTGCTTTTCAGGGTTTTCTGGGATTGCAGTAAGTACCCTTCCTATCCTTTTCTATTTAGTTAGTTTGGGCCCAGCGTTTGCTCATACTATTTTCTTTCTGTGTCAGTATTTCTTCTTGTCTAACCGCCATTACTTGTTTGGGGGCTTTCTATTATCTTTGGGGTTCTGCTCCGGGGCAGATAGCTTTCCTATTTCTATCTTTAGGTGTAGTTAGTTTCTCAGGCTGTGACGAGGCGTCTAGGACCAACGTAGGAACGCTCCACGGCTGCCTCTAGTTGTGGTGGTTAGTCAGGGTACTGCAATCTCAGAGATTCCAACTGCTCTGGTGTATTGCCTTTTTTACCTGCTCTCCTCAGCTACCGAAACATAACAGTATCACCGGCCTAAAAATTGAAAATATTATGGTACTCACAGAAGGGAAAAAATATTGAGAAAGAAAAAAGGTTGTCAGAGTTGTCAGAGATATTTTTCTGTTTGTTGCATTTTTTTTTTTTTTTCCCTCTGTATCTCTGGGTGCTGGGGAGGATCTTTTCTCTCAATGGAGTTTGCACGGTTGTCTGGCCGTGTGGATCAGCTTGCCACTGAGGTTCAGAGTATTGCTGCATATCTTGCTAGGTTGCCTGTTGTGGAACCTAGGATCCCCATGCCAGATTTGTTTTGGGGGATCGAGCGAAGTTTCAGAATTTCAAAAATAATTGTAAATTGTTTTTTGCCTTAAAATCTAAGTCCTCAGGGAACGCAGCGCAGCAGGTTCAAATTATCATCTCTCTCCTGCGCGGCGATCCTCAGGATTGGGCTTTTTCCCTGACACCTGGGGATCCTGTTTTGAGTGATGTTGATGCATTTTTTCAGGCTTTGGGGTTATTGTACGATGAGCCTAATGTCACTGATCAAGCTGAAAAAGCCTTGTTGGCATTAAATCAGGGGCCTTATGACGCTGAGTTATACTGTCAGAGATTCCGTAGGTGGGCAGTCCTGACCAAATGGAATGACGACGCTTTGGCAGCCCTTTTCCGGAAGGGTCTGTCAGATAATGTAAAGGATGTTATGGTGGGAATCCCTGTCCCCTCTGGTCTCAATGATTCTATGTCATTAGCGATTCAAATTGACAGACGTTTGCGTGAGCGGAGAAGTATGCGTGGAATGGTGTTGCCTTGTGAACCAGCTTCTGAACCCATGCAGTGTGATAGAGTGGTGTCTGGGGCACAGCGTCATGAGTTTCGAAAGCGCAATGGGTTATGTTTCTACTGTGGTGATGCCTCTCATGCTATTTCAGTCTGCCCTAAGCGAGGAAGACGTTTTGCACGCTCAGTTGTCTTGGGTAGTGTTCAGACTGTTTTTATTAACTGTCACTCTGATATGCTCTCTGTCCTCATTTTCTGCTCAGGCTTTCGTTGATTCTGGAGCAGCTATTAACCTGATGGATTATGATTTTGCTAAACGTTGTGGGTTTCCCTTGATACCCCTACAGAAGTCTATTCCCCTACTGGGGATCGATTCTACCCCTTTGGCTGAGAATAAAACCCAGTTTTCTACTCAGGTGATAATGAGGGTTGAACCTGATCACCAGGAGTGCTGCAAATTTTTGGTTCTGTATAATCTGCATGACATTATCGTGCTGGGTTTCCCTTGGTTACAGTCTCATAATCCTGTTTTGGATTGGAAATCTGTGTCTGTAACCAGTTGGGGCTGCCAATGTGTTAATACCAACACTCCTGTTTTTTCTGCCTCCCCCCAGGCTCAGGATGTTCCTGACTTTTTGATTGATTTTTCTGATGTGTTTAGCGAAAGTAAATCTGCATCCTTGCCTCCCCATAGGAGCTATGACTGCGCTATTGAATTAGTGCCGGGTAGTAAATTCCCTAAAGGTCGCCTTTTTAACTTGTCTGTACCTGAACATGACGCTATGCGGTCTTATATCAAGGAATCATTGGAGAAGGGTCATATCAGACCATCCTCTTCACCCTTAGGTGCCAGTTTTTTCTTTGTGGCCAAAAAAGATGGTTCATTAAGGCCGTGTATTGATTATCGTCTCTTGAACAATATTACTGTGAAATATCAATACCCGTTACCCTTGATTTCTGACCTGTTTTCCAGGGTGAAAAACGCTACTTGGTTTACCAAGCTTGACCTCAGGGGGGCGTATAACCTTATTCGCATTAAGCACAGGGATGAATGGAAGACGGCATTCAATACCCCTGAAGGGCATTTTGAGTACCTAGTGATGCCCTTTGGGCTCACTAATGCTCCTTCCGTCTTCCAGTCCTTCATGAATGACATTTTCAGGGATTTTGTGGACAAATTTCTGATTGTTTATTTGGATGATATCTTGATTTTTTCTAATGACTGGGACTCTCATGTGAAACATGTTCGAACTGTGTTCCAGATTTTGAGAGAGAATGCTCTGTATGTGAAGGGATCAAAGTGTCTTTTTGGCGTTCAGAGGATCTCATTTCTGGGATTCATTTTGTCCCCATCTGTTATTGAAATGGACCCGGTCAAGGTTCAGGCCATCTGTGATTGGGTCCAACCTACTTCATTAAAGGCTCTTCAGAGATTTTTGGGTTTTGCCAATTTTTATCGTAAATTTATTGGTAATTTCTCGGTTATTGTTAAATCATTAACTGATTTGACCAGAAAGGGTTCTGATGTGGTGAATTGGCCTCCTGAGGCAGTCTCTGCGTTTCAGGAACTTAAGCAGAGATTCACTTCTGCTCCTGTTCTACGGCAGCCTGATGTTTCTCTGCCATTTCAGGTGGAGGTTGATGCCTCTGAAATTGGGGCAGGTGCCGTTTTGTCCCAAAAAGATCCAGAGACCTCTAAAAGTAACCCTTGTGCCTTTTTCTCTCGAAAATTTTCTCCTACTGAACGTAATTATGACGTGGGTAATCGGGAGTTATTGGCCATGAAGTGGGCTTTTGAAGAGTGGAGACATTGGCTGGAGGGAGCCAAACATCAGGTGGTGGTCCTTACGGACCATAAGAATCTGGTCTATCTGGAATCTGCCAAGCGACTCAATCCTAGACAGGCCAGGTGGGCCTTGTTTTTCACACGTTTTAATTTTGTGGTTTCCTTTCTTCCTGGCACTAAGAATGTTAAGGCGGATGCCCTCTCGAGGATTTTCTTTGCGGACTCTCCTGAGTTATCTGATCCTTCTGTTATTTTGAAAGAGGGTGTAGTTCTTTCCGCCATCTCGCCCAATTTGAGACTTGCTCTGGAGGGGTGTCAGGAGGATAGGCCCGAGTGCTGCCCTGTTGGAAAATTGTTTGTCCCGGACCAGTGGAAAAAGAGTGTGATGTCTGAGATTCATTGTTCCGCATCGGCTGGGCATCCCGGAATTTTTGGTACCAGAGACTTGGTTAGTCGGTCCTTTTGGTGGCCTACCTTGTCTCGTGATGTCAGGGAATTTGTGCAGTCCTGCGGGACTTGCTCTCGCTCCAAGCCTTGCTCTCGCTCTAGTGGTTTGTTGATGCCATTGCCTGTGCCCAAGAGACCATGGACCCATATCTCTATGGATTTCATTTCCGACCTTCCTGTTTCTCAGAGAATGACCACCATCTGGGTAATTTGTGATAGGTTTTCCAAAATGATACATCTTGTGCCATTACCTAAGTTGCCTTCCTCCTCTGAATTGGTGCCGTTGTTCCTTCAGCACGTGGTTCGTTTACACGGCATTCCTGAGAACATTGTGTCTGACAGAGGAGTCCAGTTTGTTTCCAGATTTTGGAGGACTTTTTGTTCTAAACTGGGTGTTCAATTGTCTTTCTCCTCGGCATTTCATCCTCAGACCAATGGTCAAACTGAGAGAACAAACCAGACATTGGAGACTTATCTTAGATGCTTTGTGTCTGCTGATCAGGATGACTGGGTTCTTTTTTACCTTTGGCTGAGTTTGCTCTTAATAATAGGGCTAGCTCTGCCACTTTGATGTCTCCGTTTTTCTGTAATTCTGGGTTTCACCCTCGATTTTCTTCAGGACAGACGGAGGCTTCTGTCTGTCCAGGTGTTGACTCTGTTGTGGAGCGTATGCAACAGATTTGGGACCAGGTAGTGGAGAGGTTGTCCCTCTCTCAGGAGAAGGCCCAGCGGTTTGCTAACCGGCATAGGACTGATGGTCCTTGGTTTAAAGTGGGGGACTTGGTCTGGTTGTCCTCAAAGAATATTCCTATGAGAGTAGCATCTCCTAAATTTAAGCCTAGGTTCATTGGACCTTATAAGATCATTGAGATTCTTAATCCTGTTTCTTTTCGTTTGCTTCTTCCAGGGACATTTAAGATCCATAACGTGTTCCACAAGTCCTTGTTGAAGAGGTTTGTTGAGCCAGTGGTTCCTGCTGCTGTGCCTCCTGACCCTGTTTTGGTTGAGGGCAATCTGGAGTATGTGGTTGAGAAAATATTAGATTCTCGTTTTTCTAGATGGAAACTCCAGTATTTGGTTAAGTGGAGAGGTTATGGTCAGGAAGACAATTCTTGGGTGTTTGCTTCGGACATCCATGCTAGGAGACTCATCCGTGCGTATCATAGAACTCATCCTGACCGACCTGGTTGCTCAAATGAGGGTTCGGTGACCCCTCCTCAAGGGGGGGTACTGTTGTGAATGGGTTTGAGATGAGTTCTGAGCAGAGACTCCCTCTGGTGGTTACAAGCGGTACTGGTCTGTTCAGTGAAGATTGTGAGGACTGGGAATCAGGTGTTACTGACTGGTCTTATATAAGGGAGTCACCTTCCCATCAGGGTTGCCGGTGATCAATTGTTCTGGTCTGAATCCTTCATTCCTGTTTCCCTTGTAGCCTGCTGTGTCGTGTCTGCATCTCCTGCTAACAGATAAGACATTTTCTTCTTTTTGTTTTTGTACTATATTTTTGCATTTTGTCCTGCACTTCTGTGGGGGCCTTCTGGGTCTCCTCCGGGGGCTTTTGCCCTCTCAGTTAGTTCAGCCACTGATGTTTGTACTTTTGCTTTTTCCATTTTTTTCAGTGGCTGCTGTTTTGATTTTGTTACACCAGAGAACTAATTTAGGTGGTAGAGGTCGTGTGATCTCAGGTGTTTTTGAAATTAGTAGAGTTGGTGCTTTTCAGGGTTTTCTGGGATTGCAGTAAGTACCCTTCCTATCCTTTTCTATTTAGTTAGTTTGGGCCTCAGCGTTTGCTCATACTATTTTCTTTCTGTGTCAGTATTTCTTCTTGTCTAACCGCCATTACTTGTTTGGGGGCTTTCTATTATCTTTGGGGTTCTGCTCCGGGGCAGATAGCTTTCCTATTTCTATCTTTAGGTGTAGTTAGTTTCTCAGGCTGTGACGAGGCGTCTAGGACCAACGTAGGAACGCTCCACGGCTGCCTCTAGTTGTGGTGGTTAGTCAGGGTACTGCAATCTCATAGATTCCAACTGCTCTGGTGTATTGCCTTTTTTACGTGCACTCCTCAGCTACCGAAACATAACACGCCTCCCCACATGTTACATTCCGACTATAAGACTCACCCACACTTTCCTCCCAAATTTGGAGGAAAAAGTGCGTCTTATGGTCCGAAAAATACGGTAATATATACAACATGATCGCTATTGCAATTTAAATATTGCGTTATATGAAAATTTCTTGATGAATCAGAGTTGTGAAAAGTTTTGGTTACTGAGACAAATTTACACATTCTACAGCGATTCTCAACACCCCTAAAAAACAATTAACAATCGAGCCACGTATGTCTGTCATTCAGGGTTTTATTGGTGTTGGAAAGTATGTTACCTATAGTAACCGCTCTCTTTGCAACCACAGCACAACCCGGTTTCAAAATCTGAAACAAAAAAATCGTTCTGATCTTTTGATTAATGATCCATGTAGATCTGGTAAAGATTGGACAAATAAATCAGTATTGTCTTTACAATTCATTCCCAATTTTCTGAGATTAAAAATATTTTTTATAAATATTTACCAATACTGGAGGAGGACAACACATTGGCTCAGATTTTGAAACCGGGTTGTGCTGTGGTTGCAAAGAGAGCGGTTATTATAGGTAACATACTTTCCAACACCAATAAAGCCCTGAGTGACAGACATACGTGGCTCGATTGTAAAGGGTTTTTTAGGTGTGCCAATCCGGTCAACAACTGGGTCATCCATCACCTCCTCTTCAATTTCATCGGCACCTTCCTCTGTGTCACCAAGTAAGGTGGTATAGTATGCGGGAAGGGGCACCTGAGTTTCATCAGGGTCAGAATCTGGCTCAGTAGACTGTGAGGGCAATGCAGTGCTCTGGGTGAATGTACCAGCAGAATCATTTAGCAATGTCTGTGCATCAGTGAACTCCATGTCATATTCATCTTGGACTGGGGAATTCAGGATTTGACTGGATAAGTTAGGCATGGTATGTGAAAAGAGCTCCAGGGAGTAATCTGAAGTGTGGCCTGCTGCATCCTTCACTTTTGATGGGGTTGAAGGACACAAGGAAAGGTGTCGTTCCTGACCAGGAGCCTGCACTGACGACTAAGTGCTTGCAGTTTTTGAAACTTCAGAAGAGGAGGCGATAGAGCTGGAGGCTGTTTCGACAATGTAAGCCAAAACCTGTTGCTGATGCTCCGGCTTTATAAGCGGTTTACCTACTCCCAGAAAAGGGAGCCTTCCAGGCCTTCAGGAGTCAGACGATGACGCAGGCTCAACACCTCCTGCCTTAGGTGCTATTGTGCTTTTGGCACTACCAACAGATGCACCACCATCAGTACCAGCTGGCCCCCCACCCACGTCCGTGGCCTCTTCCACCATACTTCCTCATGTTTGGGAACATGTACCAAAAATACCAGCAGATATATGGTACTGTATGAGGAGCGTACAGCTGTATACGGTGTAAGGGAAAATTTAAATCTACGTATATATTTACGGAGTCACACACAGACGCTCACTCAGTACGTATTTGACTGTAATACAAACAGCAGATATACGGTACTGTATCAGAAGCGTACAGCAGTATACGGTGTAGGGGTAAATTTAAATTTGCATATAAATTTCCGGAGTCACACAGACGCTCTCTCAGTATGGATTTGACCGTAATACAAACAGCAGATATACGGTACTGTATCAGAAGCGTACAGCAGTATACGGTGTAGGGGTAAATTTTAATCTCCGTATATATTTCTGGAGTCACACAGACGCTCTCTCAGTATGGATTTGACTGTAATACAAACAGCAGATATATAGTACTGTATCAGAAGCGGACAGCTGTATACGGTGTAGGGGGAAATTTAAATCTCCGTATTTATTTCCGAAGTCACACACAGTCAGCATGTATTTGTCCGTGAGACCAGCCGGTACACGGTAGTGTGTGAGGAGCGTACAGCTCTATACGATGTGGGAATAAATGAACGGTCGGTATCTATGCAGAAAAAAAGAATAAAAGTATTAGTGCTGTGTAAAAAGCAGGCTACACAGCAGTGTACACACAGCAATACAGCTATCAGGCAGCCTAATAACCAGCGCTGCTGCACACAAGAAAATCCTCCCCTGTCACTGCACACTAACTGTACAGCACAATCGCTATCAGCACAAGCACATATGAACTTCTTAGATCTTTACAGCCCTAACTCTCTCCCTACTGATAAACATCAGCCTCTCCCTATTGTTAAGATTGGCAGAAGTAAAATGGAGGTCGGCGGTCAGGGCTTTTATAGACACTATGATGCCCCCCAAAGCAAGCCAATCACTGCAATGCCTATCTCTACGCTGGTGGTGGACGAGGCACATGTCATCTAGTTGCCCACAGTGTACGTCCTTGCTCATTGGCTGAAAAAAGGCACCTGCAAGCATTCTGGGAAATCTGACTTCGGCGCTCGTTTTGCCGACTGCATGCATTTTGAAAACTAGACCCCTCAAGGAACTTATCTAGATGTGTGGTGAGAACTTTGAACCCCCAGGTGTTTCACTAAAGTTTATAACGCCCGAGCATGAAAATAAAAAAATCATATTTTTTCCACAAACATGATCTTTCATTCCTCAACTTTTTATTTTCCCAAGGGTAACAGGAGAAATTGGACCCCAAAAGTTGTTGTTCATTTTGTCCTGAGTACGAAGATACCCCATATGAGGGAGAAAACTACTGTATGGGCACACGTCAGGGCTCAGAAGGGAAGTAGTGACGTTTTAGATTGCAGACTTTGATGGAAGGGTCTGCGTGCGTCATGTCGCGTTTGGAGAGCCCCTGATGTGCCTAAACAGTGGAAACCCCCCATAAGTGACCCCATTTTGGAAAATAGACCCCCCAAGGAACTTATCTAGATGTGTGGTGAGCACTTTGAACCCCGAAGTGCTTCACAGATGTTTATAACGTACAGCCGTAAAAACCGAAAAAATCATTTTTTTTTACAAAAATTATATTTTCGCCCCCAATTTTTTATTTTCCCAAGGGTAACTGAAGAAATTGGACCCCAAGAGTTATTGTGCAATTTGTCCTGAGTACGCTGATACCCCATTTGTGGGGGTAAACTACTGTTTGGGCGCATGGCAGAGCTGAGAAGTGAAGGAGCACCGTTTGACTTTTTCAACGCAGAATTGGCTGGAATTGAGATCAGATGCCATGTCACAATTAGAGAGCCCCTGATGTGCCTAAACAGTGGAAACCCCCCAATTCTAACTCCAACCCTATCCCCAACACACACCTAACCCTAGTCCCAGCCCTAACCATAACCCTAACCACAAACCTAACCCTAACACACCCCTAACCCTAATCCACCTAACCCTAATCCTAACTTTAGCCCCAACCCTAACCCTAACTTTAGCCGCAACCCTAACCCTAAGGCCCCGTGCACACGTTGTGGATTTACTTGCGGATTTTTCCGCACTGATTTTGCTAAAACCGCAGGTAAAACGACATGCGTTTTACCTGCGGTTTTAGCGCGGTTTTACTGCGGTTGTTTTGTGGATTTGCCTGCGGTTTTACACCTATATCAGAATAGGTGTAAAAGTTGAGTCCTTTCTGCTTGTGGGGATTTCCCAGAAACATGGACTTTTCCAAACACTGAGGTGATGATTCCTTGTGAGAGAAAGCAGAGCCGCCCATACGAAGCCCAGCATGTCACTCTGTGTCACTCCCAGTGCGAGTGGAGCTCCGTTGAGGTAAAGGAATTTTACTTACATTTGCAGAG
Source organism: Oophaga sylvatica (assembly GCA_033576555.1). Lineage (NCBI taxonomy): Eukaryota > Metazoa > Chordata > Amphibia > Anura > Dendrobatidae > Oophaga > Oophaga sylvatica. The sequence goes on from JARQOD010000004.1 coordinate 121,461,126, forward strand.
TCTAAAGCTCCTTGGACTCAAAGGCAGGTCTGTCTTCTGCCAGAGGAGAAGAAAGACAGAATTATGGCCCTGGTATCAGCAGCATTGACCAATCCAATCATGTCCCTGAGGAAAGCTATGTCCCAACTAGGATCAATGACGTTGTGCATTCCAGCAATACAGTGGGCCCAGAGTCATTCCAGGGCCTTACAGCAGGATATCCTAGAGGGAAAAAGGAAGCTTGATGGGTACCTAGTGGGGATTATTATGCTCTGCTAGGGTTGGCGGAATGCACCAAATGAAATATATAATAATAATAAGGTGCGTTCGCAACCTGGGGTCCACCATGCAGAGATGGAACCTGCTGCTAAGCAATGGCAGAACAAGGAGGCGGTTGAACGCTGACAACACGAGGGTTAGATGTCACCTAGTATGAACAGTAGCGAACTCTGTTACCTCACAGAGCCGCCGCAACAAAGTAATAGAGCGCTGTTCCCTGTTACACGTCACTGGACACAGCTGATATGGTGTGAAGTCTCTAGGACAACCCCTAGAACGCAGGGACTTGAGTCTGACCAGACCCACAATGCACACGGCGTCGCACTAGCGATGCCACTGCTTGGTGCTCCGTGGTAGCAAACACAGCTAACTAAAAACAAGAGCAAAAAGCTCAATTGAACACAGAGTGGTACCAAAAGGTGTGTGCCAGAGCATGTGGATTGACTGTGCCCAGTAAACAGCCCGTGCTAAGACAGCCCGTGGCCGAGACAGGCGCTAGGTCAAGCTGAGTAAAAACCTGCCTGACTAAGGAACACTAGACGGTCATACACGCCGACAGTGTGGCAGTTTCTCGGCCCAAACACCCATGCATACACAGAGTGGTAGCGTATCCACTTGCTCACACACCACATGGTTTTATACTAGTGCACTGCCGTGCGATCCTTTTATAACTGCAGCCTTCCAGGACCTTGCTGATGGCACAATCCGAACTGCTTGAGGACCTGAGCATGTGACCTCCGACCACCAATGAGCGGTCGTGTCACGGGCATGCTTAGATGGAGAAAATCAGGACTTCATCTCAGGACCGTCTGCTTGCCTCTGACTAATGCTGGTTGGTATAGCTGAATCTGGGGTGGCAGCAGCAATCAAACGCATAGCAATAGCATGAGGAAGATGCTGGGACCGACGTCTCCGCTGAGCAGGTTCCTCTGCAGCTGAAGAATTGGGAGACCGCAGAGGACATGGCTCGAGATTCCCCCTGTGCAGCGGCGGGATCTCGACACCTAACATTATCCCCCTCCTAGAGTCCCCCCTTTGGGCCTCGCTAAGCTCAAATGCAGCAATGAGCAGAGGAGCCCGAATGTGCTCAATAGGTTCCCAGGTGCTGTCCTCTGGGCCATGAACCCTCCAGTCCACCAGATAGAACTTTTTGCCACGTACCTTCTTGAACCCAACAATGGTGTTCACTTCATACTCGTCTGCGGACGAACCTGGTGTCTCGGCAGATGACTCAGAAAACCGGGACATGTGAACGGGTTTTAGGAGGGACACATGAAAGGTGTCGGTGATATCTAGGCGTGGAGGAAGAGCCAGACGATAGACCACAGGGTTGACCTGTTCCAGGACCTTGAAGGGACCTATGTACTGAGGAGCAAACTTAGTGGACTCAACTTGCAGCCCAATGTTACTGGCGGAGAGCCACACTAAATCGCCAGGGGCAAAAGTTGGAGCGTGACGACGATGTGCATTGGCGGAGACCCTCATTCTCTCCTTGGAGGGTCCGGATGGCATCCTGTGTGCGATCCCATATATCACGTGCCTCCACTGCCCAGTCTGCCACCCTAGAGTTGGTGGATGACACGGACATGGGCACAGGGACACGTGGATGCTAGCCATAATTAAGGAGGAATGGGGTCTGCCCAGTTGAGTCGGCTACGGCGTTAGTCATCGCAAATTCCGCCAACGGTAGCAAGGTGCCCAGTCATCCTGCCTGGCAGAAACAAAATGTTGCAGATATGTGACCATGGTCTGGTTGGCCCTCTCTACCAACCCGTTTGTCTCGGGATGGTAAGCTGAAGAGAGAATTAGCTCTATGCTGAGCAGACGACAAAGCTCTCTCCAGAACCGAGACGTGAACTGGGGACCTCGGTCACTGATTATTTTGTCAGGTATGCCGTGTAGGCGAAAGACATATTTGATAAACAACGCCGCCAAAGCACGTGCAGAAGGTACCCGCGGGAAAGGCACCAAGTGCACCATTTTAGAGAAGTGGTCGGTGACTACCCAGATAACGGTGCAGGTATGAGACTTGGGTAAAGCCACCACAAAATCCATCCCGACCATCTCCCAGGGCCTATCCACCACCGGCAGTTGATACAGTAAACCAGCTGGCTGTTGCAGAGAAGATTGATTCTGAGAGCAGGAAACACACACCCGATGTCACGGACCATATGTGGCCACCAGTACATCCTTGCCAGGTGCTCAGATGTCCTCTTGGTCCCAAAATGTCCACCCTCCCTGGACGAATGAGCCCAAGAGAGAATCTCCGGTTGCAAATTAAGTGGAACAAAAGTCTTGCCGGAGGCACAGACTCTAACGAAACCGGAGCCACAGTTCACAGGCTCTTTGAAGGGACAATAAGCCGTGGTTCCTCTCCCTCCTCAGATGATACTACGGAATGGGAGAGAGCATCGGCATGAGTGTTCTTCTCCTCAGAGAGAAAATGGAGGGTGAAGTTGAAATGGGAGATTAACAGGGACCATCTGGCCTGGTGAGAATTTAGCTGCTGGGCTGTCTGCAAATAGATAAGGTTTTTATGGTCAGTGAATATTTGGAAGGGGTAACGGGCCCCCTCCAGGAGATGTCTTCACTCACAAAAGCCCAATTTCATTGCTAGCAACTCCCTGTCCCCGATTGGAATACTTTTTCTCCACTAGTGAGAAGATCTTAGAGAAAAAAAAGCAAGGATGCTTCCGACCTTCAGCATCCTCCTGAAAGAGGATGGCTTCAGCACCGACGGATGAAGCGTCCACCTCCATGATAAAGGGTTTATCGACATCGGGGCGATGTAAAATGGGAGTGCTAGCGAAATGTGACTTTATAGACAAAAAGACCTTGGAGACCTCCTTCGACCATAATTTGGGGTTAGCTCCCTTCTTGGTGAGGGCAACCAGGGGAGCTACCAAAGTTGAGAAATGGGGAATGAAATGGCGATGGTAATTAATGAACTCCATAAAGCGCTGCACTTCTTTAAGAGAATGGTGTTCTTGCCAGTCTATCACAGCCTGTAGCTTGACAGGATCTATGGCCAATCCCTGGGCCGAGATGATATAGCCCAGGAAAGGCAAGGACTCCTGCTCAAACACACACTTCTCCAACTTGGCATAGAGGGAGTTTGCCCGTAGGTGGTAGAAGACTTTGCAAACATCTCTTCAGTGGGAGTCTGTATCTGGAAAGTAGATGAGAATATTATTCAGATATACTACAACTGAGGTAGTTAGCATATCCCGGAAGATATCGTTCACAAAGTCTTGGGAAACGGCAGGGGCATTACAGAGCCCGAAGGGTATCATCAGGTATTCATAGTGGCCGTCTCTGGTGTTAAATGCAGTCTACCACTTGTCCCTCTCACAGATGCGTATAAAGTTATATGCTCTCCGCAACCTATCAAAGAGTTTGGAGATAAGAGGCAGAGGGTATTTATTTTTGACCTTTATAGCACTGAGACCCTGTAGTCTATGCATGGACTTAACTCCCTGTTCTTCTTCAGCACAAAGAAACATTATAAATTGGATGTATTGTCAGGCCAACAAACTGCTTTTGGAAGGAAGTTTCTCCAGGCAGTTATCCCACCCTAGAATATAGTACTTTAATATTATCCATGATGCTGTCAGGAGGGATGTACTGGAAAACGGGGATTAGACCTACCGCTAATGTTTCCAAGAGTCCATCCTGACAGCATGGTTAGTTCCCTTCCTTATGATTTTCTATTACAAATGTGATCTAATGTTGTATGGTAAATTAGTAAAACACAAGTTGCATCAATCCTGGTGTTGTACTTGGAAAATGCACTGAGGGAGGTGGGGGGACCTTTTAACCTTTTGTGTGTTTCCTGTCCCTGAAAGAATAAGAAGGACAAGCCTTCCTTTGTGCTGTCAGGATGGACTCCTGAAAACATAACAGGTAGGTCTAATCCTTGTTTTGTGCTTTCATATGGGATTAGGGACATACAATCCGCATGCAAGCATAATGTAACAGAGGGTATACCGGTGCTTGTGGACATTGGAGCAGGTGTCAATCTGGTGGATGCTCACTTTGTCCAAACACATGGCCTGAGGTGTAGGACGCTAGCAAAACCCCTAAGCGTCCAGGCCATTGACTCTGTCCACTCAGCCAGGGGAAGGTGACCCAAGTTGTAGACTATATATACCTGCGTATAGGTACTCGTCTTGAAGAGTCCCTGTCATGCTACGTCTTGGAGGGTATGCCAACTCCCATCGTCTTAGGCCTCCCTTGGTTGAAAAAACACAACCCGGTCATAGATTGGCGGTCCAGGGAAGTAGTCAGTTGGAATCAGTCATGTGAGGACTTTTGCCCGGGGGCTACTGTCTCTGCCGTCGTTCTACAAACGTCCCCTTCTTCTCCAGTGGGGGCAGCAGAGGTGCTGCCAGGGAGTAGGGGCAAGTCTCAACCCTCACCACAAGCTAACCCTGAGTGTTGGAGTCCTCTTGGGAGGAGGAGTCAGGGGAGGGTGGTGGTCCCCTCTAAGCTTTGTGGGAGTGTGAGCGTGGCGACACAGGGGGATGCCTCTGTTGTCGGTTTCTCAAAGAGTTCACCATCTTTTGGCAAACATATGCGTGGCAATAAACATTCAGGTCCGGACTTGTATGTGAATGAGTACGTGTGGGTGTCCACCAAAGACATCTGGTGGAAGCGTGCTACTGGGGTCTGGAGTTCCAGGGTGATCGGGCCGTATCTGGTGTCTTCCATTCTCGGCCCGGGGACTTACCAGCATGATTTAACCCAGTAATGCCCATACCAACTCATTCCCCAGGTCGGTGCTCTGGAGATTTGTGGCACCTCCGGAGCATAGGTTAATGTCACTTCCATCAGTCCGTGTTTGCCATAAACCTGAGAGGTGACTGCTGAGGTGAACTCTGGTGGATCGAGGCGTCCTCACCATAGGTTATTTTGTGGTGAGGTCCGGTGTTGAGGGTCCAGAGGCCCCTCATTGAAAGGGGGACACTGTCACGATCCATTTGCGGATCTGTGGCAGATCTGGCTTTTTATATTAAAACTTTTTTTCTTTCAGGCCATCGGAGGTTAATGTCGGTTTTTCCCCGGTGGCCTGCTGGTGTAATTGCATTACTGCAGTGTTTTTGGGTCAGCTGATGTAGGTGGTGACCACTCCCACCATCCTTGATAGTCACCTGATGCATCAGCTGACTGTTGGTGATACACTTCCTCTTTGGAGACCAACCAAGCTGGAGTGAGGAGCTTTCTGGTGTTAAAGCTGAATCCTGTGATCTGTTGCCTTACTCTGATTGCAGCAGAGAAAGCTAAGTGTTGTATTTTTGTTCCCCATTTCCTGTGGTGTCTGTCTTTTCTTTCCTTTTGTATTATTAGTGTAGTGGTGTGAAAAGTGCTCTCACCGGCCTGTTCCCTACCTAGGGATTAGCGCAGGGCTTGTGAGGGTTTAAGGTATCCTGCTCGGCGACGAGGTAAAAGAACCCATATAGGGACAATAGGGAGATCAGGGCACAGACTTAGGTGAGTGTAGGAGGTGTACCTTTCCCTCGTTCCCTATCGCAGGGCCCACCATTGTTAAAGTTTTCCCGGTGTTCCCTTGTTTGTTTTGCCATCTGGTGACCGACCAACCGCCGGGTCGCGTCACACCAGAACAGTCACTACGTGACAGGCATGCACTGTGTGTCACTCCTTCAGTTGTCATCCCTGTAGCTGCAGAGGATGTGGATGGTGCCATCGCAGCACCGTCAGATCTCTGGGTACCAGCCGATGATGGGGCTTGTACCAATTCTGGGAAGAGGCCTATGTCGTCCTCATCATAGTGGGTAACTGCTACCGTGTAATACCCGCGTGGACAGTAGTGTTGAGCGATACTGCTCGATATCTAAAAATATCGTATCGAAATGGTATCGCCGATATCACTAAATATCGGCGATATCCGATTCCGATACCGGAAGTCCAATGTAAGTCTATGGGAACAAAATATCGCAACTAAAAAAAACCTTTATTTCCTTGTAAACACTAAATATACACACATAGAATACATATATATATATATACATGTCATTGTGACATATATATATACATATATGTATAGTTTATACACTTCTACATAGTAAAATATCCTCTGATTCAATTGCCGGGTAAAGCCGGCTTCTGTGAAAAGACAGAAGCACCCGCCATGAAATGACACTTGGTGTACATAGGGTTAACCATGTCTTTTCATGTCCTTTGCTATCTGATTTGCACAAACAATTACATGAGTGGCTGTGTGCAAAATTTCACACCTGTAGGGGTTAATTAAAGGTGTAAATTTGTTGTAAAAAAACGGACTTTTTTGCTACGAATTTACACCTTTAATTAACCCCTACAGGTGTGAAATTTTGCACACATAGACTGATGTAATTGTTTGTGCAAATCAGATAGCAAAGGACATGAAAAGACATGGTTAACCCTATGTACACCAAGTGTCATTTCATGTCGGGTTCTGCATTTTCACAAAAGCCGGCAATTGAATTAGCGGCTATTATACTATGTAGAAGTGTATGAACTATAAATATAAATATATATATATATATATATATATATTATATATTATATATATATATAATATATGTTGTATCAAATTCAATGACATGTATATATATATATATATATATATATATGAGGTGTAAAATTGTTTAAAAAAAATGCGTGGGCTCCCGCCCTATTTTCGCAACCAGACAGACAAAGCCAGCGAATGGGGGCAGATAATAATAGCCCAGAGAGGGACCATTATTTTTGGCCCCCCCTGGCTACTAACATCTGCCCCCAGACACCCCAGAAAAGACAAATCTAATTAGATTCGCCCTTTCTGGCACTTTGCCCGTCTATTCCCATTGCCCTGTAGCGGTGGCGAATGGGTTAATAAGGGGTTAAAATGACCTTGCAATTGAAAGGTCACTTTAAGCCAGGTTAATAATTGAGAGCTGTCAATTAGACAACTATCAATTATTAATCCTATTGTATGAAAGAAAAATCAAACACACACACTTTAATAAAAAAGAAGTTTAATGAAATAATCACACAGTTTTTGACCATATTTTATTTACCTGCTAAAACCATTTCCTGTAATAAAAATAAAATAATAAAGCAAAATTATTCTTACCTATCCCATGCACAGTCAGGTCCCACGGTGTAATCCTTCAGAAAGGGTTAATGTTTACTGCAGGGACCGCAGCTAATGCTGCAGCCTCACAGTAAACCCCCAAATGAATGAGCTCCTCTCCTGGCTGACAGTAGAGGAAGTGGAAAGCTTAATTGATTGCTTTCCACTTTCACTTCAGGTCAGCCAGGGACACCATCAGTGACGTCAGAGGGAACTGATTAACAAAAATAGGGGTTCCCTTCGAAAAAAAAAATGGCGTGGGGTCCCCCCTATTTTTGTTAACCAGCCAGATGAAGCAGACCGCTGAGGCCTGGATTTTCAGGCTGTTAAGGAGCCAAGATCCATGGACCTTGCCAGCCTGATAATACCAGGCCACAGCAGTCTGCATATCTTGGCTGATTAACAAAAATAGGGGATCCCCTCGAAAAAAATTGGCGTGGGGTCCCCCCTATTTTTGTTAACCAGCCAGATGAAGCAGACCGCTGAGGCCTGGTTTTTCAGGCTGGTAAGGATCCAATATCCATGGACCTTGCAAGCCTGATAATACCAGGCCACAGCAGTCTGCTTAGCTTGGCTGGTTAACAAAAATAGGGGATCCCCTCGAAAAAAAAACGGCGTAGGGGTCCCCCTATTTTTGTTAACCAGCCAAGTAAAATGCAGACTGCTGCGGCCTGGTATTAAAAGACTGTCAAGGCCCATGGATTTTGGCCCTCAACAGCGTGATAATACCAGGCTACAGCAGCCCCACATTTGGCGCATCAAAAGATGTGCCAATTGTGGCACTTTACCCGGCTCTTCCCACTGCCCTGTAGCGGTGGCAAGTGGGGTAATAAGGGGTTAATGTCACCGTTGATTGCACGGTGACAATAAGCCCGGTTAATAATGGAGAGGTGTCAATAAGACACCGATCCATTATTAATCCCAAAGTTATTAAATGTTTAAAAAAAAGACACAGCAAGAAAAAAGTCTTTTAATGAAATAAAAGAGACAACACAGTTTTCATTTCTTTTATTGTACTCTCATTCCTGCGACGCCATCGATCTCCTGTAAAAAAAGAAAAAAAACAAACCAACAGTATACCACCTGTCCGACGCAGTCCATAGTAACGACAGTCCCACGACGATCCAGCTCTGCTACATCGCAATGACAGGCAGAGCCTGTCATCGCGACGCAGCACAGCTGATTACCTGCTTCCCCGGCGGTGACGTCATCGGACTGACTGCTTTACGGCCGGGATTACCCAGCAGTCACTGCAGTTATCGCGAGAAACTGCATGTGACCGCCGGGGAGAAGAGGATGGCGGCCATGAAGCAGTCCAGGCCGTGACCGCCGGAGATCTTCTGCCAGGTAAGTGCCGCTGACTCCTGACAGACCCGACCGATGGACACTGACAGTGACAGACCCGACCGACGGACACTGACAATGACAGTGACAATCCCGATTCCGGTATTCGATATGACGAAAATATCGGTATTCGGAATCGAAAGGCCGATACAGCTAATATCGGCCGATATCCGATATTTGCAGTATCGTATCGCTCAACACTAGTGGACAGTCTTCCTTAAAGAAGGAGACATGGTCTCCCATATTCAACAGCCTCCTGAATTTGACAGACGTTGCGTTTACATAAACTTTGGCGTCTGTCCTGTCCTCTCTGATAAAGCCGTATCCACCAGTCGGCTGCTGGTGCGCCATCCTGCCAGAGCACCCCCACCCTGCTGCCGCAGCTCTCTCCAGACTTCCCGCTCTCGTTTCTTGTCAAGGATCACCCCTTCCACCCAGACGGCCTGCCTTGGAGTGGGAAATGGGCCCTGTACGGCCGGTTGTGTATGGGTGGCTCCCAGAGCTGTGGCCGAATAGGAGGCTGACTGAACCTCTGACGACTGGGGTGACAGAGCTGGTTCTACCACAGGAAGGCGGGGCGGACGGCGGCCTCAGGGACGAAACTATATGGGGAGGGCCTCCTTTCCGGGGTTGATGACAAGGGCACACTCACCCATTCCGCTGGTGTACCAGCAGTCACGGCTCCCAATACACTAGTTCCTCCCTTGGGTATGCCCATCTGTGTGGCGTTCGACTGGCGTACCTGTTCAGATTCAATTTCCAGTCGTGGTGCCTCTTGAGCAACTTTCGGCTCCGGTCCTTGCTGAATTAACAGGGGGGATTCTAGTGCGCCTGATCCTCTGGCCTAAGACTGCTCCATTGGTTCCGCACCGCCAGTATCTTGCCTCCGGAATGATGGTGTCTCCGCCAGGTGAATGCTCTGGGGTCAAGGCCATTCTAAGGTCGGACAGGTGGGAGCCGCCGCTGGCTCCTTGCTGACGTTGGAGGCTGGACGTGCGCTCTCTCCTGCCACCACCTCCACTCAATACGGTCCACAACTTGGCAGCTATGCAGACACGAGTTCTGCATCATGGCTGGTTCAGAAGTACAAGATGGTGCTGCACAGGGTCTTCCGGATTTTTCTTCTAAGTCCCACAGATTACCAGGTGAGACCGCCTTCAGTTGCCCCTCCCATCTATTGTTGGTCAGTGGAAGGGGGTGAGGTTTCCTCCTCTTTATCCGCACCCACCAGGGGCGGACCGGGGCACATTGACAGGCAGGTTTTGGCACCAGGACACGACGGCAATGCCCACGAAGGACGCGGTTTTCATTGTTGTTTGCTTCTTCTCCACCATCTCCCGCCATTCTCACCGCCACCATCTTGGTCACAGTAATGGTGTCAAACTTTTTCGTCACATAAGCCAAGTCCAACTCAGTAGTCAAGTCCCATGTTGTTGTAAAATCGGTAGTAGGCAAATCCAGTATTTTACTAGCAAACTCTTCTCCAGTTACAGCAACTACTGGCTCTTTCTCCCGGTCATCTTCCAGGGGCGCAGCAGTTGCACACAAATCATCGTCATCTTTTTCAGTAGATTCTCCACATGGGAAGGAAACCAAATCCTGCCATACTTCATCTTTCTTGAACTCATCACTGACAGCATTCCCTCGCTGCATGGCATTGGCATCCTGCCGACTACGCCAAGTGTAAAGGAAGGACAGGACTGTAGTCGTGACCTGTATTCCTGTGACAGCTGTGTCCAATCCTTCCCCTACATGAAACAATACTAGTCTTCTCGGCATACCTGCATCTCCAGATTCAGCTTCACCCGGGCATTACCCAGGACTTAACGGTCGTTCTTCTAGGCGACCCCCATCAATGGAGACAGTCGGAGACAACTTTAACACTTTCTTTACTTAGGATTTCGCACGTTACATCCACAGTTGGTACATCATAACATTTGTTTGCTTCATAATCTTTCCCTTGCTTGTTGTCACTTCTGTGCACTACCTGCCTGGACAGTTCCTTCCAGGCCTGACCTCGCTATAATGACATTTACTTCAGCCTGCTTCGCCCCAGACATGAATTCATCAATCACTACGTTTGGTGACCCCGGTGAAGCATCCGGCCAGTCTGTACCGATCACGTCGAAGCTCCAACTCCTTTCATCGCCTTAGTCCAGCCAACTTCTGCCCTAAAAGCATTGCCCAGGTGGTAAGATGCCACATATTCCTTCTCTGTAAGGGCCCACTGATATGATACACAGTGGCCGCGGGTAATGTGGGCTGCAGCACTTGAACATTACGTGACAGCCTAGCTGTCCGGGCCTATAGCCTATGTGGATACTTGGGCATTCTGGCTCTGTCTGACCTGACTTCCTAGAAACTTCTCACTACTACCCTGCAGCCCCTCCAGCACTTAACCCTCTATGAACTTCCTATAAGCTACACCTAACAATGCCCACTAGTATGCCCCCATCTAGTGGCCCACAACAGAACTACACTTACCCAACATATATAAGAGCTATATATTAAGGGGCCCTCCTCTAATGTCCCCAAAAGAAAACTTTCCCTAAACTGTACATAACATTAGCACACATCACATTATATACGGTATTGTACTAAAAGAACACAACGCATATACAATAATTATACATAAAATGGCAACACAATAGAGGATGTGGCAATACATGTTCCCATGTAGCAGTACCATCAAAATATTTACAACGACACACAATAATTAGTACATATAAACATTAAGAACACTTGGGGGGGCAGGGCAAGGCAGTGATACTCCTTAACCCCCTTACACTGTCTGCTCACTTCAATGCCCTTCCACCTCATTGAGTCCGCAGCCAAAAGCAGGCAGCGACCAGGCATCAGAAAGCGCTGCAGACTCAGTGTCCCTTCACACGGACACTTGGAGTGCTACTGTGCTACTCTAGTATCAGGGCAAAAGCACAGAAAGGCACCTCTATCTATTTTAACTTGGGAATGGTTTTAATATGCAAATAGGAGGATGTAACAGTCCACCAAGGCCTGGGCTATGTTCCCTATATAAATGTGTATGCAGAATAATTGGCATTTTAAGGTAGAAACCGAGTCCCCATCCCCCATGTTCTTAATACAATTCAATCCCCCATCTCCTCCCCCATGTTCTCAATATGGAGTCTTACCCTGACCCCCATGTTCTCTATGCAGCGCAATCCCCCCATGTTCTCCATATGGAGTCCTTCACTGATATTCATACAGCATAATCCACCCCTCTCATTATTATTATTGTGCTTTGTTTATATAGTGCTATCTTATTCCGCAGCACTTTACATACATTATCACCATTGTCCCCAATGGGGATCACAATCTTAATTCCCTATCAGATGTCTTTAGAGTGTGGGAGGAAACCGGAGTACCCGGAGGAAACTCACGCAAATGTAAGGAGGAAGACCGGGCTGCGGGTGCCTGCATTGAGCTGGGTCCGGAACTGTCGAGGCTGCGTTCCATATTGCCCGGTGGAAGGAATGGGGGACCGGACAGACCCCATGACCCAGGAAGAGGGGGCGTGTTTAAAGGGAACACAGAGCCGAAAGCAGTTTATCGACGTCAGGGAGAGAGCATCAGGGTGAGCAGTGTGTACCGCATCCAGCGCCGCAGAGGCGGTCAGCGTCCACATTTATCTGCTCACACCAGCGGGACTGTAACTGAGGAGAGCGCTGTTCGCCTGGATAAGTGACAGGCAGCACTCGTGCGGACAAGTGACAGGCAGCACTCGTGCGGACAAGTGAGCCACATACGGGACTCTGGGGCGCGTTTCTGCTGACCATCGCGCATCACCCCACATTTGTTCCAGGGACTCCTGCAGCTTCATTGACTTTGGCTGTGTAGGCTTATGAACTGAGGGCTCAGCGGGTAATACCGAAACTGCCAGCTGCCGCCAGAAGATGGATCGCTAATATCGGACCCCACCGGAGGACTCTATACAGGCTGTTGCCGGAACTACAATCCCCATCGGACTGTGGACTAAGGAGCACCAACAGGAGCCACGATAAGTGTTGTTTGAACTTTAGACTGTCGCATTAATTCTTACTGTTTGATTAATTCTTGTTCACTGTTTTATTAACTCCCTGCGAGGAGATTACTCCATCTTTACTGTTAAATTAAATAATATTGTTTCACTGTACTACTCTGCAATCCTTACGTACTGCATCTCAGCACCTGCTTACACAAACACGGGGAGAACATACAAACTCCTTGCAGATGTTGTCCTTGGTGGAATTTGAACCCAGGACCCCAGCGCTGCAAGGCTGCAGTGCTAACCACTGAGCCACCATGCTGCCCCTCTCCCCATTTCTCAATATGAAGTGCTCCCCTGACCCACCCCTGTTCTCCATGCAGCACTAAACCCCTTTCTCATTTCCCCATGTTCTCAATATGAAGTTCTCCCCTGACATCTGTATGTTCTCCATATAGCACAATCCACCCTCCCCTTGTTCTCCAATATGAAGTACTCTCCTGACACCCCCATGTTCAACATACAGCACAAAATACCCCTCTGGATCTTGCATGCTCCAGGCTCTAAATTGTCTTCCTGCGCGTCACTCTGCAATGATGTTGGCAGTGTGATGAGGTCTACTCATCACACAGCCTTGATATCAGCAGGGTCTGCATGCTACAGCACCTGGGGTCAGGGAGTTGAGTGAGGCTCCACTGACCCCGGAAGTGCTGGCTCTCACCGGGGTCATTTGTATTCCTGTCTTAAGAAGCAAAATACAAATGAGTGCGCCACACCCGCTCCCTCCTCCAGAAAGACTCCATTTTTGTTAGTTTGGAGGTGGAAGGGTGTCTTAAATTTTCCTTTTTTTTATTTTGACCCTGGTGTTGCCCCTGGCAACCCGCCGCCCTAGGAACTGGACTGCTGGTGCTTAGTGGAAAATACGAGCCTGGACGTTACTAAAATCTTTTATATGCAATATTATACCTTTTATTGAGTTTTTTTTGCATTGCTCTTTAGCAAATGCTTTGAGTCTATTTAATCAAGACCAGTGTTTATACCGCCGGTCTTGATGAGGGGGCATACTGGACTCAGACGCTCTTGATTAATGAAGATGTGTATGCTTCTTCATGAAAATGGAGCATATGGAAAGTGGTATGTGCCTCCAAGTGCCATACAGAAATGTTACTTCAGTCAGGTACTGGAGTGAGATTTTTGGCATAGGGAATTTGCAGCTCGTTATGAATTAAACAAGCTGTGGCATCACACCCCAGCTTGGCCCACATTATTTCCAAGATGGGAGAAACTGCTGTGAAAACACCAAAAGTTGCAAAATTTTGGCACAACTTTGATTTGCAACTGCATTTTGTGACTTTTCAAAGCTTTTGCGACAGAATTCTGGCACTAAAGCTTTGATGAATCTGCTCACTGACTTAATCCAAGTCTCATTTGTTATGCACACGTGCATTTTTTTCTGGTCCATGGCTTGGTCTTGTATAGCATGTGTATGTTGATTTCTTTTGTCTATGATTAAGGGAGGAAACGCTTGAAATGTGTATGTTGCCAGGTATCGTACCTATTTTAACATGTTCATATAAAATAATATAAAATAATGAATTTTCTCATCTGACCCTATATTGGTCATGCCCGACCTAAAGAATCCTTTTGTAGTGGACTAGATGTTTTGAAGGTTAGAGTTGGAGAAGTATTATCACAAGGTTCACTAAGTTTTCTTCTGCAGAAAGAAATTGTGATATGTTATTATGGTATTGGTAATTGTGAATTGTTGGCAAAGGGCCTTTGAGGAATGGTCTTTGTTAATATAGACCACAAAACATACATAGCTTGAATCACCCAAAAAGACTAAACTGTAAGGAACCTAGATTGTCTTAATTCTTCTCTAGGTTTGATTTATGGTTACATTTAGACCTGGTACTAAAAGTTTTAAAGACAATGCTCTCTCCCATAGTTTTTGTCCATCTGACTAAACCCCAGTCATGAATTCACACAGAAGCCCCTGTGTAAGTCCAGATTTCTGTATAATGGGTTAAAAGATTATGGCCATAGTTCTCCTGAAATCTACATGGATAGCTAGCACGAAGCCTGTACAGGAAAGCCATTTTAAGTACTTCCAGCCTTCCAATGACCGTACACCCTGACAGATGGCACCCACATTCCCCACACACAATACCATGGCCTCCATAGCCCCAGACAGAGTATGATACTTTCACTGTCCTCAACACACAGTATGGTATACCCCCACAATGAATGATTCATCAACATCCACACCATAGACAAGTACAATGCCTTTACAGCCCCCACAAAGTAGGATTTACCATACAGACACCCACACACATTATGATGGCTCACAGAGCCTCCACACAGTATGATGGCTTCACAGCTCTCCAAACAGTATGACTGCTCCCCAGACATTTTGATGACCCCCTAGAGCTCACAACACATTCTGATGGCCTCCACATCTCCCCCACACAATATGATGGTCTTCATAGTGTTCCACATAGTATAATGTACCCCAATGCCCCCATATAGTATGATGGCCCCCACAGTCCTTTCACATGGTATCTTGACCCCAGCAAAGTATGATGCCACCCACAGTATAATGCCCCAACATCCCTCCACACAGTATGATGGCCCCCAAAGGTGCTCCAGACAATATGATCACCCTTCACTGTTCCTACAATTATTATGATGACCCCCACAGTCCCCACACAGTATGATGGCACCTACAGCCCTGCTATATAGTATGATGGCTTCACAACTCACCCCACTCCTTGTGATTGACTCCATAGCCACTTATTCAGTATGATGTCCCTCAACAGTCTTTTACACAGTATGTTGTCCTCCACAATGCCCCACACAGTATGATGGTCCCCCAGAACCCCACGGATTTTCAGTTTCCATAGCACCTCACACCGTATGATGGCCTGCACAGTGTCTTCCACAGAATATGATGGCTCTGCCAGCATCCCACTCAATTTGAAACCGTGTTTCTCTCCACAATTAAAGACAGAAGAAGAAAAACTTAATAAGCCTTGGTACCCCAATGTGATGTTCTGCTCTGTGAAGTAGAAATGATCTTGGCATGCCATCTTTCCTTCTGGGCTGAGATGCACAGACTGAATGGTGGGGCAGGGAGCAGGAGGCTCCTTGTTCCATCATTATTTTCAACTTTATCTTCATCCTGAGGATTCACACTCATACAGTTGAAAATGAGATGCTGGTCACAGGCAGTGCCATTTAACACTGGTACCCCACAACTTAATGGTTCCATAACAGCCATGTGGTCTGCATCTATTAGTGGTGGACAACAATGTTAAGTCTAAGCTTCCTGGTACTTTGTTCCTATTAGTACCTTATATGTAAATCTTACACTGCAGAAAATGTTATTAACTACTGACATTATGAAGAAATGTCTTAAAAATATAGAAAATGTAATCTATTTTCATAAAATAATTGTTACATAGTGGTTTGCATTATGTGTGACAGAATGAATATTTTGTTTTAGGCAGCATCATTTTGAGCTTTTCAGATGGTGAAATATTCTAAAACCTTTTAGCCCTTTGTAGCTTTTTATTTTATTCTCTTTCATCAATGCAAATTTGCAAGTTTCTAGGATCACAAAAGGGCTTTTATGTTTTCCCAAATGTCTCATCACTCATGCATCATTAGTGTGTAAGAAATGTTTTGTTATATAATAATAATATCCATGCTGAGAGTCAGTAATATTATACAAAAATATTCTAGGTATTAAAGAAGCAATACCATTCCAAAAACATTTTTATTTCTCCACTTAGCATGAGTTTGAATATTGCATAAATTAGTGTTAGTAGAGAATGAAAGATTTTGGTCCCATTCGCAGTTTGTTATAGGAAAAATAAATTGCACTGAGTCTCTTTCACTGCTCTTGGTGTATGACCTATCTGATTTCTGTGCTGATTTCTGGCTGAGCCCCAGAAAAAAACCCTCTTTTTTTTTAAGTAAGTGAGTTGTTACTTATTTCCACAGGAATTGCGTAGGATTCACCCTATTAAATGACAATGAGGTCTATCCTCATGCAAATTTGCTGCTTATCTCTTGCACAGTCCCATAAAATCAATACAAGAAATCGTCAGCATTATTGACTATAGGTACGTATAGGTAAGGTAGAAAGAAACTGTGCTAGTACATGAGAGGTAGTGAAGACAACTGCACCCTAAAGATACAGAACTTGTACTCGATGCATGTCTTAGCCTACGTTCCTACAATGAGTTTTTGATGAGTATTTTATACTGTGTTTTATAAAAAATGCAAGTAACCTATCTTAATGGATGTAGAAATGGTGCAGAAAATCTGCAACATAAAAAACTAACAAAAAGCTCATTGTGAGAAGGTAGCCTTACTGAAAAAAAGTTGGAAAAACTAGGAGCACGTTGTAAACTCCTATATTATTCACACATTAGTATTTGGTCAGTATCTTGCATCAGTGTATGCAAGCTAAAACACGGAGTGGAATTTACAGAGAAAAACTATAACCAAAAGATTGTTTCTGTGTTTTGGAGACACTATTGGTTTTGGCATGCAAATACTGTAAAAAATACTGATGTGTGAAGAGAGCCTGAAAATAAATAATACCATGAAAACCTTATATTAGAATTTCATAAACAACCCAACGACCCATGAAAACCAGGTACATACTACAGTATTTCATGCCATACTTGTCTGCTAATATTAGGAGTTAATTTTCCTTTAGTTATGCTCAGTAGTACTTCTATTCGTTTTTTAGCTCATTGTATTTTAATCAGCAGTTTAATGACAACTTAAATAACACAATGAGCAAGATATTTTCCAGAGATATTCTGTATTTTACAGAAATCCAACTTTAAGGGTATGTTTCCATGGTCAGAAAACGCTGCAGATTGGACGCTGCATACAGCCGCCGCGTCCAATCCGCAGCGTCCAGATGTTACAGCATAGTGGAGGGGATTTTATGAAATCCCATCTCCACTATGCGTTCAAAGATGCAGGTGGCAGACCTGCGTATACGCACATGAGGCGCGTCTTTCTAGACTGCAGCATGTCTATTTATCTTGCGGAGACGCACAGTCTCCGTAAGACAAATTACACAGTCTATGTGCAGAATGAGGTGATTCCGTATGTGTTCAATGAACACATGCGGGATCACCGTGCGTACAAAAGCCGGCAGTGCTTTGGACTGAGCTGCATCCAAAGCGCTTCATATACGGAATGTTGGGACATACCTTAACCCCTTTCTGCCATCAGACATACTATTCTGTCCATGTGCCCTGGGACTTAATTCCCAAGAACAGAATAGTACGTCATATGCGATCAGCCGCATTCACTGCACTATGTGCCAGGAGCGGTCACGGACCGCTCCCGGCACTTTAACCCCCGGCACACTGCGATCAAACATGATCACAGCGTTCCGGAGGCATAGGGAAGCATCATGCAGGGCGGTGGCTCCCTGCGTGTTTCCCTGAGACCCCAGAGCAACATGATGTGATTGCGTTGTTCCGAGGGCCTCCTCCCTGTGAGGGAGGTGGCTTGTCAGTGCCAGCTGAGAGCAGGCGTCGGCAAGCCTCCTACACTGCCTGTCAGATCACGGATCTGACACAGTGCTCTGCAAACTGTCAGATCAGCAATCTGACAGTATATAGTGATGCCCCACCCTGGGACAATGGAAAAATGTAAAAAAATAAAAAATAAACATGTGTAAAAATATTTTGTAAAAAAAATCCCTAAATAAATTAAAAAATATATATATTTCACAATAAACACATTATTATTATGTAAATAAAAAAACAATAAAAGTACACATTTAGTATCGCCGCGTCCGTAACGACCGGCCCTACAAAACTGTCCCACTAGTTAACCCCTTTAGTGAACCCCTTAAAAAAAACCCCAAAAAAACCAATGCATTATCATCATACCGCCGAACAGAAAGTGGAATAACACGCGATCAAAAAGACGGATATAAATAAACATGGTACCGCTGAAAACATCATCTTGTCCCACAAAAAACTAGCCACCATACAGTATCAAAAGCAAAATAAAAAAAAAAGTTATAGCTCATTGAATAAAGCGATGCAAAAATAATTATTTTTTATATAAAATTGTTTTTTGTATAAACGCGCCAAAACATAAAAAAAGATACAAATGAGGTATCGCTGTAATCGTACTGACCCGAAGAATAAAACTGCCTTATGAATTTTACCACACGCGGAACGGTATAAACGCCCCCCCCAAAAGAAATTCATGAATTGTTGTTTTTTGTTCATTCTGCCTCCCAAAAATCGTAATAAAAGCGATCAAAAAACTTAATGTGCCCAAAAATGGTACCAATAAAAACGTAAACTCGTCCTGCAAAAAATAAGACCTCACATGACACTGTGAGCCAAAATATAGAAAAATTATAGCTCTCAAAATGTGGTGATGCAAAAACTATTTTTTGCAATAAAAAGCGTCTTTTAGCGTGTGACAGCTGCCAAACATAAAAACCCGCTATAAATAGTAAATCAAACCCCCTTTATCACCCCCTTAGTTAGGGAAAAATAATAAAATTAACAAAATGTATTTATTTCCATTTTCCCGTTAGGGTTAGGCATTAGGGTTAGGAGTGTGTTGGGGCTAGGGTTGGAGTTAGAATTGGGGGGTTTCCACTATTTAGGCACATCAGGGGCTCTCCAAATGTGACATGGCGTCTGATCTCAATTCCAGCCAATTCTGCGTTGAAAAAGTCAAACGGTGCTACTTCCCTTCCAAGGTCTGCCATGCATCCAAACAGTGGTTTACCCCCACATATGGGGTATCAGCATACTCAGGACAAATTGCACATTAACTCTTGGGGTCCAATTTCTTCTGATACCCTTGGGAAATAAAAAATTGGGGGCAAAAATATCATTTCTGTGGAAAAAAATGATTTTTTTTTTTACGGCTCTACATTATAAACTTCTGTGAAGCACTTTGCGGTTCAAAGTTCTACCTACACATCTAGATAACTTCCTTGGGGGACTAGTTTCCAAAATAGGGTCATTTGTGGGGTTTTCCACTGTTTAGGCACATCAGGGACTCTCCAAACGTGACATGACGTCCACAGACCATTCCATCAATGTTTGCATTCCAAAACATCACTACTTACATTTCGAGCCCCGACGTTTGCCCATACAGTAGTTTTCTCCCACATATGGGGTATCAGCGTACTCAGGACAAATTGGGCAACAACTTTTATGGTCCAATTTCTCCTGTTACTCTTGGGAAAATAAAAAATTGGGGATTAAAAGATCATGTTTGTGGAAAAAATATGATTTTTTTATTTTCACGCTCGAACGTCATAAGCTTTAGTGAAGCACCTGGGGGTTCAAAGTTCTCATCACACATCTAGACAAGTTCCTTGGGGGGTCTAGTTTCCAAAATGGGGTTACTTGTGGGGGATTTAAAATGTTAAGGCACATCAGGGGCTCTCCAAACGCGACATGGCGTCCGATCTTAATTCCAGCCAATTTTGCATTGAAAAAGTCAAATGGCGCTCCTTCCCCTCTGTGCTCTGCCGTGCGCCCAAACAGTGGTTTACCCCCACATATGGGGTATCGGCGTACTCAAAACAAATTGCACAATAACTTTTGTTGTTCATTTTCTCCTGTTACCCTTGGTAAAATAAAAAAAATTGGATCTGAAATAATTATTTTGTGAAAAAAAGTTAAATGTTCATTTTTTTAAAGCATTACAAAAATTCTTTTGAAGCACCTGAAGGGTTAATAAACTTCTTGAATATGGTTTTGAGCACCTTGAGGGGTGAAGTTTTTAGAATGGTGTCACTTTTGGGTATTTTCTATCATATAGACCCCTCAAAGTGACTTCAAATGTGATGTGGTCCCTAAAAAAAAATGGTGTTGTAAAAATGAGAAATCGCTAGCAAACTTTTAACCCTTATAACTTCCTAACAAAAAAAAATTTGTTTCCAAAATTGTGCTGATGTAAAGTAGACATGTGGAAATGTTATTTACCAACTTTTTTGTGTGACATATTTCTCTGTTTTAAGGGCATAAATATTCCAAGTTTGAAAATTTGCAAAATTTGCAAAATGTTCGCCATATTTCCAATTTTTTCATAAATAAACGCAAGTTATATTGAAGAAGTTTTACCACTTCTATGAAGTACAATATGTCACGAGAAAACATTCTCAGAATCGCCAAAATCCATTGAAGTGTTCCAGAGTTATAACCTCATAAAGGGACAGTGGTCAGAATTTTAAAAATTGGCCCGGTCATTAACGTGCAAACCACCCTTGCGGGTTAAGGGGTTAACGAGTGCTATATTACAAAAAGTTGGCACAGTAAGACTGTTAAAAAGGGTAGACATTCATTAAGGGTATATCCAGGAATTCATAAAAAACAAAAAATGTACATAAGTACTAACAGAACCAAAGGAGAAAACAATGTGTGCATATGCCCTAATGAAAATAAATAAGGAAAAAAGCAAGTTCATTAAATAATTAACATAGGGTACTTAGATTTTCTCAAGTATTTTTGTATTTAGTACAAATAGGGTGTGGCCTCCTTTCTACTGAGCTGTGTAGTTCATATACAGTCCCTCTTAAGCCGGGTGTCAGTTTGGAATCCGGAGACTCTCTGCCACTATTCACACTAGGTAGGTTTTAAGGTTAGAGAGTGTAGTTACTGTCTCAAATGGGTACACCTTGCCGTGGTAGGACAGCTTTATACTTTTTTGATCAAAACAGTGTTTACTATTTACCCTATGTTAATTATTTAATGCACTTGCTTTTTTACTTACCGTATATACTCGTGTATAAGCGGACCCGAGTATAAGCCGACCCCCCTAATTTTGCCACACAAAACTGTGAAAACTTATTGACTCGCGTATAAGCCTAGGGTGGAAAATGCTACTGAGAGCAGGCGCTGAGGAAGCCTGCAGCACTGCCTGTGAGATCGCTGGTCTCTGACCCTACACTGTAATTTCCCACACTGGGACGAAGTAAAAAAGTTAAAAAAATAAAAACAAGTGTAAAAAAAAAAAAATTCCAAAATAAAGGAAAAAAAAAATATTCCCCAATAAATTCATTTCTTCCTGTAAATAAAAAAAACAAACCAATAAAAGTACACATATTTGGTATCGCCGCGTCCGGAACGACCCGCCCTATAGAACTGTCCCACTAGTTAACCCCTTTAGTAAACCCCTTAAAAAAAAAACAAAGCAAAAAATCAATGCTCTATCATCGTACCGCCGAACAAAAAGTGGAATAACACACAATCAAAAAGATCGATATAAATAAACATGGTACCGCTGAAAGCGTCATCTTGTCCCGCAAAAAACGAGCTGCCATACAGCATCATCAGCGAAAAAATAGAAAAGTTATGGTTCGCAGAATAAAGCGATGCAAAAATAATTATTTTTTATGTAAAATTGTTTTGTATAAAAGCGCCAAAACATAAAAAAATGATATAAATGAGGTATCGCTGTAATCGTACTAACCCGTAGAATAAAACTGCTTTATCAATTTTACCGCACGCGGAATGGTATAAATGCCCCCCCAAAAGAAATTCATGAATTGCTGATTTTTGTTCATTCCAACCTCCCAAAAATCGAAATAAAAAGTGATCAAAAAATGTCATGTGCTTAAAAATGGTACCAATAAAAATGTCAACTCGTACCGTAAAAAATAAGATCTCACATGATTCTGTGGGCCAAAATATGCAAAAATTATAGCTCTCAAAATGTGGTGATGCAAAAACTATTTTTTGCAATAAAAAGCGTCTTTTAGCGTGACAGCTGCCAATCATAAAAACCCACTATAAATAGTAAATCAAACCCCCCTTTATCACCCCTTTAGTTAGGGAAAAATAATAAAATTAAAAAAATTTATTTATTTCCATTTTCCCGCTAGGGTTAGGGTTGCGCCTAAAGTTAGGGTTAGGGTTGCGCCTAAAGTTAGGATTAGGGCTAGGGGTGTGTTAGGGTTAGGTTTGTGGTTAGGGTTATCGTTAGGGTTGGGACTAGGGTTAGGGATATGTTGGGGTTAGGGTTTGAGCCCCTGTTTAGGCACATCAGGGGCTCTCCAAATGTGACATGGCGTCTGATCTCAATTCCAGCCAATTCCGCGTTGAAAAAGTCAAACGGTGCTCCTTCACTTCTGAGCTCTGCTATGCGCCCAAACAGTAGTTTACCCCCACATATGGGGTATCAGCGTACTCAAGAAAAATTGCACAATAACTTTTGGGGTCCAATTTCTTCTGTTACCCTTGGGAAAATAAAAAATGGGGGCGAAAATATCACTTTTGTAAAAAAAAAAAATATATATATTATTTTGTTTTTACGGCTGTACGTTATAAACTTCTGTGAAGCACTTCGGGGTTCAAAGTGCATAGCGCTCACCACACATCTAGATAAGTTCCTTGTGGGGTCTATTTTCCAAAATGGGGTCACTTGTGGGGGGTTTCCACTGTTTAGGCACATCAGGGGCTCTCCAAATGCGACATGACGCCCGCAGACCATTCCATCAAAGTCTGCAATCCAAAACTTCACTACTTCCCTTCCGAGCCCCGACATGTGCCCATACAGTAGTTTTCTCACACACATTGGGTATCAACGTACTCAGGACAAATTGGACAACAACTTTTGAGGTCCAATGTCTCCTGTTACCCTTGTGAACATAAATATTGGGGGCAAAAAAATCATTTTTGTAAAAAAAAAATAAATATTTTTTATTTTTACGGCTGTACGTTATAAACTTCTGTGAAGCACTTCGGGGTTCAAAGTGCTCACCACACATCTAGATAAGTTCCTTGTTTTTTTTTCCAAAATGGGGTCACTTGTGGGGGGTTTCCACTGTTTAGGCACATCAGGGGCTCTCCAAACGCGATATGATGCCCGCAGACCATTCCATCAAAGTCTGCAATCCAAAACGTCACTTCCATTCCGAGCCCTGACGTGTGCCCATATTTGGGAAAATAAAAAAGTTGGAGACTAAAAGATCATGTTTGTGGAAAAAATATGATTTTTTTATTTTCATGCTCGGGCGTTATAAACTTAAATGAAACACCTGGGGGTTCAAAGTTCTCACCACACATCTAGATAAGTTCCTTGAGGGGTCTAGTTTCCAAAATGGTGTCATTTGTGGGGTTTCCACTATTTATGCACAGCAGGAGCTCTCCAAACACAACATGGCGTCCACCAATTCTGCGCTGAAAAAGTCAAACGGCGCTCCTTCCCTTCCGAGCTCTGCCATGCACCCAAACAGTGGTTTACCCCACAAAAGGGTATATCAGCGTACTCCGGACAAATTGCACAATAACTTTTGGGGTCTTGTTACCCTTGGGAAAATAAAAATTGGGGTGAAAAGATCATTTTTGTGGAAAAAATGATTTTTTAATTTTACGGCTCTATGCTATAAACTTGTGTGAAGCACTTGGGGGTTCAAAGTGCTCACAACAGATCTAGATAAGTTCCATAGGGGGTCTAGTTTCCAAAATGGGGTCATTTGTGGGGGGTTTCCACACATCTGGGGCACTGCAAACGGGACTTGACCCCCATCAACATCTGCTTTCCATAACGTTATTACTTCCTATCCAAGCCCTGCCGTGCGCCCAAACAGTTTCCCCCCCCCACATATGGGGTATCAGCGTACTCAGGACAAATTGGACAACAACTATTGGAGTCCAATTTCCTTGGGAAAAATCAAAAATTTGGGACTAAAAAAATCATTTTTGTGGAAATTTTTTTTTCTCACCCAGGCATTATAAACTTTTGTGAAACATTTGGGGGTTCAAAGTGCTCACAACAGATCTAGATAAGTTCCATAGGGGGTCTAGTTTCCAGAATGGTGTCACTTGTGGGGGTTTACACTGTTTAGGTGCATCAGGGGCTGTCCAAACGCGACATGGCGTCCAATCTCAATTCCAGCCAATTTTGGCTTGAAAAAGTCAAACGGCGCTCCTTCCCTTACGAGCTCTGCCATGTGCCCAAACAGTGGTTTTCCCCCAAATATGGGGTATTGGCGTACTCAGGAGAAATTGCACAACAACTTTATCTGTCCATTTTCTCCTTTTACCCTTGTGAAAATGAAAAAAGTTTGTAAAAGATCATTTTTGTGACTAAAAAGTTAAATATTAATTTTTTCCTTCCACGTTGCTTCAGCTCCTGTGAAGCACCTCAAGGGTTAATAAACTTCTTGAATGTGGTTTTGCGTACCTTGAGGGGTGCAGTTTTTAGAATGGTGTCACTTTTGGGTATTTTCTGCCATATAGACCCCTCAAAGTGACTTCAAATGTGAGGTGGTCCCTAAAAAAAATGGCTTTGTAAATTTTGTTGTAAAAATGAGAAATCGCTGGTCAACTTTTAACCCTTATAATTTCCTAACAAAAAAAAAATGTTGGTTCCAAAATTGTGCTGATGTAAAGTAGACATGTGGAAAATGTTATTTCTTAACTATTTTGTGTGACATATTTCTCTGTTTTAAGGGAATAAAAATTCAAAGTTTGAAAATTGAAAAATTTTCAAAATTTTCGCCATATTTGCGCTTTTTTCAAAAGTAAAAGCAAGTTGTAGCGAAGAAATTTTACCACTAACGTGAAGTACAACATGTCTCGAGAAAACATTCTCAGAATCGCAAAGATCTGTTGAAGCGTTCCAGAGTTATAACCTCATAAAGAGACAGTGATCAGAATTGTAAAAATTGGCCCGGTCATTAACGTGCAAACCACCCTTGGGGTGAAGGGGTTAAAAGCCCCCCAAATCTTTTATGACCTTATAGCCAACAAAATGTTAAAAAACAGACAAAACAAAAAATACATAAATAGCATTAAAAAAAAAATTAAAAAAATAGAATTGCTAATCTAAATTACAGCTTTAAAGGGGTTTTCTCATGAGCAAAGTACATTTTAATTAATCTTGGAAAAATATGTTCCGCAATTTCATATGTTAAAAAAATATTTCTGTGCTGAGTTAATCTTATAAATTGTCCCCAAAGATGGACAATCCCTTTAAAGCTATTTCTGTATAGGACATCTTTTCTATCTGCTGTAAGCTTCTTTTTATATATTGATTGTGACATATTTGCTACTGTGCATGGCATATTGTACAGTCATTAACACCATATATTTTGTTTTAGCCCTTTATCTTACTCATAATTTGAAATGTTCTGCATATTATATAAAGAGGAAGATATGTAATAAAGGCTGGCACTATGTATACCAAGAGAGTACACTCTATACTGAGGGAGGGCACTATACATAGTACACTACATGCTAATAGATGGTGCTATGCATAATAAGGCTATATTCACACATCTGTGTGAAGTGTGAGCATGTTGTCCAACCTTTTTTCTCAGACCGCACACAGGCTCATTGAGTATGTCCTGTTCTGATCCTCAAAATCAGATCAGTATTGTACATGCTCTGAGTCTCCAAAATGTCATCCTCAGATCTATGATTTTCACGGTTGTGTGAATGAATTTATGAAACTCTATGGGACAATGTGCCTTTTCAGAACAAAATCTGGTAGCACCTGGACATATAATTGATAAAGCAGGAAATCAATATCCAAAAAATTAATAATGGAAAAGCGTGTGGATAAAATTTAACTTTTAATAGAATAATTTAAAAGGACTAACAACAAAGAAACCACGTGCTGAGTGGACCCTAAACCACACAAGATGACATTGACAAACTGTGATAAAATTACCCTAAGGTTACTAAGACCTATATATATATATATATATTATATATATATATATATATATATATAGTAAGCTTTTCAGGGGATATAGCTCCAGGATCGCTGTCTGGGTAGACAGAGTGACATGAAACAGTTCATTCAGACAGCAGTTCTGGTGAAAAACTGGCCGCAACCAGCTTTATTAAAGTCCACAGCAAACAGATAAAAATAAAGCATAAACAGAAAACCTAGGCTTGTCTAGCCACTAATTACACATAGATAGATTTCCCTCTCTATCCGGGTCCAGCCTCTACCAGGCTGTGCCCAAAACAACACATATGTTATATGTTACCAGTATGGAGTTTCACAGATACTCCTCTTTATGTCTGAAGGCACCTCCAACGTCCAGACTTGAGAGAGATCACCTCCTATTCAGTAGTCACCAGCATGGAGTGTCGCAGAGTCTCCTCTTTGTGTCCGGGGTACCTCGAGCACCCAGACAGAGAGAGCTCACACTCCTGGAGACACCTTCTGTGCCTGGACCCCTGTCCAGACTGAATGAGCTCCCTGACTGTGCTCCCAAGCACCTACTTCTGGCTTCCTAATCAACACCTGAGTGGATTCAGGTCTGAGCTGCAAGCGTGTACTGAATGGCAGGTGTAGCGACCTTTCTTTACCACCAGGTTTACAAAGCCACACATTTCGCTCATACCAGTCAGCAAGGTACTTAGGTGAAATATACACCTCATTCAACACATATTCCTTCACTGTCTCACATATCCCCCCCCTCTTCTCCAGACCGGAGGGCTGGTCATCCAGACCGGAGGGCTGGTCAACAATCCTAAAGAGACAGTGAACTCCGGACCAGTTATGGCCAACACCAAGTTCATCTTCACCATTGTCATCTGTATCTTCACCTAAAGCAACCGCACTACGCTGTACCGTCCCAGGCCTATGCTCTCTGCGGGCCTTGGGTGTCCTGCACGGTTTCAGCTTGACCTTAGTGCCAGCCTCAGTCTCGGTATAGTGGCTCACCAGATAAGTACGACCAGGCACGTCAGAACACCTCTGCTGATTCTTCCTCAGAAACTTTCGTACCTCCTGTTTTTGGGGCACTGACCCTGTGTCACCAACTGTCACAGGAGGTATAGGGGTTTTCTCTAATTCCCCCTGAACCTTTTTTAGCCCATCTACTTTCTTAAATATCAGTTGATTCATAAATTCTATTTCACAGAACTTAGAGCGCTCTGTCATGGTCTCTGACCATTTTGAGCCACACTGTTCAAACGATTGGCACTGTAGAGGGAGCTGATCGTTTTTCTTGGTCGGTACACATAATTTATCCTCTTCTGGTACAGGCTCACTTTGCATAAGACTCAGAGCTCTTACTTCTTTCTCCAGGAGATCCTCATGGCTACGCATCTTCTCCTGTAGTTGTTGAACGTCCTTTACGTCTTCGGCCCCTTCTTCAGGCTCTTCTGGTAGGACATGCTCAGAAGCCCTACCATCAGTCTTCTTTTCCACCACGTTCTGCATCCCATCTGAGCTCCCGTGTATCTGCAGCGGCAACGGAGCGACACATTGCCCCTCCCACTCACTGGGATGTGGTTCAGGTGTAGACTCCATGAAAATGCGCCTGAGCTCACCAAGGCCAACCCGAGGTCTCAAAATCTCATCTTGGGATTTATCCAGATCCTTTGTGTCGCTCGGGAACTCCGATGGCGCACCGGGCGCCGAACTTCCGGCCCGAGCTTCGCGAGTTGCAGCTACGGATCCGGACAGTACACCGTCCACGCCGCTGTCTCCGGCAGAAACAGATTCCGGGGCAGAGTCATTCCCCACATCTTCAGTCTTGTTCCTCACAGCTTCACTTGAGACCTCAGCTTCTGGTGAGGCACCTGGTTTGGTGTCCACCACTTCCATGGCTTTTTCCACCTCTGCAGCATCACCTTCAGAGTCCTTGGCCTGATGCAGATCCACACCATACATTGATAACTTCTCATTTTCAACAGCATCTACTTGTGCTGTGTTTAGTTTCAGAGTCCTGTCTTTCACCTTAGTCTTCGCCAGGGAACCGGCCAACTGTAAAACATCTTCAGATGCCATCTTCCGTCCGACTGCAAGGTCAGCCTCAGCCTTCCTCTCAGGACTCTCAATCTCCTCTGCTACCATGCCTTCCTCATTTGCACTGGTTGCTTTATTGTCATCAGATGATTCACTATCACTACCACTATCCCTGTCTGACCCTTTTTCTCAGCCACATCTGGCTCACTTTCAGGGTTAGACACTTCATTTTCATTCACATCCGGCTCACTGTCAGGGTTATACAATTCATTCTCATTCACATCTTGATCTGGAACCTTAGTTAACATGTCATCCACAACATTAACTTCACCATCTGGTCCCTGGTTTCCCTCAGGTGGTCCCTCAAGTATGTGACTATGTGACAACCCCAGCACTATACTTCCATATAGCTCAGGTACCAGGAGCTGACTCACGACCTCTCCCTGGACTTCAGTGTCCCTATACAATAGGTTATTGTTCATGGCAGCATGAGGAAACCTCTCCTCAGAGCCAGGCTCTTGGGGAACCTCATTCAGAACAATTACATTTTCCTGTGCCGTTTTAAGAGTGGGGTCTCGCACCGGCTCACTCCCAAAATTGTCACAGGAGACAGGCAGGTCAGGGACACTCGGTTCCCGAGAACCACCATCCTCGTCTCCCAACATCACCTGCAAAGAAATTTCATCTTTATCACGGTCATCATCAGTATCATCACTATTATGATTAGCATCATCATCATTATCAATATCAGCATCATCATCATGGTCATCATCATTATCATGATCATCATTATCATTATCAATATTATCATGGTCATCATCATTATCACATAAGTTTAACGGCCCACTAGCATTGTGTTCCGCCCCTCGGGACTGCGCACCCTCAGTAGGAGCTTCATCACACTGTCCATCAGAAACATTTTTCCCCCAGAGATGCTTAGACCGGGGAAAGTCATTACCCAATATGACGGGGTGCACCAGGTTCTTCACTACCCCCACTTCATATGAAACCTCCCCGAGTTTAGGGACCAAGTCCACGGCAGTCTCTGGGTAGACTTTGGTGTCTCCATGGATGCACACCATACTCAGGTGCTTATCAGGGATGAAGTCCCTATCAATCAGGCTGTCACATACGGAAGTCACTGGACTTCTGAGTCCAAGAGGGCCTGCGCTGGGCAGTCATTTACAACCACCGGGGACCCCTGTGGTCCAGTCTCTTCGGCTGAGGTGGACACACACACAGGTTCTGCGCAGAGAGAGAGGGATCCGCCAACATCACAACACATAGGCTCCCCCTCTATTGGACAGTTGGCTGCAATTTCACGACATCTCCAACCCTGTCCATCACACTTTTCCACCCACATGTCCCCTCAGGCCTGAACCCGCTTATCAGCATACCCCATGTCCCCAACAGCTGGAACGCTCTTACCGGGAGAGTTCGACGTCCGGGAACTCTGAAGTGACGTCCGCTCAGACGGCTGGTCACGGAGGCAGTCTTTGGGGCCAAAGTACCTTTCTCTCTGTACCTCAGGAGGAAGTGCTCGGGTGTAGCGGTCCACTGTCACCTTTTCGACCCTTTGGGCAGGGTTGCTGACGGCAGACTCCCAACTGTATCTCCAGTCATGGACTCTCCTGGCACGGACTGCAACCGTAACACCCAGCCGGGCAAGAATCTCCTCTTTCAGCTTGGCATAGTCTCTGCTGTCCTGCTCGCTCAGGTCAGCACAGACCCTTTGGGGTTCTCCAGTCAGATAGGGTGCGACCATCATGGCCCACTCAGATAGTGGCAGGTTCTCCTTCTCTGCCAGTCCTTCAAATCTAGTGAGATATGCCTCCACATTGTCATGAGGCGTCATCTTTCTTAAAGTCCGTCTTAACCGTTTTCTTTACAGCGGACAACGCAGGTGCCTTCACAACATTACTTCGGGACGCGGCACCGAAATCCTTTTTTTTGTGCTGCCATCCGCTCAACAAATAACCGGTTATTCTCCTGCTGCTGCTGCAGGAATTGCTGCTGGGCCTGCTGCATGCGCTGCTGGTGCTGCAGGCGCTGCTGCTCCATGCTCTGCTGCATGCTTCGCTGGGCCTGCACCAGGTACTCAACGAGCTCCTCCATACTGCCGGACTCATCTGTCTCAATCACAGCAGTCTTATGTTGCATATTAACTTGCGCCATTTGTTCATACAGCGCCTCCATGCTGTCAGACTTCTCTGTCTTCACAACGGCAGACTTCAGTCAAGACATACACACTACACAGCTTTTTTCCACAGAAAATTCAGCCTTGCTGTGCAAACACCCTTTTTTTTTTTTTTTTTTTCTTTTGCAAAGTCTATTAGGGCTACTGTCTCTTTAAGACTGCTCCACAGACGTTTCTTTTGCTGCTGCACATTCCACAGTAATTTTCACAACAAGTTCAGCTTTGCTGTGCATACATTTTCTCTCTGCAGACCCTATCAGAGCCACTGTCTCTCCAAGACTGCTTTTATAGACGTTTCTCTTGCTGACAAACTTTTTTTTTCTGCTGCTATTTCAACAGACTTCACCTTTATTGCTGTCTCTAATCCACTGTGCTACAGGCACACTCCAGCACTAACTGTATCAGCCACTGCGCTGCCCCAGCATTTCCGCCAATTGTAAGCTTTTCAGGGGATATAGCTCCAGGATCGCTGTCTGGGTAGACAGAGTGACATGAAACAGTTCATTCAGACAGCAGTTCTGGTGAAAAACTGGCCGCAACCAGCTTTATTAAAGTCCACAGCAAACAGATAAAAATAAAGCATAAACAGAAAACCTAGGCTTGTCTAGCCACTAATTACACATAGATAGATTTCCCTCTCTATCCGGGTCCAGCCTCTACCAGGCTGTGCCCAAAACAACACATATGTTATATGTTACCAGTATGGAGTTTCACAGATACTCCTCTTTATGTCTGAAGGCACCTCCAACGTCCAGACTTGAGAGAGATCACCTCCTATTCAGTTGTGTCCGGGGTACCTCGAGCACCCAGACAGAGAGAGCTCACACTCCTGGAGACACCTTCTGTGCCTGGACCCCTGTCCAGACTGAATGAGCTCCCTGACTGTGCTCCCAAGCACCTACTTCTGGCTTCCTAATCAACACCTGAGTGGATTCAGGTCTGAGCTGCAAGCGTGTACTGAATGGCAGGTGTAGTGACCTTTCTTTACCACCAGGTTTACAAAGCCACACATTTCGCTCATACCAGTCAGCAAGGTACTTAGGTGAAATATACACCTCATTCAACACATATTCCTTCACTGTCTCACAATATATATATACGGGTAAAGCAACCTCTTATATTAATTGCTATCGTGAGGATGGTCAGGAGAGGGATGTAATATATTGTCCTCCCCCATAAACAATCTGTGTCCAATCTGCAGTGAATAGCAAAAAAAAGAAAGTACTGCCTTAGGATATACACAATGATGAAATATATATACATATATACTTACACAATTTGAAAAAAAGATTCTAAGGTTTAGTGAACCAGCTTTACTGAAAAATACCCTACATTAAAATATAACTTATTAATAAACTATTAAAAATGGTCCCCTATAAGAAGATGCCTAACTGAGATGGGCTCAGAGAACCGCTGGGCTCATATCTTTGTTCATAAGAGATCTCCAGTCAGTTTTCAACACCAGTTTCTCAAAAATCTGGCTCAACTATATCTATTATCCTAATGCACTCCCTATAGTGCTTAGTGCATTTCTCTAAAGCCTCATCGAAAAAACAAAATGTCAAAAAAAGGTGAAAAGATAAAATGCACAATAATCACAACCTCACTCAGCCGTTGGTGCAGAAAGTGGGCTGCCCCTGATATCAAAAATTAGCTGTCTGGACTCCTACCTAGATGCGGAGGTTGGCACCCTAAGATATAACGAGAATGGCGCCCCCGCTCGTCCGATGGCTGTCCCTCCTCCTATTATGCCCTATAAGAGTTATAGTTAGAAACAGAGGACCAGATGGTCTGTGTCCATTAGATATATAGATAAGTAGGGGACGGATGCCTTGCAGCGGGCGCAGCCTCATTATCTAGACAACTCTCTGCTGCCACGTGAATATTTATCTCTCCTGAGGAACCCTTTCGTGAGGGGGAAACGCGTCGAGAGCTATGGAGTCTGACCTACAGAATATGCCATGACAGCGGCTCGGTCATGCGTGCGTAGTGGTTTTTCAAATAAGTACCGCAGATATCTATAATATAACGCTAGGAGCGTCACTCTGTCCGAAGACTTTATAGGCTGTGCAAGCGCAACACGCCTACGCAGTCTGGCACCACACAGATTGAGGCATCCAGTGGTGAGAACTCTGTATGGCGCCGGAGATCGCGGTATGGGTACTGGATGCATACCGCGATCTCCGGCGCCATACTTACATACTTAACTGACCGGGATGAGAGTAGCCGCGGCTCTTCTCTTCTCGCCAGGGCAGGAGATCAGGAGTGCGCGTTGGAATTGCGCATGTGCATAGTGCTATCAGGCGCCATTTTCCTGAAGACACATTTACAGTGTGTCTTCAGCAATATGGCGCTGGACAGCGCGGTATGGGCATGCACGTACTCCGGCGCCACTCTCCTTCCACGGCGTCCAGCAGAACAGGACAGCGCTGGAGCACAGGGAAGAAAGGTGAGTATAAATGTTTGTTACTTTTGGGGGTATGTGTGCAGTTTAATAGCGATGAGGGGGACCATACACATCAGGATTGGGGGGTGAGGGGGACCATGCACATCAGGGTTGGGGGGTGAGGGGGACCATGCACATCAGGGTTGGGGGGGTGAGAGGACCATGCATATCAGGATCGGGCGGGTGAGGGGACCATGCATATCAGGATTGGGGGGTGAAAGGACCATGTATATCAGGATTGTGGGGGTGAGGGGATCATGCACATCAGGATTGGGGGGTGAGGGGACCATTCACATCAGGATTGGGGGTGAGGGGATCATGCACATCTGGATTGGGGGATGAGGGGACCATGCACATCAGGATTGGGGGGTGAGGGGATCATGCACATCAGGACTGGGGGTGAGGGGACCATGCACATCAGGATTTGGGGGTGAGGGGACCATGCACATCAGGGTTGGGGGGTGAGAGGACCATGCATATCAGGATTGGGGTGGTGAGGGGACCATGCATATCAGGATTGGGGGGTGAGGGGACCATGCATTCCAAGATTGGGGGGTGATGGGACCATTCATACCAGCATTGGGGGGTGATGGGACCATGCATACCAGGATTGGGGGGTGAGGGGACCATGCACATCAGGATTGGGGGGGTGAGAGGACCATGCATATCAGGATTGGGGTAGTAAGGGGATCATGCATATCAGGATTGGGGGTGAGGGGACCATGCATTCCAAGATCGGGGGTGATGGGGCCATGCATTCCAGGATTAGGGGTTGAGGGGACCATGCATTCCAGGATTGGGGGTGAGGGGATCATGCATTCCAGGATTGGGGGGTGAGGGGACCATGCATACCAGGATTGGGGGGGTGAGGGGACCATGCATACCAGGATTGGGGGATGAGGGGTACCATGCATACCAGGATAGGGGATGAGGGGACCATGCATACCAGAATTGGGAGGTAAGGGGTGCCATGCATACCAGGATTGGGGGGTGATGGGGTACCATACAACCTACGATAGGGATGAGGGGACCATGCATACCAGAATTGTGGGGTGAGGGGACCATGCATGCCAGGATTGGGAGGTGAGGTGACCATGCATTCCAGGATAGGGGGTGAGGGGACTATGCATACCAGGATTGGGGGGTGAGGGGACCATGCATTCCAAGATTGGTGGGTGAGGGACCATGCATACCAGGATTGGGGGTGAGGGGACCATGCATACCAGGATTGGGGGGTGAGGGGACCATGCATACCAGGATTGGGGGGTGAGGGGACCATGCATATCAGGATTGGGGGTGAGGGACCATGCAATCAGGATTGGGGTGAGGGGACCATGCATTCCAGATATGAGGGGGCTGATCGGATGGGTGGGGACCATGCATCCAGGATTGGGGGGTGAGGGACCATGCATATCAGGATTGGGGGGTGAGGGACCATGCATCCAGGATTGGGGGGTGAGGGACCATGCATTCCAGGATTGGGGGTGAGGGACCATGCATCCAGGATTGGGGGTGAGGGGACCATGCATATCAGGATTGGGGGGAGGGGACCATGCAATCAGGATGGGGGAGGGGACCATGCATTCAGATTGGGGGGTGAGGGGACCATGCATTCCAGGATTGGGGGTGAGGGGACCATGCATACCAGGATTGGGGGGTGAGGGAACCATGCATACCAGGATTGGGGGTGAGGGGACCATGCATCCAGGATGTGGGGATAGGGATGAGGGACCATGCATACAGGATTGGGGGTGAGGGACCATGCATTCCAGGATTGGGAGGTAGGATGGGGGTAGCCATGCATACCAGGATTGGGGGTGAGGGACATGCATTGAGGGGACCATGCATACCAGATTGGGGATGAGGGGACCATGCATACCAGGATTGGGGGGTGAGGGACCATGCATACAGGATTGGGGGTGAGGGACCATGCATATCCAGGATTGGGGGTGAGGGGACCATGCATACCAGGATGGGGGGTGAGGGGACCATGCATACCAGATTGGGGGTTGAGGGACCATGCATACCAGGATTGGGGGTGATGGGACCATGCATACCAGGATTGGGGGGTGAGGGGACCATGCATACCAGGATTGGGGGTGAGGGGACCATGCATCCAGGATTGGGGGTGAGGGGACCATGCATTCCAGGATTGGGGGGTGAGGGACATGCATACCAGGATTGGGGGTGAGGGGACCATGCATTCCCAAGGATTGGGGGTGAGGGGACCATGCATACCAGGATGGGGGTGAGGGACCATGCATCCAGGATTGGGGGTGAAGGGACCATGCATACCAGGATTAGGG
Source organism: Oophaga sylvatica (assembly GCA_033576555.1). NCBI lineage: Eukaryota > Metazoa > Chordata > Amphibia > Anura > Dendrobatidae > Oophaga > Oophaga sylvatica. The sequence continues at coordinate 121,496,505 of JARQOD010000004.1, forward strand.
GGTGAGGGGACCATGCATACAGGATTGGGGTGATGAGGGGAACCATGCATATCAGGATTGGGGGTGAGGGACCATGCATACCAGGAGGTGCGTAGGACCATCATACCAGGATGGGGGTGAGGGACATGCATACCAGGATAGGGGGGTGAGGGACCATGCATACCAGGATTGGGGGTGAGGGGACCATACATACAGATTGGGAGGTGAGGGGACCATGCATATCCAGGATTGGGGTGAGGGGACCATGCATCCAGGATTGGGGGTAGAGGGGGACCATGCATACCAGGATTGGGGGATGAGGGACCATGCATTCCAGGATTGGGGGGTGAGGGACCATGCATCCAAGGATAGGGGGTGAAAGAACCATGCATACCAGGATGGGGGTGAGGGGACCATGCATACCAGGATAGGGGGTGGAGGGGACCATGCATACCAGGATAGGGGGTGAGGGACCATGCATATCAGGATTGGGGGTGAGGGGACCATGCATTCAGGAATGGGGGTGAGGGGACCATGCATTACCAGGATGGGGGTGAGGGACCATGCATACCAGGATTGGGGGTGAGGGGACCATGCATACCAGGATTGGGGGTGAGGGACCATGCATACCAGGATTGGGGGATGAGGGACCATGCATCCAGGATTGGGGGGTGAGGGACCATGCATACCAGGATGGGGGGTGGGAGACATGCATACCAGGATTGGGGGGGGTTGAGGGCAAACCATGCATTCCAGGTAGGGTGGTGAAGGGACCATGCATACCAGGATGGGGGTGAGGGGACCATGCATATCAGGATTGGGGGTGAGGGGACCATGCATATACAGGAAGGGGGGAGGGACCATGCATACCAGGATTGGAGGATGAGGGGACCATGCATACCAGATTTGGGGGGTGAGGGAGACCATGCATACCAGGATTGGGGGGGTGAGGGAACCATGCATACCAGGATGGGGGGGTGAGAGGGGGGACCATACATACCAGGATTGGGGGGTGAGGGGACCATGCATACCAGGATTGGGGGTGAGGGGACCATGCATATCAGGATTGGGGGTGAGGGACCATGCACTCAGGATTGGGGCTGAGGGGGTACCATCATACCAGTGATGGGATGAGGGGGACCATGCATTACCAGGATTGGGGGTGAGGGAACCATGCATTCCAGGATTGGGGGGTGAGAGGACCATGCATACCAGGATTGGGGGGTGAGGGACCATGCATACCAGGATTGGGGGGTGAGGGAACCATGCATCCAGGTAGGGTGGTGAAGAACCATGCATACCAGGATAGGGGGTGAGGGGACCATGCATATCAGGATTGGGGGGAGGGGACCATGCATATCAGGAAGGGGGCGAGGGGACCATGCATTCCAGGATTGGGGGGGGTGAAGGGACCATGCATCCAGATTGGGGGTGAGGGGACCATGCATACCAGGATTGGGGGTGAGGGAACCATGCATACAGGATGGGGGTGAGGGGTACCATGCATTCCAGGATTGGGGGTGAGGGGACATGCATCAGATTGGGGGGATGAGGAGTCATGCATACCAGGATTGGGGTGAGGCAACCATGCATTCCAGATGTAGGGTGGTGAAAGAACCATCATCTACAGATAGGAGGGGAGGGGCACCATGCATATCAGGATTGGGGGTGAGGGGACCATGCATATCAGGAATGGGGGCGAGGGGACCATGCATTCCAGATTTGTAGGTTGAGGGGACCATGCATACCAGGATTGGGGGTGAGGAGACCATGCATACCAGGATTGGGGGGTGAGGGAACCATGCATACCAGGATATGGATGAGCAGGTACCATGCATACCAGGATAGGGATGAGGGGGTACCATGCATACCAGGATTGGGGGATGAGGGGACCATGCATAACAGGATGAGGAGTGGGGAACCATGCATACCAGATTTGGGTGGGGGTGAGGGTACCATGCATACCAGGATAGGGATGAGGGGTGCCATGCATACCAGGATAGGAGGGGGCAGCACATACCAGGATGGGAGACCATATACCTATAAAAATGCTTGCCACCCGGGTTTACATATAATAAGACGAATATCAGTGTGATGGTCGATCTGATTGCATATTCTTTCCAATTAATGTGGCGCCCTTGTATTTAATTGTGGTAGTTATTGTACATTTTCTTGTATCATTGCCGGCGGTGGTATGAGTACGGCACTTTTATCTGAGCAATTTTGTGTGTGTGATTAGTATGTGGTGTCTCCAAGCTCAGCATGTATATATTAATGTGGGATGTTGACCTAGTTTGACTGGACTATCCCTTTCCTATACTTCCATATGTACCGCATCCATATATTGCCATTCATGAAGAACCCATCTATATATCTAATGGATACAGACCATCTGGTCCTCTGTTTCTAACTATAACATCTTATAGGGCATAATAGTAGAGGAGGGACAGCCATCGGACGAGCGGGGGCGCCATTCTCGTTATATCTTAGGATGCCAACCTCCGCATCTAGGTAGGAGTCCAGACAGCTATTTTTGATATCAGGGGCAGCCCACTTTCTGCACCAACGGCTGAGTGAGGTTGTAATTATTGTGCATTTTATATTTTCACCGTTTTTTTGACATTTTGTTTTTTCGATGAGGCTTTAGAGAGATGCACTAAGCACTATAGGGAGTGCATTAGGATAATAGATATAGTTGAGCCAGATTTTTGAGAAACTGGTGTTGAAAACTGACTGGAGATCGTCTGATTTGACTGGGATGGCCTCCCGGTGCGTGAAAGTTTACTGCGGGAACTTATGCAGCAATTTGTCTTTTGCTATACAGCCCCCAGAGATCAGCAAGCAAAACACAGTCACCGTTCCAACTTTCTCCCGGTTGACATAAAACATGAAACATATACAGCACAGCAGCAACCAACTCGGCTTATATCCCAGGGCTTTTGGATAAGGGTATGGACTTTTTACATAACCTGGGAATGCGGTGATGACCACGTCCGACCGGCTGGAAGTGTAGGCTAGGACTAGGCACAGGGAACATTCAGGTAAGATGACAAAGTTTTCTTACCTTACTGATGGAGCTGCAGTCTCCGTCCCGTGTGCCAAGGCCAGGGCCAACACCCCCGTCTCTCCGGTCGGCCGAGTCCTCGTGCGTTTCGTCCAATGCCCCGCGTGCAGGCGCCAACTGATATGGAAATTTAATTAGGATAAAAATATCCTGTGTTTGCTGCTTGCCATGTCCAAATCTCTATATAATGTCTTTTTGAGCGCTCAGAACGAAATGAGGACTGTCCACACGAAAGTGTCAGTATAACAGTTCGTCAAAGACATACATTTATTATTCATTCAAGGTTTTATACGTTTACAAAAAGGGGCTGGTTAGTCAATTAACATACAATTAAAAGCTGCTAGATTATTGGCTGTTCTAGTGTAAATATGATAATTATGATAATCATGATTAAAAGAGCTGAAGTTGCAGAATTATTGTTTATATTCTTGTGACCTAGTTGCCTTGCATAACTATAATGTAAACAACAGATATCTAATAGGACATTTTGTACTTCATGCATTTGTTCCTTTACGAAGGTCTTATGAAGGTCAGATTTCTTTAAAACGACTGATTATATCTGGCCTAGAAATATGTGAGCACAAGGTTTTTTTTAGCAAGTGAGATCTATCTAACTGTGAACTGTGAATACATATATGTGAATATACTTTGAATATATGGAATACATATATATTTCCATGACAAACAAAGATATGAGCCCAGCTGTTCTCTGAACCCATCTCAGTTAGGCATCTTCTTATAGGGGACCATTTTTAATAGTTTATTAATAAGTTATCTTTTAATCTAGGGTATTTTTCAGTAAAGCTGGTTCACTAAACCTTAGAATCTTTTTTTCAAATTGTGTAAGTATATATACACAGTGATGCTATACAATGGGGAATTAGTCAGCACTGCAAACAGCATGCCCTCTGAGGTCATTACTGTTTGTTCAGTGCCCCAATAAACCAATCGTGATATCCTACATAGTGGCAGTCAAATATGCACAAAAAGAGGTATTTTATGATGCTAAACAGCAGTAACTCTGCAACCGAAAATGAAAAAAACTGAGCACTACACATTGATAACCACCATAAGGAATCCAGGTGCCTCATCTACTGATGAGCATTCCAAGTGGATTAAGTGCTGAATGCTGTTATCCAAACATGATATACATATAACACTTCTTTTAAGCTTAGTAGCATGTAACAATCTCACCCAAGTCCAGGCGATACACTTGTGTGTAGTTGCTACAAAGCGATTACCCCAGATCTGGGCATCATACGGTTTCCTTTACCAGTCCATGCGTCTCCCGACGCATTTCGTCCTGAGACTCATCAGGGAAGTATATAATGCACAGCAAGTTGTAATGCACAACAAAGGCAGCAGCAACACTTTGTATTATATTAGAATATAAGATATATTTTCAGTTGTTTCACACTTTTTTGTAAAGTGTAATGTATAATTCCACATGTGTTAATTCATAGTTTTGATGCCTTCAGTGTGAATGTACAATTTTCATAGTCATGAAAATACAGAAGAATCTTTGAATGAGAAGGTGTCCAAACTTTGTCTGTACTGTGTATATATATATATATATATATATATATATATATATACTGTAAATATATATAGGTATATATATATATATATATATATGTATTGGTAACCTTAGGGTAATTTTATCACAGTTTGTCAATGTCGTCTTGTGTGGTTTAGGGTCCACTCAGCACGTGGTTTCTTTGTTGTTAGTCCTTTTAAATTATTCTATTAAAAGTTATATTTTATCCACATGCTTTTCCATTAGCACCTGGACATATAACATATAACACGAATGTGTTAATGTAACCATATGGGAAGTAGTTTCACAAACAAGAATATTAGTCATACAGTATAATTACATAATAAATATTTGCATCCAGGGACTTGTAATGAATTGGGTGAGAGAGAAGTCTGTTATGATTTGGTAGCTAAGGAGAGCAGGCAAAAAAGGAAATACACCAGAGCAGTTGGAAACTATGAGATTGCAGTACCCTGACTAACCACCACAACTAGAGGCAGTCGTGGAGCGTTCCTACGTTGGTCCTAGACGCCTCGTCACAGCCTGAGAAACTAACTACACCTAAAGATAGAAAGAGGAAAGCTATCTGCCCCGGAGCAGATCCCCAAAGAACATAGAAAGCCCCCAAACATGTAATGGCGGTTAGACAAGAAGAAATACTGACACAGACAGAAAATAGTATGAGCAAACGTTGGGGCCCAAACTTACTAAATAGAAAAGGATAGGAAGGGCACTTACTGCAATCCCAAAAAAACCCTGAAAAGCACCAACTCTACTAATTTCAAAAACACCTGAGATCACACGACCTCTACCACCTAAATTAGTTCTCTGGTGTAACCAAAAACAAAACAGCAGCCACTGAAAAAACTGGAAAAAGCAAATGTACAAACATCAGTGGCTGAACTGAACTGAGAGGGCAAAAGCCCCAGAAGGGACCCTGAAGGCCCCCACAGAAGTGCAGGACAAAATGCAAAAATCAAGCACAAAAACAAAAAGAAGAAAATGTCTTATCTGTTAGCAGGAGATTCAGACACGACACAGCAGGCTACCAAGGAAACAGGAATCAAGGATTGAGACCAGAACAATTGATCACCGGCAACCCTGATGGGAAGGCGACTCCCTTATATAAGACCAGTCAGTAACACCTGATTCACAATCCTCACAATCTTCACTGGACAGTCCAGTACCGTTTGTAACCACCAGAGGGAGCTTCTGCTCAGAACTCATTTCCAGCCTATTCACAACAGTACCCCCCCCTTGAGGAGGGGTCACCGAACCCTCATTTGAGCAACCAGGTCGGTCAGGATGAGTTCTATGATAAGCATGGATGAGTCTCCTAGCATGGATGTCCGAAGCAAACACCCAAGAATTGTCTTCCTGACCATAACCTCTCCATTTAACCAAATACTGGAGTTTCTGTCTAGAAAAACGAGAATTCAATATTTTCTCAACCACATACTCCAGATTGCCCTCAACCAAAACAGGGTCAGGAGGCACAGTAGTAGGAACCACTGGCTCAACAAACCTCTTCAACAAGGACTTGTGGAACACGTTATGGATCTTAAATGTCCCTGGAAGAAGCAAACGAAAAGAAACAGGATTAAGAATCTACATGATCTTATAAGGTCCAATGAACCTAGGCTTAAATTTAGGAGATGCCACTCTCATAGGAATATTTCTTGAGGACAACCAGACCAAGTCCCCCACTTTAAACCGAGGACCATCAGTCCTATGCCGGTTAGCAAACCGCTGGACCCTCTCCTGAGAGAGGGACAACCTCTCCACTACCTGGTCCCAAATCTGTTGCATACGCTCCACAACAGAGTCAACACCTGGACAGACAGAAGCCTCCGTCTGTCCTGAAGAAAATCGAGGGTGAAACCCAGAATTACAGAAAAATGGAGACATCAAAGTGGCAGAGCTAGCCCTATTATTAAGAGCAAACTCAGCCAAAGGCAAAAAAGAGACCCAGTCATCCTGATCAGCAGACACAAGCATCTTAGATAAGTCTCCAATGTCTGGTTTGTTCTCTGTTTGACCATTGTTCTGAGGATGAAACGCCGAGGAGAAAGACAATTGAACACCAATTTTAGAACAAAAGGTCCTCCAAAATCTGGAAACAAACTGGACTCCTCTGTCAGACACAATGTTCTCAGGAATGCCGTGTAAATGAACCACGTGCTGAAGGAACAAAGGCACCAATTCAGAGGAGGAAGGCAACTTAGGTAATGGCACAAGATGTATCATCTTGGAAAACCTATCGCAAATCACCCAGATGACGGTCATTCTCTGAGAAATAGGGAGGTCGGAAATGAAATCCATAGAGATATGGGTCCATGGTCTCTTAGGCACAGGTAATGGCATCAACAAACCACTAGAGCGAGAGCAAGGCTTGGAGCGAGAGCAAGTCCCGCAGGACTGCACAAACTCCCTGACATCACGAGACAAGGTAGACCACCAAAAGGACCGACTAACCAAGTCTCTGGTACCAAAAATTCCGGGATGACCGGCCAACGCGGAACAATGAATCTCAGACATTACACTCTTTTTCCACTGGTCTGGGACAAACAATTTCCCAGCAGGGCAGCGCTCGGGCTTATCCTCCTGACACCCCTCCAGAGCCAGTCTCAAATTGGGCGAGATGGCAGAAAGAACTACACCCTCTTTCAAAATAACAGAAGGATCAGATAACTCAGGAGAGTCCGCCAGGAAACTCCTCGAGAGGGCATCCGCCTTAACATTTTTAGTGCCAGGAAGAAATGAAACCACAAAATTAAAACGTGTGAAAAACAAGGCCCACCTGGCCTGTCTAGGATTAAGTCGCTTGGCAGATACCAGATAAACTAGATTCTTATGGTCCGTAAGGACCACCACCTGATGTTTGGCTCCCTCCAGCCAATGTCTCCACTCTTCAAAAGCCCACTTCATGGCTAATAACTCCCGATTACCCACGTCATAATTACGTTCAGTGGGAGAAAATTTTCGAGAGAAAAAGGCACAAGGGTTACTTTTAGAGGTCTCTGGATCTCTTTGGGACAAAACGGCACCTGCCCCAATTTCAGAGGCATCCACCTCCACCTGAAATGGTAGAGAAACATCAGGCTGCCGTAGAACAGGAGCAGAAGTGAATCTCTGCTTAAGTTCCTGAAATGCAGAGACTGCCTCAGGAGGCCAATTCACCACATCAGAACCCTTCTTGGTCAAATCAGTTAATGGTTTAACAATAACAGAGAAATTACCAATAAATTTACGATAAAAATTGGCAAAACCCAAGAATCTTTGAAGAGCCTTTAATGAAGTTGGACCCAATCACAGATGGCCTGAACTTTGACCGAGTCCATTTCAATAACAGATGGGGACAAAATGAATCCCAGAAATGAGATCCTCTGAACGCCAAAAAGACACTTTGATCCCTTCACATACAGAGCATTCTCTCTCAAAATCTGGAACACAGTCCGAACATGTTTTACATGAGAGTCCCAGTCATTGGAAAAAATCAAGATATCATCCAAATAAACAATCAGAAATTTATCCACAAAATCCCTGAAAATGTCATTCATGAAGGACTGGAAGACAGAAGGAGCATTAGTGAGCCCAAAGGGCATCACAAGGTACTCAAAATGCCCTTCAGGGGTATTAAATGTCGTCTTCCATTCATCCCCGTGCTTAATGCGAATAAGGTTATATGCCCCCCTGAGGTCAAGCTTGGTAAACCAAGTAGCGTCTTTCACCCTGGAAAACAGATCAGAGATCAAGGGTAACGGATATTGATATTTCACAGTAATATTGTTCAAGAGACGATAATCAATACACGGCCTTAATGAACCATCCTTTTTGGCCACAAAGAAAAAACCGGCACCTAAGGGTGAAGAGGATGGTCTGATATGACCCTTCTCCAATGATTCCTTGATATAAGACCGCATAGCGTCATGTTCAGGTACAGACAAGTTAAAAAGGCGACCTTTAGGGAATTTACTACCAGGCACTAATTCAATAGCGCAGTCATAGCTCCTATGGGGAGGTATGGATGCAGATTTACTTTCGCTAAACACATCAGAAAAATCAATCAAAAAGTCAGGAACATCCTGAGCCTGGGGGGAGGCAGAAAAAACAGGAGTGTTGGTATTAACACATTGGCAGCCCCAACTGGTAACAGACACAGATTTCCAATCCAAAACAGGATTATGAGACTGTAACCAAGGGAAACCCAGTACGATAATGTCATGCAGATTATACAGAACCAAAAATTTGCAACTCTCCTGATGATCAGGTTCTACCCTCATTATCACCTGAGTAGAGAACTGAGGTTTATTCTCAGCCAAAGGGGTAGAATCGATCCCCAGTAGGGGAATAGACTTCTGTAGGGGTATCAAGGGAAACCCACAACGTTTAGCAAAATCAAAATCCATCAGGTTAATAGCTGCTCCAGAATCAACAAAAGCCTGAGCAGAAAATGAGGACAGAGAGCATATCAGGGTAACAGTTAATAAAAACTTAGTCTGAACACTACCCAAGACAACTGAGCGTGCAAAACGTCTTCCCCGCTTAGGGCAGACTGAAATAGCATGAGAGGCATCACCACAGTAGAAACATAACCCATTGCGCTTTCGAAATTCATGACGCTGTGCCCCAGAAACCACTCTATCACATTGCATGGATTCAGAAGCAGGTTCACAAGGCAACATTATTCCACGCATACCTTTCCGCTCACGCAAACGTCTGTCAATTTGAATCGCTAATGACATAGAATCATTGAGACCAGAGGGAACAGGGAATCCCACCATAACATCCTTTACATTATCTGACAGTCCCTTCCGAAAAAGAGCTGCCAAAGCGTCGTCATTCCATTTGGTCAGGACTGCCCACTTACGGAATCTCTGACAGTATAACTCAGCGTCCTCAAGCCCCTGACTTAATGCCAACAAAGTTTTTTCAGCTTGATCAGTGACATTAGGCTCATCGTACAATAACCCCAAAGCCTGAAAAAACGCATCAACATCACTCAAAACAGGATCCCCAGGTGTCAGGGAAAAAGCCCAATCCTGAGGGTCGCCGCGCAGGAGAGAGATGACAATTTGAACCTGCTGCGCTGCGTTCCCTGAGGACTTAGATTTTAAGGCAAAAAACAATTTACAGTTATTTTTGAAATTCAGAAACTTAGCTCGATCCCCTAAAAACAAATCTGGCATGGGGATCCTAGGTTCCACAATAGGCAACCTATCAAGATAGGTAGCAATACTCCGAACTTCAGTGGCAAGCTGATCCACACGGCCAGACAACTGTGCAAACTCCATTGAGAGAGAAAAAAAAATCCTCCTCAGCACCCAGAGATACAGAGGGAAAAAAAAATGCAACAAACAGAAAAAAAAAAAAAAAAAAAATCTCTGACAACTCTGACAACTTTTTTCTTTCCACAATATTTTCCCTTCTGTGAGTACCATATAATTTTCAGTTTAGGCCGGTGATTCTGTTATGATTTGGTAGCTGAGGAGAGCAGGCAAAAAGAAAATACACCAGAGCAGTTGGAAACTATGAGATTGCAGTACCCTGACTAACCACCACAACTAGAGGCAGCCGTGGAGCGTTCCTACGTTGGTCCTAGACGCCTCGTCACAGCCTGAGAAACTAACTACACCTAAAGATAGAAAGAGGAAAGCTATCTGCCCCGGAACAGAACCCCAAAGATAATAGAAAGCCCCCAAACAAGTAATGGCGGTTAGACAAGAAGAAATACTGACACAGACAGAAAATAGTATGAGCAAACGTTGGGGCCCAAACTTACTAAATAGAAAAGGATAGGAAGGGCACTTACTGCAATCCCAAAAAAACCCTGAAAAGCACCAACTCTACTAATTTCAAAAACACCTGAGATCACACGACCTCTACCACCTAAATTAGTTCTCTGGTGTAACCAAAAACAAAACCGCAGCCACTGAAAAAACTGGAAAAAGCAAATGTACAAACATCAGTGGCTGAACTGAACTGAGAGGGCAAAAGCCCCCAGAAGGGACCCTGAAGGCCCCCACAGAAGTGCAGGACAAAATGCAAAAATCAAGCACAAAAACAAAAAGAAGAAAATGTCTTATCTGTTAGCAGGAGATTCAGACACGACACAGCAGGCTACCAAGGAAACAGGAATCAAGGATTGAGACCAGAACAATTGATCACCGGCAACCCTGATGGGAAGGTGACTCCCTTATATAAGACCAGTCAGTAACACCTGATTCCCAATCCTCACAATCTTCACTGGACAGTCCAGTACCGTTTGTAACCACCAGAGGGAGCTTCTGCTCAGAACTCATTTCCAGCCTATTCACAACAGAAGTCCTTAATAGTGTCCTTGCCCACCCCTCAATTCATTATCAGTCCTTGGTAGCTTAATCCGCAATGCCAAAAATTCATTGTCCCTGATGGCATTGTTCCCTGCCCCAATTCTTTATAAGTCCCTAATGGCATCCTCCATCACCCTCAAATTCATTATAAGTCCCTAATGGCATCCTCCATCACCCTCAAATTCATTATAAATCCCTGATAACTATCCTCCCCCACTCTTCAATTCATTATAATCCTTAAAACCATCCTCCTCATCTCCTAATTCATTAAGTCCCCTTTTCTCCCATCCTGCTCTCTCCCAACTATGTAAAAAAAGTTCACTCACCTCTCCTGACAGTATGCCCCAGCATTGCTTCCTTCCTTTCCTTTCTGCACCAGCAGCATGTTCACTGCTATATACACCTACCCAATTATACATTACTACCTTCATATGATGTAATTTTTGTCAAATGCCAAAATTGCCTTATATATAATCAGTTAAATAAGTTTATATTCTGCTTCTTTTTTAGTCATGTTAAATGGACACATATTTAGCTCCTCAAAAAGGAAAATTGACTTCATTAGTTTTTCTGCAAATAAGTAATAATTTTTTATATTTTCAGACATAAATTAAATATGATGATGGACAATTTTTACCATGTAATATTTTTATAGCTATGAAAATGTTGTTCTAGTTCCCAGGCATGCAGTTCAGAAAACAAAGGCAAAAACAGGAAGATCAGTGAGACAGATGAGCCTAATTGTAGAAAACAGCGACATCTGCCTATGATGGAGAAAGCAGTTACATTTGTAGACTTGTAATCATGAATTCAACTTTGGATGACCTTATATATGTTGTTGCATTTTAAACAAGCTTCCAAAATTTTAGTTTTATAAAAAATAATTGGATCAATGTAAGAAAATAGGCAGCATACTTTTAATAATTCTAAATGCATTTTCCATTTAAATTCTAACCTGAAAGTCTTAAAAGTATCTTTTTTTGTAAACATATACAACTACAGCATCCTTGAATTCAATTTAAATATGGCCATATAAGTGGATGTAATGCATTTTCACTAAGAAGGCAGAGGCTCCTGTGGTTCTGCTGTAGTCAATTGTCTTAAATCAGATTGATTCATTATTTAATGAGTTACCATAAATTAGACTGGAATTTATCTAACTGCCATATTTGTCAAAGTACACAGCAGTTAGACAGAGAAGGAGACAGGTTGAAGATATTCAAACTTGTTTCTGATTCACTTGTGCTGAAAAATTATTTTTCACTTCATGTATGTATTGGCTGTGGTTTCCTTTGATATCTACTGCACTTCCACACATTCTGTGCTTTCTATCCAAGTCAGTCCCACTCTCCTCACCTATCCTATGTACAGCTCAGATGCTCTTCCCACATTCTTAAAACACTCAATTTCATCCTCTCCTACTGTACATTGCTGGAGACTATCTCATAAATCACTAAACCATCTGCTCACTCTATCTATCCTCCTCCTTGTTGCAGGAGACATCTCCCTTAACCCAGACCCTCCTTGCACTAGTAAATGTATCTCCTTTTGCCTGCACATAAAAAACCCTTATAATCTAATTACTAATCGATGCATACCTTCTCCTTTCCATTTTACCTGGAACTCACGGTCAGCTTATAACCAATTGCCATACATTCATGACTACTTTTTCTGCTCACTGAAACCTGCTCTCTTATCACAATCTTGATTCCTCTGTCAAAATTTGTCACCTCACTAAGAACATCCCTTCATACCACACATAGAGAAATCTATGTGCCATCAATACCCAGCTTTGAAACATTATAATCAGTTACTGTAAAATGCCTTGGATACAGCCACACTCCCTACATGCAGAAATTTCCAGCAAAGACTAAGGCTACCCTGTCACATTTTCTCCATTGGTGCTCTTGTTGTGCTGAATGTCAGTGGAGACAATCTCTTTTGGCGGAAGACTTCATTCATAATAAATTTATGCTCAAAACATGTAGCTCTGCCCTTCATCTTGCAAAACAAGTCTCCTTCACCAGCATGATTACCTCCTTTTTCAAAACCCTAAATGACTCTTGGATACTTTATACTCCCTCGTTAGTCTTAAAGCCTAACCGCCTTATTAATTTGTTTCATAAATCAATAATACACATGAAAATAAGCAACTTTGTAATATGTTTTACCAGAGAAATGTGCTTCTTTATTAGTCATCAAAATGAGTGAATGTGTATTCAGTGAAGACAGACTTTCAAATTACTCAGAAAGACGATGACAGTTGCTATGGATACAATTCTACTGTATGTAGGCGGGAGAAGGAGGAGGAAGAGGCAGAGCTCCACCATCTTCCTCTTCCTCCTATCTAGATAAAATCTTATCAGTAGCAGAAGCCATATCCTTTCTAAGAATTTTGAAAAAAGATAATTTTGGCCAGAGAAAGAAGCAAATTGTTTTTTGATAAGATATATGAAAAAAGTTGCTTATTTTCAAGTGTATTATAGATTCATGAAATAATAATTAAAACGACGGTTATGCTTTAACCACTTATAATGCAGCGTTATTGACACAGTGTGGTAAAGAAGCAATGACTCAGGTTAGTCCAACTAAAGTCATTATTTTGGTAACTTTCAACAAAAAGGCAAACGTTCTTCTCCGGATCACGGCCAGATTGTCCGGAAAAGTCCGTAACTCTCCATTGCCATGGACGATTTATGGCTTTGCTTCTCTGGCCTGTGTGCACACTCACACAGACCTATCCTATACAGAGCTCCCTACTCTGCTGTTTGCAAACCAAAAACTGACACGCCCAAATCTAAACTGAAATGGAGGAAGAGAATTATCCCAAAAATCTCCAAAAATAAAAGCCCATGTCATGTTTTCCTAAATTTGACTTGGCCAAAGAGCTTGACCAAGTCCACACTTACTTTTTTTTCATTGCAACCACAGATGTAGCTGTGAATACAATTAATTCCAGTAGGTTCAATATGCTTCTAAGCGTATTCTTGGGGATTCATAACTGCCCTCGCATATAACTCCCCTTACTGTCTCACATATCCCCCACTCCCCTATGTTCAAACTTGTGGGGTTGCACATTTGTTACGGTACAGGGTGCCCACGTCAGGACATCTGTATTCCCTTGCGACTTCCCAGCTTGATGTTCCACGGAAAAACTGATATTTTGTAAGGACAGAAACATCTGGTGAACTGAGCATTCCTCTCCTTAACATTTTGCATCCAGACCAAGGTTGAATTGTCTGTTACCAAGCTAAACAGCTCTTACCTGGCCAATCACGTATCCAAAGTACTGAGTTTCCTAGAGACCTAATGCATATTTTTGGGGTTTGCTGTCAAGCCTGTGGTTCGGACCAAATCCACTAGCGTTTGTACTTGGAACAAGTGTTTGACAATCGGTACTAAAGATATCATCCAAATACGCTGACACAAACTTCTGATGGGGCTGCAACATTATATCCCATGTAACCCAAAAGGCAAAACGACATAGTGATAGAAACCCTCCGGCGCTATAAAACAGGTATTTTTCTTCGCCGTCTGTCAGACACCTGCCAGTACCCCTTGGTCAGATCAAGTGTCGTGAAGTACTGGGCCTGCCCCAGTCTCTCAATTAGCTCGTTCATCTGGGGCACTGGATAAAGGTCATACTTAAACACTTCATTCAATTTTCGGACGTCGTTACAAAATTGTAACGATCTGTCCGGCTTAGTAATCCGTACAATGGGGCTGGCCTACTCACTCCGGGACTCCTCAATAACTCCTAGCTGGAGCATTTGTTTCATCTCAGTCTCAATGGTTTGCCTCCGGCATATGGTACGGATTCTTATGACAGGTGTCGCATCTGTAAACATACATGCCCAGTCAATCCTTGCTTTTAGCAGATTTACGTGATACAGTTGTTCAGGTTTTCTCTTCCCAGGCTACTATGTAATTCACCTGCCCAACCTTTTACCAGACTTCATATGACCATTGCCACTTGACCATGAGCTTACTTTCTGTTGTCTGCATGAAGAGTAATACCTGATCCCTTGTTTGAAGGACCTGACTGTTTTTTCACTATAGGCACTACTGCGGGGATCTTGTCTTCCACACTTGTCATGTGCTCTTACGCTTTTCAGGGGGGTAGGCTCCTGTTCCCATGTCTCTTTGGCTATGTCCAGCAGCCCCCTAGGGTGCCTGCCATATAATATCTCAAAGGGTGAGAGTCCCATTGAAGTTTGTGGTACCTCGTGGACAGAAAATATTAAATAGTGCAGTAACATGTCTTAATCCCTCTGTCTTAATCCCTCCCATCCTTGGAGACAACCTTTTTAGCATGGATTTAAGGGTTTTGTTAATCCTTTCAACTAATTCATCGGTCTGTGGATGACATACTGACATGCACAGTTGTTTTATCTGGAGTAGCTTACACAGTTCCTTTGTCACTTTGAACATAAAAGGAGTCCCCTGATCAGTAAAGGATCTCTTTAGGTAGCTAAAGGTGGCAAAACATGGAAAACAACTCCCCAGCGATAAGTTTAGCTGAGGTGCAGAGAAGGGGAATTGCCTCCGGGTAACGGGGCTGGTATAATATACTTCCACCAATATGTGTTGGTGGCCATGGTCAGATTTTACTATTGGCCCCACCAGATCCTTAGCAATCTGCTCAAAAGGTAACTCTATATTGGACAGAGGTACCAATGGACTACGGAAGCTAGCGGTGGGTGTGGCAAGCTGACATGACTCACAAAACCTCTATATCTTAGTGTAAATGCCAGGCCAAAAGAACCACTGTAAAAAAAAAACCTTGTTGCATCTTTTTAACCCCAAGGTGCCCACCCAGCATGTGTATGAGTCATTTCAAGTACCGCCCGATGGTAGGATTGGGGCACTACCAGCTGTTCCACCACTTCATCCTGGATTTTTTCAAACTCTATATAGCAAATCCTGTTTGAACACCATGAGTGGAAAACTGCCTCTGCACCCGGGTGCTGAGCTACCCCATTTACTTCTATCATCTTTTCCCGTGTCCGGGTCAGAGTGGGATTCTGGAGCTGGGCTGTGCCAAAAGTCTCCTGGGATACTTCCTTATTCGGGATTGATGGGGTCTCTTAAACGTTTCCTGCCAATACCTCTAGGGGAAACCTATCGGGTTTACATTCTGTATCTAGGTGGGTGACCCCTATGGCAGGTATCCCTGACTCTGCATCTTTGGATTCTGCACCCGGACAGACTTTTATCCTGGGAAGGTTAACTTTACTGTCCCTTAAGAACCAAAACAGGGGTAAGGCTTTTCCCAACACAGTCTAGTAAGGAAGGGTTTTGACTACCCGAAACATGCACTTCCTGAGCCTCATCTACAAGGTGTGCCCCTGTGCAGTTGCCAAAGAAAGTGCGTGGAGTAGCCCGTCCAGTAACAGACCTAGCTAATTGGGCCTCGTGGCTGCACCCCAATACTAGGTCTAATTATTTTTAAGTGGAAATCTGGCCTTCTGATTTATCACTGAAACAATTTTATCACAAATGATTTAAGAGTAGCAAATGGTGCCTCTGGAGACTGCCATACACTTTTTGCCCAATCTAGTTGGATGCTGGAACATCAATTTCACACAGGACAGGATTCTATCTATTTAACTGACAAGTTCCCTTTCAGTACCAGCTCTAGCACATGAACGACCTCTCTGCACTGTGACACTGAGATAAAACAAGATATATGCTTTCTATATATGGCCAAGGACATGTGAGTTCAGCAGCCAATCACAGAAGACCTTTGTGTGATTATGTTGTGGATGATTTCTGCGGCCTAATTGGCTGCCGGAATCAACACACACACAAAGTTATAGGAAAAAAAAGAGCGCGCCGATCCTCTAACCTCTACACACCCCTCCCCTCATCAAACACGTCCCTCTCGTTCATCATATAGCACTGATATCCTAGCCAATTTAACAGCAAATGCATTAGTGGAACTGTGATGATTTACCGAACTGTGAGCGATTTTTGCAGAGTTTCAGTAAAAATGCTCGTGAAAGCGAACACGAATCTGAATGTGCTACGTTGGTGCCAAATTTGAGATTGGCGAAAGTTTTCCAAACAAGATCGATCATCTCTAGTCATAACCCCTTTACTAAATAAAAACCATCTCTTTCAGAACTTCTCTTACTACAGACCTGTCTAAATTTCTTTTCATTTCTAAACTCATGGAACGCTAGGTCATCTCTTGTCTAATCTAATCTTTCAGATAACGTGCTTCTTGACTTTTTATAGTACGGTTTACACTTTTTACATTATGGCTGCAGACCTGCTATGAGTCGCACAGGCGATCATGTGATCGCAGCCTCTATTCTCCCATGGATATTATTGAGGCAATTAGAAATAAAATGTTTTTAAAAATATTTAAAAAATATAAAAGTTCAAATCACCCCCGTTTTGCCCCATACAAAATAAAGCAATAAAAAAAATACATATTTGGTATCGCCCTGTTTAGACTCGCACGATCTTTCAAAATATAAAAAGAATTAATCCGATCGGTAAACGACGTAATGAGAAAAAATAAAAATTCCAGAATTGAGTTTATTGCTTGCCGCAACATTGCAATAAAATGCAAGAACAGATGATGAAAACATCGCATCTACCCCAAAATGGTATCAATAAAAACGTCAGCTCAGCACGCAAAAAATAAGCCCTCACCCAACCCTAGATCTGAAGAAATTAAGACGTTACGGGTCTCAGAAAATGGCACCTTTTTTTTTGTAAACTTTGGATTTTTTTTTACCACTGAAATAAAAAAAGAACCTGGACATGTTTGGCTTATATGAAATCATAATTGCAGGTCTGTTTAAGTATTTGGTGTACACGGTAAAAAATGGCCCAAAAAGCAATTGCGGAATTACACTTCTTTTGCAATTTCACCGCACTTTGAATTTTTTTACAGTTTTCCAGTACATGATATAATAAAACCAATAATGTTGTACAAAAGTACAACTCGTTCTGCAAAAAAGAAGCCCTTATACAGCCATAGTGATGGAAAAATAAAAACAAGTTAGGGCTCTGGGAAGACAGGGAGCAAAAATAAATGGAAACTGAAAAAACCCAAGGTCGTGAAGGGGTTAAAGCCCTATTGAACATGTTACATTTGCACCCATTAGCTTTAAGTGGTGCAGCTGCAAATCTGTATATTTTTGGAGTAGTACTGTATGATACTACTCTCACATATTCATAAATAATTTATAATATTTCTAATATTTAATATTTAAAGGTCTGAAAGAGGTAAGTGACACACTACAAAAATGTTTGGGCAAACCGATATGAAGGAAAGAAATGCTAAATAATCTAAATTAAAAGAATTCCATGCCTAAGGGTTAGTAATTGGATTAGAATACAGTATGCAGTATTGAGTACTGAGTATATTACAGAATAAAAGGAAAATAAAGGCTGATAAACTAAAATTATACATTTCATGTGAAATATTTTAAAAAATACGATGGGAGATTTAAAAAGCAAAATGAGGCAGAACTCTGGTGTAGTTTGCACAAAAAAATGTATTTCATGACTTGCACCATGTTTATTATGTATTTTAGCCATATTCTGAGCCTTACCCATATTCTGACCTCTCTTTGAAAAGGTGTCAGGTTTAGCAGAAAGAGGCATAACTTAAAAAACAAAACTATATGCAAAAAATGTACAAATTTGTGCCACAAAGTAGGCCTATAGGTGGTATAAATTAGACGTCAATTTAAAACTGCTGTAATTTATCAAACCGCATGGACCACTTTGTGTGTGTAGACTGTTTGTTGTCTAAGGGCATGTTCACACCTGGTGTCTTTTCTGCAGTGTATTTGGTACGTAAAGCACAGGTTTTACAGTAGAGGCATGATCAATGAGGTTTATGAAATCTCATTTTCACTTTAAGTTTTTCTCTGTGCGAATTTTGAGACCTGCTGTGTTTTTGCCAAGATGCAACATGTAAATTCTTGCAGCATTTTTGCAGTTCATTTCACTCATTAAAATGAATGGATGAAAAATGCTAATAAAAATGCCTCAAAACACATGTAAGTATGCACATTAAATGGGTCAAATGCATGTGTATTGCATACAACATTTTTCCTACCAGAATGCAGAAGAGAATGCTGCAAAAAGTCACGTGTGAACATAGCCTAACAGTCTTGATAAAGATGCCCCAATATTTAAACAGCAATGCTTATCTCGCACCATCAGGTATCTATAAATCTTAGAACTAGCCCCTTAATTTCTGTGTTCCTAAAACATTTCTAAAGCACCTAATATCCAATTTAAGATCATTTTTTGTAAAATAGTCATTTCTTGTTAATTACATTGTATCTACAGAAAGAATATAAATTATAGTAACATAAAATGTGCTTAAATAAGAAAGATGAGCATTATAAATCCTTATTAGTTTTCTTTTTACGTCTAGTAATTAATTAATTTACCTTCTGCATCCCCAAGGTCCCACGTCCCTTTGACCTGTGAGAAGCACCACAACGTCTCCTGAGTAAAGTTCTCAAATCCTAGTAAAAAAACCACCATGATCTAAATATGTAGCGTAAAGTATGTAGCAGAATATTTATAGCAAACCATCCAATACTTACCGGTTAGCATGCTTTTAATGTACGATTTGCCAATTCTCTGGAGAGTAGCTTTCCTTCTAAGATCTGAGTGTATCTGTTCCCTATCTGTTGGCTTTCTTTGTATGCTGCCTGAGCACAATGTTAGCTTCATGTAAGTCTGGTTCAATTGGAGTCAGTCCCCTGCACATCAGTGAAAGCATCACAGAGAAGTATGAAGGCCTGTAGTCACAGTATGCTTCTGAAAATATGTTATAGAATACTAATCTAATGCGGTGGAGAAAATGCACAGCACACTAAAAATAAACTCAAAACAGCCAAAGGCCTAAGTTTTCTTTATTAGCATTTATCTAAGCAAACTTAATACAGTAGTGATGAATTAATACAGATTAGGTATGCAAATTGCCTCTTCAAACAAAAAGGGCTTGTACTCTATAGCGCCACCTATTGGAAGTAGCGATCCTACAAGTCTCAATCAACCCTTTAACGAGTCTTGTAATATGACTTAGGATAAAAGCCAAATCAGAATCTCCATTTGCAGACACGGTGTTTCGGACTATTGGTCCTCGTCAGTGCAAAGTAGGAGAGATCTGATTTGGCTAGATGAGAGGCTCTGGACTGGGGTCTAGGGGGTAAGGTTACTCCTTGTGGAGAGTGACATACTAGCTCTGGCGTGTCGAGGTAAGGAGGCTTATTCGCCGTGCAATGCTCCTCTGGGAAATTTTAATATGCAAATTGCCTCTTCAAACAAAGTGGACTTGTAGTCTATAGCGCCACCTATTGGAAGTAGCGATCCTACAAGTCACAATCAACCCTTTAACGAGTCTTGTAATATGACTTAGGATAAAAGCCAAATCAGAATCTCCATTTGCAGACACGGTGTTTTAGGTATAAATTTGCATTATGAAATACTCAAAACAGATTGGCTATTGTGTTTAACCCCTTTACCCCCAAGGGTGGTTTGCATGTTAATGACCAGGCCAATTTTTACAGTTCTGACCACTGTCCCTTTATGAGGTAATAACTCTGGAACGTTTAAACGAATCTTGGGGGTTCTGAGATTGTTTTTTTCATAACATATTGTACTTCATGGCAGTGGCAACATTTTTTCGATATACAGTAATTTGTGTAAATTTGTGAAAATAATGGAAATTTGGCAAAAAATTTTGAAAATTTCGCAATTTTCAAAATTTTAATTTTTATGCACCTAAAATCAGAGAGATATATATCGCATAAAATAGTTAATAAATAACACTTCCCACATGTCTACTTTACATCAGCACAATTTTGGAACCAACATTTTTTTTGTTAGGAAGTTATAAAGGTTAAAAGTTGACCAGCGATTTCTTATTTTTACACCATTTTTTTTTTTTTAGGCACCACATCACATTTGAAGTCACTTTGAGGGGTCTATATGATAGAAAATACCCAAAAGTGACACCATTCTAGAAACTGCACCCCTGAAGGTGCCCAAAACCACATTCATGAAGTTTATTAACCCTTCAGGTGCTTCAATAAAAATTTTGTAATGTTTAAAAAAAATGAACATTTAACTTTTTTTCACAAAAAAATTATTTCAGATCCAATTTTTTTTCTTTACCAAGGGTACCAGAAGAAATTGGACCCCAAAAGTTGTTGAGTAATTTGTCCTGAGTACGCTGATACCTCATGTGGGGGGAACCACTGTTTGTGCGCATTGCAGAGCTCAGAAGGGAAGGAGCGCAGTTTGACTTTTCAATGCAAAATTGGCTGGAGTTGAGATCAGATGCCATGTCACGTTTGGAGAGCCCCTGATATGCCTAAACAGTGGAAACCCCCCACAAGTGACCCCGTTATTGAAACTAGACCCCCTAAGGAACTTATATAGATGTATGCTGAGTAGTGTTGAGCGATACGATACTGCAAATATCGGGTATCGGCCGATATTAGCTGGATCGGGCTTTCGATTCCGAGTACCGATATTTTCGTCATATCGGATACCGGAATCGGATTTGTCACTGTCACTGTGAGTGTCCGTCGGTCGGGTCTGTCAGGAGTCAGCGGCACTTACCCGGCAGAAGATCTCCGGCGGTCACGTCCTGGACTGCTTGATGGCCGCCATTATCTTCTCCCTGGCGGTCACATGCAGTTTTTCGCGATAACTGCAGTGACTGCAGGGTAATCCCGGCCGTAAACCAGTCCGATGACGTCACCGCCGGGGAAGCAGGTAATCAGCTGTGCTGCGCCGGGATGACAGGTTCTGCCTGCCTGCCTGCCTCTGATGTCATTCTGATGTAGCAGAGCTGGATCATCGTCGGACAGGTGGTATACTGCTGTTTTTTTTTTTCCATTTTTTTACAGGAGATCGATGACGTCGCAGGATGAGACTGTAATAAAAGTAATGAAAATTGTGTTGTTTTTTTTATTAAATTAAAAAACTTTTTTATGAACATTCACCCGTCCGGGTACATCAACAATTTAACTATTTACATACAGGGACCCTGTCCGGGTTATTTATAATTCTTTGGCAGGGGTGTTCCAGGTACCACCTGGTACTCTTCTGATGCTTGCCAAACATCCGAGACACCAAGGACCACCAGGACCTGATGACGTCGTGTGGCCTGTACAGTCAAGTCGTGACCCGCTATCTGTGTCTGTGTGGCCACCTCTTTCATCTCCCTCCGGGTCTGGAGCCCTATGTCCCGGACTGAACGAACCCCAGGGGGCCTAACAGGCGCCGGGTACGGGCCAGCTATCATTATCATGTCCATAGCTGGGGCTGCTGAGGAGACCACTGAGGGAGGCTGGGGAGATTTACGGCGTGGGGTGGGCACTTGTGCAGAGGCCTGGATGTGGGAGGCTGAAGGCTCCGAGGGTCTCACAGGTTCCTGACACTCTGGGGACCAGGGGTCGCACCTGGTGACATTTAGGGCATACCATCCATTGTAACCCCAGTGTCGGGTGTAACTTACCAAGTCTCCTGGCAACAGGTCCCTCCCCGGGTGTCCTTCTGGGAGGTGAGTCTCCACGTCCCGCCGGGTCAACACTTCTAAATAAAGTCCAGGCTCCTGGATGAAGCCCCAACCAGCTTTCAATTTAAAGCTCCGTACTGCACCCTTACGCCGCGGCTCCCTCAGGGTTCCTTTATCTTTTCTCATCCGGTCCTTATCTGCCCGGTCCTTCTCGATGTGACGTTGGCGAAGCTTCTGGGATTCGCGCTGCTCCCTTTGTCGCTCGGCTTCTCTCTCCCGACGTCTCCACTCTTCCTCCTGACGCCGGTTGTAATTCTCCTCCACCAGCATCTCCATGTCTCCACCATCAAACTGCAGCTTACGATGTCCGGTTTGCGGCAGCTCTCCTGGCGCCCGACAGTCCTGGCGGCGCTCACCTGCGGAGGAAGCAGCCGGCTCTGGAACAGATGACAGTCGGGGCTCCGGTACAGACAGGTAGACCTCTGGTGCCTGCGCGGCCTCCTCCATGAGGACGGGTGTCGCTTCTTCTGTCTCAGCGACGGGGGCAGACAGCGGGATCTGGGGTGCTGCCGGTGCAGAGGTTTTTGCAGGAACGGGTGCCTCCACTGCGACAACGTCAACCGGATCACATTGCAAGGGCCCAGCACGGACTCCTCTACTAGAACGGGTGCCTCACCTTCCGGTACAGACACTTCAGGTAAGAGGGATTGGCGCCGCTCCAAGTTTAGTTTTAGGGCACGCCAGCTGGCTTCCATCCTGGCGACCTCCTCCCGGTGCCGGGCCAGGCCTCTTAGGGTATCCTCCGCTTTTTGCAGCGTAGGAGGGTTTCCAGGCCGGGTGCCCAACGGTGGTTCCGTGGCGATCGGGTCGCTTCCGTGGGGGGAGAGCTCTGACTGCTCCATCCCTTCACACTTCTGCTCGTGTCCATTAGCCATCTCTGCCAAGTCACATGTGTCATTAGCATCTGGAGAGGGCCCCTCTTTTGTAGTGAGGCAGGACCTTCGTGTTAGTTTCCGCACACTGAGGAGGATGAGGAGGCGGAACTCAAGAGCTGTGGGGCACGATCTTACATTGCAGTACCATTTAGAGTGGTCGGCCATCATTTTCGCGCCACTGAGTGAGTGTACACCCACGAAGAGCACGCCCTTCTTCTTCACCAGTGCCTCGTCGTGACGCAGATATGGCGGAAAAATGGCAAATACATTCTCTGATGATTTTAGCAATTCTCAAGCACAAAACCAGTTCAATTCAGGCACACAGGACTCGCTTATAGCGAGCTACAGAATCCTGTTCGTGACGCCAAAGTTGAGTCGCACAGAGCCAGAGGTTTTGGGGGTACTCGGCACCGAGCCTGTCGACTTCTATGAGGTATGTCACGGCTTTACCCGGCAATTGAATCAGAGTCTATTTTACTATGTAGAAGTGTATAAACTATAAATATATGTATATATATATGTCACAATGACATGTATGTATATATATATATATATATATATATATATATATATGTATGTATTCTATGTGTGTATATTTTGTGTTTACAACGAAAGAAAGTGTTTTTTTAGTTGCGATATTTTGTTCCCATAGACTTACATGGGACTTTCGGAATCGGATATCGACGATATTTAGTGATATCGGCGATACCATTCCGATCCGATATTTTTAGATATCGAGCAGTATCGCTCAACACTAATGCTGAGCACTTTGAACTCCCAAGTGCTTCATAGAAGTTTATAACGTAGAGCCGTAAAAATAGAAAATCATATTTTTTTCACAAAAATGATATTTTCGCCCTCAATTTTTTATTTTCCCAATGGTAACAGGAGAAATTGGACCCCAAAAAATTGTTGAGCAATTTGTCCTGAGTATGTTCATACCCTATATGTGGGGGTAAACCACTGTTTGGGCGCAAGGCAGAGATCGGAAGGGAAGGAGCACAGTTTGACTCTTTCAACGCAAAATTGGCTGGAATTTAGATCAGATGCCATGTCGCATTTGGAGAGCCCCTGATGTGCCTAAACAGTGGAAACCCCTAATTCTAACTCCAACCCTAACCACAACACACCCCTAACCCCCACCCTAACATAACCCTAACCCCAACCCTAACCCTAATCCCAATCATAACTAATCCAAACCCTAACCCCAACTATAGCCCAACCCCAAACCTAACTTTAGCCCCAATCCTAACCCTAACTTTAGCCCCAACCCTAACTTTAGCCCCAACCCTAAGACTAACTTTAGCCCCAACCCTAACTTTAGCCCCAACCCTAACTTTAGCCCCAACCCTAACTTTAGCTATAACCCTAATGGGAAAGTGGAAATAAATACTTTTTTAATTTTATTATTTTTCCCTAACTAAGGAGGTGATAAAGGGGGGTTTGATTTACTATTTATAGTGGGTTTTTATGTTTGGCAGCTGTCACATGCTAAAAGATGCTTTTTAAATAGTTTTTTGCATCACCACATTTTGAGAGCTATAATTTTTCCATATTTTGGCCCACAGAGTCAAGTGAGGTCTTGTTTTTTGCGTGACGAGTTGACTTTTTTTTATTGGTACCATTTTCGGGCACATGACATTTTTTGATCACTATCTATTCCGATTTTTGGGAGACTGAATGAGCAAAAAACAGAAGTTCAGGAATTTCTTTTGGGGGAGGCGTTTACACCGTTGCGCGTGTGGTAAAATTGATAAGGCAATTTTGTTCATCGGGTCAGTACGATAACAGCGATACCTCATTTATATCATTTTTTTATGTTTTGGCGCTTTTATATAATAAAAAGTATTTCATAGAAAAAATAATTATTTTG
Source organism: Oophaga sylvatica (assembly GCA_033576555.1). NCBI lineage: Eukaryota > Metazoa > Chordata > Amphibia > Anura > Dendrobatidae > Oophaga > Oophaga sylvatica. Next base: position 121,521,734 of record JARQOD010000004.1, read on the forward strand.
GCATCACTTTATTCTGAGAGCTATAACTTATTTATTTTTTTGCAGATGATGCTGTATGGTGGCTTGTTTTTTGTGGGACAGGATGACATTTTCAGCGGTATTATGTATATTTATATCTGTCTTTTTGATCGCGTGTTATTCCACTTTTTGTTTGGCGGTATGATAAAGCATTATTTTTTCCCTTGGTTTTTTTTTTATGATGTTCACTAAAGGGGTTAATTAGTGGGACAGTTTTATAGGTTGGGTCGTTACGGACACAGCGATACCAAATATGTGGACTTCTACTGTTTAGATTTGTTTTTATTCAAATATTTATTTAGTTATATAATAAATATTGATTTTTTTTTTAAATTTTTACAATTTTAATTTTTTTAAATTTAATTTTACACTTTGTCCCACAATGGGACAATGATTTTGTGCAGGCTTATCGCTTCTATAGAATGCAGATGAAGCAGCATCTGCATGCTATATAAGCTGTCAGCCCTGCAGCTCCTCTACACTAACTGCGCATGACAGGAAGTTTCACAGCTTTGGAGACCCGGATGTCGTCACGATGGCACGCCACGAGGTCTCCAATCCAAAGGTAGAGGACCTCTCAGGCCCTGTGCCGGCTCCATAATGCTGTAATCATGCTTGATCGCAATGTACCGGCGGTTAAAGTGGCGGGAGCAGTCTGTGACCGCACCTGGCACTTACTGCCGGGTGTCAGCTGTGAGAATCAGTTAACACCCAGCTGCGATTGGCTGCACTCCCCGTGAGTGCGGCTGATCGCACATGACGTACTATCCCGTCCATGGGAATTAAAGCCCAGGTTACATGGACGAGGCAGTATGTCTAATGTTAGAAAGGGGTTAATGCTGGATTCAAAAGTATAAATTCCATTTTATAGAATTAATCCAGTGGCTATCAGGCAAAACAAAAAACTATTCTAACCTTTAACCCTTTTCCGACCTTAGATGTAGCCATACTTCCTTGTTGGGGAGGACTCTCCAACCTTGGATGTATGGATACATCAAGCCGATTCTGCGCGCACAGGAGTTGAGTGCACGATTGCCGCCGGGTGTGACACATTACACCTGGCTCTCACTGCAAGGAGCAGTGCCTGCACCGCTACCAGCAGTTAAGCCCCCGAAATGCTACTATTGATATCGATCACAGCATTTAGAAAGCAGGAGCGGGAGGGAGCATAACTGAAATTAATATATTAGACAAAGCACTTCCCATAATCTGTAAGTATAAAAGGCATGAGAGAGACCTCTCCACAAGGAGGATGGGTAATGGCATGTGGAGATGATAAATGGGCTACAGTGTAAAATGAAAGTTGTGATAAATTATGCTTACAAAGATGGGTTTTAAGTTGCTGATATATGTAGAGCATCAGATGGACTGTAGGGATTATAGAGGAGGGAGAGGAATAGAAGTCCTAAAATAGAGAGTATGAGGTAGAGATAAAATTGGATGAGAAAGTTCATGAGCACACTTGCATTGTGTTTGGACTAATATCTAGAGCAATAGTCATTTGCAAATTGCTGATTCCCAGGTAACAATTGCAGCACCTGGAGAGCCACTGGTTGGAAACCACAAATCAAGAGATTACTGGGATTAAAACCTCAATTCATAAAGATCTCAAATTTTCTTGTTGGTCTTGATAAGTGGGAGTGGAGAAGTCAGACACTCCCGATTTATGAAGAGGTGCACATCTCTTAATGAATCAAGAGAGTCTGAAAAGCAGCAAAAGCCTCTGTATGCTACGCCAGCAATCATACTTCAGTCCCTGACTGGAGTAAGATTTCTGGCATAAGTAATGCCGTAGTATCATGCTGTGCCCACCTCAATGACACTCCAGCTCCTTCTAACTCAGCCCATTTTGTCATAGCTGGGAGAAACTGGCATGTAAATGCCAAAAGTTGCAAAATGTTTGCTCAATTCTGAATTACACCAAAATTTTGCTATTTTTCAAAGCAATTTACACTGGAATTATGGCAAAAATGATTTAATGAATCAGGACCAAGGTATGGAAGCTTCAGGATAAGCAAAGTTGAACAAACCTGCATCAGAGATGCAAACTACATATGGGGAAACCCCTCCGACTTGAATCCCTTGAGTAGACTCTGTTGTCTGTCTAACTCCCACCCCATTTAGCTCTGTCAAATTTTCAAAATTGTGGTGGCACAAGCTGCAATTACAGAAAGAAAGAGGGCAGCACCTCACAATAACCAGGGATCCACCTCTCACAGACAACAATCATAGTATGTGTGCGACCTGGGATCACCAGATAAAAATAAATGAATTATTAACAGAACATGCCAAACAAGACTGTCACAATCCATTTTTGGATCCGTGGCAGATCTGGATTCTCACATTAAAACTTTTTTCCTTTCAGGCCATTGGGGGTTAATTAATGTCTGGTTTTTCCCCCGGTGGCCACTGTTGTAATTACATTGCTGCTGAGTTTGTTGATGCTGGTGGTGACCACTCCCACCATCCTTTAAAAGATCACCTGATGCATCAGCTGACTGTTGGTGATACACTTCCTATTTGGAGACCAACCAAGCTGGAGTCATGAGCTTTCTGGTGCTACAGCTGTATACTGTGATCTGGTGCCTTACTCTGCTGTGCGGTGCATTGCAGCAGAGAAAGCTAAGTTTTGTTTTTTAGTTTCCTTGTCCCCTAGGTGTCTGTCTTTCCTTTCCTTTTGTATTATTAGTGTAGTGGTGTGACTAGTGCTCTCACCAGCCTGCTCCCTACATAGGGATTAGCGCAGGGTATGTGAGGGTTAAAGCTTTTATGCTCGGCGACAGGGTGAAATAACCCATATAAGGATGATAGGGAGATCAGGGCACAGACTTGGGTGAGTGCAGGAGGTGTCCATTTCCCTCGTTCCCTACCACAGGGCCCACCGTTGTAATTGTGTCCCCGGTGTTTCTCTTGTTTGTTTTGCCTTGTGGTGACCGACCAACCGTTGGGTCACTTCACACCAGGATAGTCACTTTGTGACATTGACATTAAAAACAATGAAAGAAACATAAGTAGCTAAACAAATCAACCGGACCACAATATTGTAATGTAACTGGTCCAATCCTAAATCTGCTAGATATCAAAAAGGTCACCAAACCAATTCATCTAGTGAAATTGCATATTTATAATGCAAATATACTAACACAGAAAAAACCTATAGGTAAATAGAATTGACATGTAATCTGGATCAAGTGTTAATGCAATATCAAGGGCATGTAATATCTGCAATGTTGGGAGAATATGCTATAAAAAAAACCTTCCAACCATGTTACATTAATATGTGTTAAGTGCAGCCGCATTAAAACAATAAAATACATGTGCAATGAACTAGATACATGTGGTATGAGAGATACTAAGTGGCAACCTGCAAAAGAAATTCACTCGGGAATAATACATCCAAAATTCAGAGTTCATATAGACATGATAAATGCTGCTGGCACAGAAAAAAGGAGTGAATGGAAAAAAATATTAAGTCTGCCAGAGACCTGCCTCAATAGTGTGGTAGCTCGGCTCACTCGGCTGCCACGGAGGTATTCACAGGAACACTGGGGCTTTAAGTATGTTCTTGGTTTATTAGACCATAAACCAAGTTTTGAACACACAGTAAACACAGCCCCCTGGGCAAAACGACAAAACAAAACGGTAGCACTACGTGGAGTCCTTACATTCGTTGGGCTCAGCCCACTCAGGGTTAGCAATGTTCTTTAGCAAACATCACATGCACAAACACTTTCCTGGAGTTATTCCTCTCCAGGCACTCAGCACCCAGACTGCCTATTTTAAACCCAGACCATGTGACTCCTCACTCATGTGACTGATCACATGACTGTCACATCACACAGGTCTTGTCAGCACACAGTATTGCTGACTATGCCGATGGAGATAAGGTGGACATTCTACCAC
>JARQOD010000004.1:121525754-121556316 GCA_033576555.1 Oophaga sylvatica
GGACTTATATTCTGTTGTTTAAGTGTTCCCTTTTATTTTTTTGAGCAGTGTATATATATATATATATATATATATATATATATTTATTGTATATAAATAATTCTGAGCAGCGTTCAGGGTTCTGTTGGCCCATAATGCAACTGAGCACTGTGAAGGGGCTTGGAGCCAATTGCTCATAGTCTTTGCCACCTTGGCAGGCCTCTCAAAAGACGTTCCTGCAGAAAACCTGCTCTCTTTATCCAACTGTGTGCTGATCTGCCGACTGGCCGATATTGAAGGTTCCCGTCTCTTATAACATTGATCTGACCAGCTTGAACCTGACGAACTGAACTGCCGGTGTTTGCTAAGGGAGCGTGCCACCACGAGGATCTGGACTGACCTGATCTCCTACCGGAACTTGAAGCTCTAGAATGTCTGGATCTATGCCATTTGTACTAGAGGCTCTGCTTCTCTCACGCACAGCAGAGTCCTTGGAATGAGACTGGGACAGGGATCTGGCATCGACCCCTTGATTACTAAGTGGCAAGAGACTGGTTGTGATTGTTTGAGGTAAGTTGGTATTAGGAAGGCGAGTGGGAGCATCAAATAATGATGAGTCATTTATATTAGCCATGAACAGGGACAATCAAACCCTCCTACGTAGCTCCAGGGCTAATGGTTCCCTAGTCGAGGAGGAGCTATTTATATTTCACATAGCAGCTGCATCATGTGGCTGCAAGATTTGAAAATGGCACAGGGTAAAAAGTGGGTGGGGCCAAAACGCCTGCGCTGCCGAGCACGTGGAGATATAAGGCGCCTGATGTAGCATGGGCATTGCCTAATGGAGGGCACTCTGTCTACCCTGCTCAGGGGACTGGGGCTAAGCCTCGTCAGCGGGTGAGAGCACCGTGCCGACCGCCGGCTACTCACACACTCCTGTACCTCTGGAAGGGAAGGAGCAGTCAGCGCCAGCGGAGAGACGAGTCCCGACAACAGCCAGGTAAGGCTAATTTCACACTAGTGTTCGGCAGGGCTGTGTACTTCCTCTATCAAGCCCCCCCACTGCTGCACCTCTTCCTTTCAGCGCCGCCTATGTCTGTATGTGTCCTGCATACACTATCTTTAACATTGGGTACGCTAGCCATTGGGATGTATGCAGATGCATCTACATGCGTCGTTTTGATGCTGCGCCGAACTGAGTCGAACACAACATGTTGCATTTTGTTGCAGTTGGTGCAGCATCAAAATGATGCATGTGGAGGCATCCGCATACATCTGCATGGCCTGCGCACCCAATGTTAGGCCGGCTTCACATTTACGGATGGCAGAGCTGCGGAGTTCTGCGGACTTCCTCCGTGAAGCCCTGCCCACTGCCGCACCTCCTCCATTCAGCTCCGCCTACGTCTGCATGCAGCCTGCGTACCTATCTTAAACATTGGGTACGCAGGCCATGCGGATGTATGCGCATGCCTCCGCATGCGTCATTTTGACGATATGGCGACTGCAACAAATTGCAACATGTTGCGTTCGACGCAAGTTGCTGCATGGTCAAAACAACGCATGCCAGGCATACGCGCTTCTGTGATAGTTAATTACATCATTACGGGACATAATGGGTGTTTTGCTTTGGTGTGGGTGTTTTTTGTTTCAATGACATTAATTTATTCTGCTGAAGTGGGATTTCCCATGGACTGTTAAGGTACTGCCACACTTAGTGATCTCGTTAGCGATCTCAATAACGACGCAAACTAATGAGATCGTTTTTGTGATCGTTTTAATGTCTCTAGTAGCTGCCACACTTAGTGATCTCGTTAACGACTCAAAAGCGGATAGCGATCTCATTAACGACTTTAACGGTCATTGCGATGTAAAAAACAGCGCACATCGCTCACAAAGGTGCCAGACACCGATATAGGCTCACCAGCGGACGCCAACGATCTAAATACGGTCCAGAACTCTAGTGAACGATCAGCGAGATCACAGCAGGGCCACGTCGTTGCTACATGCCACACACGTTAGCGTCACGAACGAGATCGCTAAATAGTGACGTATTTTAGCGATCTCGTTAGCGACGCTGTTTAGTGTGGCATACCCTTTAAGTCCCTCTTTATCTTTGTCTAGCACCTTTCTTTTGTTTTCTGTTTTTGTTAATAAAGGATGTGATTTACAATATACCATTGTGTGGTACCAATTTTTTCATTTTGGTTACTATAAAAGTGACACAGCCGCAAATCATGTAGTTGCGGCGACACAAAATAAATCTCCGAGCACTCCCAAACTACTCAGAGAACACCCGTGCATGCTCATAAATCTCGAGTAACGAGCATACTCCCTCATCACTAGTGCTTATGAAAAGAACAGAATTGTAGCTGCTTTTAGGCCAGGGTCACACTTGCGAGACACTCACATAAGTCTCACACCTCAATACACGGCACTGCCACCAGCACTCGTGACCAGAACGTTTAGCTGCATAGAAATACATGCAGCCGCACACTTCGGTCCCGAATGCCGGCGGCAGTGTCGGGTAGCGAGGTGCGAGACTCGTGTGAGTTTCTCGCAAGTGTAACCCCGGCTTAGTCAGGATTCAACCACATTAACATTTCTTTTAAGTACAACAGCCCTTCTTGGGGCTTATGGTAATGGTAATACTGCTGAAAGGATAGTGTAGTACAAGATAGGCTGAATTGCACATCCTTTATGCTGCAGTCTGCAACTTATACCAAAACCCCTTTTCAGGGCTAATAATCTTTTTATTCTTAATTCTGAAAATTGTTCTGATCACAGAAATATTATACACTATTTTTACTGTGGCAGTTGTGTTTCAATAGCATACAGCCATAATTGGTTGGATCTTAATAGCACTGCTATATTGATACTGCAATATTATACGTCCATCTAAGGTGTGCAAATTTTCCTGCAACAATAATACTGCAATTTTTTTTTTAGTGAAATTTTATACGGCATTTTTCATGCTAGAGTTGGTCCTCAAAACCCAAAATCTTTTGTTAAGATAATAGCATTGCTTTATTGATAGTGCAGTCTTATTCGTCCATCTGAATTGGGCAAATTTTCCTGGCATTGTTAAAACTGTATGCAACGTTTTCTCAACAAGGATATATTTTATATAACTTGAAATGGGCAAGGTGTGTGGCAAGGGACGGGGAAGTGGACTTGATGCTGATGGTCAGCGCATAGGCTACGGCCGTGGGCAAGGTGAAACTGTTTTCAAATGAGAGAAAAAAAAATTTCCTGCACCACGATATAGTGAAGATCCGTTCTTTATCCGCCCAAAGTTACAAAATAGAGGATAAAAGTATCAGCATAATAGTGCGTTATCAATGTGTTTCAGGTGTCACAGCACCCTTATTCATGAATAAGTGTGCTGTGACACCTGAAACGCGTTGATAACGCACTATTTGCTGCTATCTATGCTGATATTTTTATCCTCTATTTTGTAACTTTGGGTGAATAAAGAACGGATTTTCACTGTATCGTGGAGCTGGAATCTTTTTTTTTTCTTTCATTTGAAAACTGCTTTCTCTATGACACGGCGGCTCCGTGCTACAATCCCCATGATGTATTAACCGGTTAGCTGGATTTTCATTCTATTCTATTTTACTTTAACCCCTTCACCCCCAAGGGTGGTTTGCACGATAATGACCGGGCCAATTTTTACAATTCTGACCACTGTCTCTTTATGAGGTTATAACTCTGGAACGCTTCAACGGATCTTCGCGATTCTGAGATTGTTTTCTCGTGACATATTGTACTTCATGTTAGTGGTAAAAATTTCTTCGATATAACTTGCGTTTATTTTTGAAAAAAACGCAAATATGGCGAAAATTTTTAAAATTTTGCAATTTTCAAACTTTGAATTTTTATTCCCTTAAAACAGAGAAATATATCACACAAAATAGTTAAGAAATAACATTTCCCACATGTCTACTTTACATCAGTACAATTTTGGAACCAACATTTTTTTTTGTTAGGAAGTTATAAGGGTTAAAAGTTGACCAGCGATTTCTCATTTTTACAGCAAAATTTACAAAGCCATTTTTTTTAGGGACCACCTCACATTTGAAGTCACTTTGAGGGGTCTATATGGCAGAAAATACCCAAAAGTGACACCATTCTAAAAACTGCACCCCTCAAGGTACTCAAAACCACTATTCAAGAAGTTTATTAACACTTCAGGTGCTTCACAGTAACTAAAGCAACGTGGAAGGAAAAAATTAATATTTTACTTTTTAGCCACAAACTTTTTTTTTTTTATTTTCACAAGGGTAAAAGGAGAAAATGGACAGATAAGGTTGTTATGCAATTTCTCCTGAGTACGCCAATACCCAATATGTGGGGGAAAACCACTGTTTGGGCACACGGCAGAGCTCGTAAGGGAAGGAGCGCCGTTTGACTTTTTCAAACTAAAATTGGCTGGAATTTAGATTGGATGCCATGTCGCGTTTGGAGAGCCCCTGATGCGCCTAAACAGTGGAAACCCCCCACAAGTGACACCATTTTGGAAACTAGACCCCCTAAGGTACTTATCTAGATCTGTTATGAGCACTTTGAACCCTCAAGTGTTTCACAAAAGTTTATAAAGCCTGGGTGTGAAAAAAAAAATCAATTTTCCACAAAAATGATTTTTTAGTCCCAAATTTTTGAATTTTCCCAAGGAAATTGGACCCCAAAAGTTCTTGTCCAATTTGTCCTGAGTACGCTGATACCCCATATGTTGGGGGGGGAAACTGTTTGGGCGCACGGCAGGGCTTGGAAAGGAAGTAGTAACGTTTTGGAATGCAGACGTTAATGGGGGTCATGTTCCGTTTGCAGTGCCCCAGATGAGCCTAAACAGTGGAAACCCCCCACAAGTGACCCCATTTTGGAAACTAGACCCCCTAAGGAACTTATCTAGATCTTTGTGAGCACTTTGAACCCCCAAGTGCTTCACACAAGTTTATAATGCCCGGGCATGAAAATAAAAAATCCTATTTTTTTCCCACAAAAATTATCTTTTAGTCACTAATTTTTTATTTTCCCAAGGGTAACAGGACCACATAAGTTGTTGTACAATTTGTCCTGAGTACGCTGATACCCCATATGTGGGGGGGAACCACTGTTTGGGCGCACGGCAGAGCTCGGAATGGAAGGAGCACCATTTGACTTTTTCCAATCAAAATTGGCTGGAATTGAGTTTGGATGCCATGTTGCATTTGGAGAGCCCCTGATGTGCCTAAACAGTGGAAACCCCCCACAAATGACCCCATTTGGGAAACTAGACCCCCTAAGGAACTTATCTAGATTTTTGATGAGCAATTTGAACCCCCAAGTGCTTCACACAAGTTTATAACGTAGAGCCGTAAAATTTAAAAATCATATTTTTTCCACAACAATGATCTTTTCACCCCAATTTTTATTTTTCCAAGGGTAACAAGACTCCAAAAGTTATTGTGCAATTTGTCCTGAGTGCGCTGATACCCCATATGTGGGGGTAAACCACTGTTTGGGTGCATGGCAGAGTTTGGAAGGGAAGGAGCGCCGTCTGACTTTTTCAACGCAGAATTGGCTGGACGCCATGTCGTGTTTGGAGAGCTCCTGATCTGCCTAAACAGTGGAAACCCCCATAAATACACCATTTTGGAAACTAGACCCCTCAAGGAACTTATCTAGATGTGTGGTGAGAACTTTGAACCCCCAGGTGTTTCACTAAAGTTTACAACGTACAGCCGTAAAATAAAAAATCTTTTTTTTTTTTTTTACAAAAATGATTTTTTCGCCCCCAATATTTTATTTTCACAAGGGTAACAGAAGAAATTGGAACCCAAAAGTTGTTGTCCAATTTGTCCTGAGTACACTGATACCCAATATGTGGGCGAAAACTACTGTATGGCACACGTCGAGGCTCGGAAGGGAAGTAGTGACGTTTTGGATTGCAGACTTTGATGGAATGGTCTGGGGGCGTCATGTCACATTTGGAGAGCCCCTGATGCACCTAAACAGTGGAAACCCCCCACAAGTGACACCATTTTGGCAAATAGACCCCACAAGGAACTTATCTAGATCTGTGGTGAGCACTTTGAACCCGAAGTGCTTCACAGAAGTTTATAACGCACAGCCGTAAAAATAAAAAATCTTTTTTTTTTTTTTTGCAAAAATGATTTTTTCGCCCCAATATTTTATTTTTACAAGGGTAACAGGAGAAAGTGGACCCCAAAAGTTGTTGCCCAATTTGTCCTGAGTACGCTGATACCCAATATGTGGGAGAAAACTACTGTATGGGTACACGTTGGGGCTCGGAAGGGAAGTAGTGACGTTTTGGATTGCAGACTTTGATGGAATGGTCTGGGGGCGTCATGTCGCATTTGGAGAGCCCCTGATGCGCCTAAACAGTGGAAATCCCCAACAAGTGACCCCATTTTGGAAAATAGACCCCACAAGGAACTTATCTAGGTGTGTGGTGAGTGCTATGAAGCCCCAAGTGCTTCACAGAAGTTTATAATGTACAGCCGTAAAAACAAAAAAATAATTTTTTTTTTACAAAAATGATATTTTCGCCCCAGTTTTTTATTTTCCCAAGGGTAACAGAAGAAATAGGACAAATTGCACAATAACTCTTGGGGTCCAGAGTACGCTGATACCCCATATGTGGGGATAAACTACTGTTTGGACGCATGGCAGAGCTCAGAAGTGAAGGAGCACCATTTGACTTTTTCAACGCAGAATTGGCTGGAATTGAGATCAGACGCCATGTCACATTTGGAGAGCCCCTGATGTGCCTAAACAGCGGAAACCCCCCAATTCTAACTCCAACCCTAACCCCAACACACCCTAACCCTAGTCCAACCCTAACCACAAACCTAACCCTAACACACCCCTAATCCCAACCCTAACCCTAATCCTAACTTTAGCGCCAACCCTAACCTAACTTTAGCCGCAACCCTAACCCTAACCCTAATGGGAAAATGGAAATAAATACATTTTTTTAATTTTATTATTTTTCCCTAACTAAGGGGTGATAAAGGGGGGTTTAATTTACTATTTATAGCGGGTTTTTATGATTGGCAGCTGTCACGCTAAAAGACGCTTTTTATTGCAAAAATAGTTTTTTGCATCGCCACATTTTGAGAGCTATAATTTTTGCATATTTTGGCCTACAGAGTCATGTGAGGTCTTATTTTTTGCGGTACGAGTTGACGTTTTTATTTGTACCACTTTTGAGCAGGTGACATATTTTGATCGCTTTTTATTTCGATTTTTGGGAGGTTAGAATGAACAAAAATCAGCAATTCATGAATTTCTTTTGGGGGAGGCGTTTTTATTGTTCCGCGTGTGGTAAAATTGCTAAAGCAGTTTTATTCTTCGGGTCAGTACGATTATGGCGATACCTCATTTATATCATTTTTTTATGTTTTGGCGCTTTTATAGAATAAAAACAATTTTATATAAAAAATAATTATTTTTGCATCGCTTTATTCTGCGAGCTATAACTTTTTTATTTTTTCGCTGATGATGCTGTGTGGCGGCTCGTTTTTTGCGGGACAAGATGTAGTTTTCAGTGGTAACCATGTTATTTATATCGGTATTTTGATCGCGCGTTATTCCACTTTTTGTTCGGCGGTATGATGATAAAGCATTGATTTTTTGCTTCGTTTTTTTTTTTTTTTAAGGGGTTCACTAAAGGGGTTAACTAGTGGGACAGTTTTATAGGGGGGTCGTTACGGACGCGGCGATACCAAATATGTGTACTTTTATTGTTTTGGTTTTTTTATTTACAGGAAGAAATTAATTTATTGGGGAATATTTTTTTTTTTTTTATTTATTTTGGATTTTTTTTTATAACATGTTTATTTTTATTTTTTTAACTTTTTTACTTTGTCCCAGGGTGGGACATCACTGTATTTTATCAAATCCTGGTGTGACAGTGTGCACAGCACTCTGTCACACCAGCGATCGCTCAGGCATAGCTGCAGGCTTCTCAAGTGCCTGCTCTCAGCAGGCACTGAGGAAGCCGCCTCCCTCCAGGACCCCGGCGCCATCTTGGATCCGGGTCCTGGGAGGGAGGAAGCCCTCAGAACAGCGCGATCTCATCGCGCTGGTCTGAGGGTCTCAGGGGGCGCGCAGGGAGCCCCCACCCTGCGCGATCCTCCCCTGTGCCCCCAGTACACCGCGATCATGTTTGATTGCGGTGTGCTAAGGGTTAATGTCCGGGAGCGGTCCGTGACCGCTCCTGACACACAGTCACGGGTGTCAGCTGTGATAGTCAGCTGACACCCGGCGGCGATTAGCTGCGCTCCCCTCAGGAGCGCAGCTGATCGCCTATGACGTACTATCCCGTCCATGGGCAGAATGGCACGGGTTTTATGGACGGGATAGTACGTCTAATGTCAGAGAGGGGTTAAAGGTGAAACTGTGCCTGCTGTCAGAGCACAACAAACACACACATCATGTCGATCTAGCTTGCTGTCCTACTTGGTAGGGAGGTGCAGAACACCACTCTTAAAGCCAGACCAGTGTGAATAGGTTGTTAGATGGATAACAGATAATGCTTCCAATTTGCCAGTTGAAAAGGTTGTCATATTGAATAGTGTGGCGCCCCTGATGTCCAGTCGCCACAGAGGTATTGCACCTCAGTCGGAGGTGTAGTGCTTCGCTCTCAGGTAAGAAGGGGACACTGCCCAGAACCCACACACTTACATCCAACACCAGATCTCTGCAGGACTGGAGGGACTAGGTAGAGTGTGTGGGTGGAGAAAGTAGAGAAGGGGAGAAGCTGAGTGAGTGGTTAGTGAGACCAGAGACAGTGAATTGGGAGAGAGGTTGGTGCTGGGGACTGGAGCAGAGAGGAGTTTGTCCCTAGGCCAGACAACAGAGAGAGAGAGAGAAGAAAGACAGTAATGACAGAAAGAAAAGCTTAAGAACGACAGAAGAGAGATAAGCTGCACCAAGAGGGAAGTGATCCTAGGGGCACGGGAAGTGAGGAATCCACCCATGGGGCCTGTATTTACGCTGAATGAAATCGGGTGGAGGGACCAGGTTGAAGTAAGGGGACCAGCCCCAGTCTAATGGAGAAACTAAGGACTCAACTAGCTAACTGGAGGCTGCAGTATCTGCATGTGCTAGAGCCACATCCGCACACATTTGCCAAAAAGGTGGCCAGATAGGACCAAGGGGACCTAGAGCACGTCGCCTGACAAGATCTGAGGCTGCTGGCTTGAGACACTGTGTGTGAAGGTGCAGGGCAGGAGAGGAGGGATCCAGTACAGGGAGACAGCAAGGAAAGGAACATCTGAAGGGGGTTTTGACATGGTGTACCCCAAATTACCTGACAGCTGTCTGGACCACCTACCCAGAGGACACAGCACCCCAGCTGGGGATTGTACCAAAGAATTGTGAGTAAATTGAAAGACTGCACCATGCTGTGTCCACAGAATTATTTGCTGCATCATCAGCCTTGCACCACAACCAACGCCATCATCTTCAACACCATAACTGCGCTGGGGCTTAGCTCTACCCATGGAGAGCTGTAACAACTTTGCTGCATCACCAACTGCCCAAGTAGAACTGAACTGCAGCGTCGGCCATGTTATTGCCGAATACCACGGGTGGCGTCACAAACTATTCCCTATCCCCCATAACTTTTATTTTTACATCATTTTCATTTTTATTGGACGCCTAGGGCAACAGACCGGGTCACTGCTGCCGTTACACTTCCCTTTTAAGAACCGCCCAACCCGGGTCCAAGTACCCCACGGCCCTTGGGGCACTCCAATAGCAGATAATTCTTCCAGTCACTTTGCCAGCATCACCCTGACTTCCACATGGTCCAGTCTCAGTAGCTGTGATTCCGGACCGCACAATCCTCACCCTGATCTTCCGTCTTCTCACCTGCCGAGTGCCCAGAGACAAGAGATCCTACACTTGAACACTCTGAAGAGTTGTTCACATTTCCATTTATAAATTCTGGCCTCTCGCCCTGCCAGTTTCAAGCGGGACATGAGGAGATCGCATGTAGTGATGACCAAATATTTGAGCAGCCATGCTCACAAGAAGATATCGGTAGGAAAATGCAATTACAGTCTCAAGAGCTGGATGATGATGAGACTCTGTCTGGAATACATTTGTCAGGACTTTGTTAATCCCACAAATCCCTGAGATCACAGGTCACAAGTACCACCCTCTGTGATCTTTGGAGCTAACCGCTCTCTGCTGCCCCTTATCGTCTGGACAATTACACGATTGGTCGACAATCAACGGAGAAGGCCGCAGCCTGTTCGCACCACTAGGCTGGCTATCGGAAAATTAACGGTGAGCGTACGGTATATACACCTCCACACCTCCAGATTCCAACACATGGAATATTTGTAAACACCTCGGTACGGTCACAGCTAACTCTCAGATGCCCCCAGACTACTCGCTGCCACCACTAATCTGTTTCGGTCGATTAGACACCATTTAAGGTAGCTTCACTTTGAGGTGTAGTTTACAGAACGGAAGTAACAGAACTATTAAATTTTATATGTAATCCAAAGGGAGGTCAGTGTTTGTAAAAAAATATACAAAAGATTTTACAAGAGAGACAAAACAAGACAGCATAAACAGTTACATAAAATAAAGGGATTAACATAAGAGCTTACAACACCGATAGCAGAAACGATTCAGTTTAGCCAAAGGAGAGAGCTTCGATTTGGCTGTAGATAAACATGGCTCCTGCATACATACATACATGATATGTAGCTCTCTGCATGAACGCTGATGATAATTGGGATTGATCTTTTATCAGAACCTGAGTGGTGTTGCTACGTCAGTAAGTCAGGAGGAGAACCAGGGTGCAGAAGTGGAAGATTAGGTGGTGGATGATGAAGTTACTGACCCAATTTGGGAAGGTGATGTGCAGAGTGAGGACAGCAGCGCATAGGCAGAGGAATCCGCAGCAACACAACCATCAGAAAGAGCCAGTGGGGTGGCCATAGATACAAGACGGGTAACTGTTCCCCAGAGCACCAACACGGGTGAAGTTGCCAATCCAGGGGTTAGATGTTTCTGAGTCGGGCACTTTTTTTTAAAGACCATCCAGTTAACCCAAAAAAAAGCCATTTGCAAAGTTATTGAAAAGTCTAATGGACCATACTGATCTGTAGCTCTTGCCCCTGAACCTACAACCAGGCATGGTCGTGTGTGACAATGGCCATAACTTGGTGGCAGCTTTGAAGCTTGGCAACTTTGCACACGTACCATGCATGGCCCACGTTCTCAACTTAGTGGTTCAGTGCTTTCTCAAAACCCACCCATATCTACCTGAGATACTTGTGAAATTACTCCGCGTGTGTGCGCTTTTCTGCAAGTCGAGTACAGCTGCCACCACCCCGGTAGAGCTGCAGCAGCATTTGCAACTTCCAGCTCACCGACTGGTGTGCAATGTCACCAGGCGTTATAACTGAACATTACATATGTTGGCAAGGCTTTGTGAGAAGCAGAGTGCAATAGTTGAATACCAGCTACACCATGCACATCAGTATTCCAGTCAGCCTTCGCACATAGGAGTTGATGAGTGGGCATGGATGTCTGACATTTGTGCGGTTCTCCAAAACTTGAATGACTCGACCAAGATGGTGAGCGGCGATGACGACATAATCAGCGTCACCATCCTTCTTCTCTGTCTACTGAAATACTCGCTGCTCACAATTAAAAAGGAGGCTTTGCAGGTGGAGCAAGTATAAATGGAGCCAGAAACTGTATTGGGCGATGATACACAGCCCAGCCTGCTCTCATCTTCTCAACACAGATTTGGTGGTGATGAGCAGGAGGAACAGGAGCTGGTTGCCTGTGCTACACACAGTAGTACCAACACCACCTTCATCCCGTCTGTTTAGCATGGATGTCCTGAAGATGAGGACTACATGGACAGTCATCCTCTCGGAAGTCTTGGCTGTTGGCAGTCTGGCACACTGAGTTTGTTCCGCTGCCTTTCCCATGACCCTCACATTGTACGTATTTTGGCCAGTACTAATTACTGGTTGGTCACCCTTCTAGACCCATGCTACAAGTAGAACTTTACATTTATCCTTCCCATGGCAGAGAGGTCTAATAAAATGTTGCAGTACCAGAAGGCCCTAGTTGAATAATTATTAAAAATACTCTCATCTGACAATGCTGGCAGCAGAGGTCAGAGTTCCTTGGACAACCAAGGAGTGAAGATGAGGGAGCCAAACACCAGATGCAGCAGAGGCAAGGGAACACTCTCTCAAAGGACTGGGACAGTATTCGCAGACCCTCCTATCACCCAGGCCCTGATGCGCGGGTACTCTAACAAGGAGGAAAAAGTTTTGGAAGATGCTGAAGGAGTAACTTGCCGACCGTACCAGTGTCCTCCGTGATTCTTCTGTACCTTACAACTATTGGGTATCCGTGCTAGACACTTGGCATGAACTGTCTCTCTACGCCTTGGATGTTCTGGCCTGTCCTCCTGCTAGCGTTTTGTCAGAGCGGGCTTTTAGTGCTGCCGGGGATATATTAATCGGTAGATGCCTTCGTCTGTCAACAGAAAATGTTGACAGGCTGACTCTTATCAAAATGAACAAGTGTGGGATTGGGACAGACATCTGTACACCACTGGATGACAGCAGCAGAACAAGCTCAAATGCAGTGGTTTTTTTTCGGGTCTATTCCCATGCACCCCTTCCTATCCAAGCATGGGTATACACTTTAGGTCTTCATCTTTTTGGGTCATCCTCCACCACCACCACCATATCAACAGGGGTGATCATGCTACGCTCACTATAGATTTTTTTTAAGGGGGTTTATGATGCCCGCATTAACAATTTTTAGAGGCCTACTGAAAACATTCTTTATATATATGTACACCCAGGGGTAAATGTTTTTCAGCCCATGAACTTAGTTCATGGGCACTACCAGTCAAGGATACCCACTCCTTAATAATGGGGAAAAAATACTTTTCTGAGGATCCAACCTCTAGTTGAGGGAACCTTTTCTTTTTAAACCAAAAGAGCTGATGTGTTGTATTAGTATAGTATATGATCCACTATCTTGTTGTTGGTTGTCAGGTGGTTGTCACATAGAGAATTCTCACAGTGCATGCAGGATTTCACAGCCGGGATAGGAGAGTTTGTACAGTAAGTATAGAAGATAATGGCCTCCTCCATATCGGGATGAGTAGATGCGAGACGCTCTACTACGTATATTCCCCAGCAGGGTTCATAAAATAACAATCCTTGATGCTGCTACATGAAACGAATCAATCGTTTGAGGGCCAATTCAAATACATTCTAGTCTGTTATAATTATACCGCTCTTATCTGAACTTCGTCTACGGTGAGGTGTGGCAGTAGGTATAGCGTATGACAGTCATCTAGTCAGGGATTATTGCCTTGTAAATTCTAAACCTTGCTTCTTTTTCACTCCATGAACTCATTGACTGATTCATGTTTTTAACAGTGTTCTCATAAATTCATGAAAGCTGGCAACGTTACTGTCACGCTGTATAGCAGATATATATATGAGATGTCTGTAATCTATATCAAAAAGGGCAACATACTATATAACATGCGCATAGATATATTATAACATGGATTTACCTGACAGAATGTCCACGGGGTCAAAACGGAATCCGTTATACGCTGTCTCCGGCTAGAGGGTGACCGGGGTCTAAGCTGACCCTGAACTGGGGTCCTAACTAATCCCTCAACCTGGAGGTACTGTTAAAGGTACAGAGGTCCAGGCCACCAGCGTAAACCCTGTCTCCTATCAATCCCTGCCAACTGTATTCTAGTCCTAAGAAGGACCCTGAATACCACCAAAGGGAATGAACAGGTAACGGATAATGAACAGAAAGACATACAAGAAAGAGAAGGAATAAAGTAAATAAAGTCTTACATACAACACTCACACACAGTAGGAACACCTAAGGTCTCAGAGATTTAACTATAAGCTATAAGAGTAAAAACACCTAATGAACTCTTAGCTTAAATATTCTCAGAACCGATCCAGTCTGCTGAACTACATGAATGCTTTCACCGGCGTCTAACACCCAGACTGGCAGAAATATAAAGGAAACTAATTAGAACATAAACAAAAGCAGCCGGGCGAGGCTGCACCTAGCCTTAGCAAAGAGCTAGGAAAAATTAACTCTCACATCACCAAAAAACAAAGAAACAGAAGCTCAGCTGTGAGAAGTCAGAATGTGCAATCGCGACGATCTTCGTGGCGATGCACCCATGACAGTACCCCCCCTTCTACGAGGGGCCTCCGGACCCTCATGACCAGGTCTGTCCGGGTGAGTTGTGTGAAAGGTCCGTCCACGTTATCATTGACCACCACTGAAGGAGGTAGAGGTGACGGTATGACTGGTGCCACATACTTTTTAAGTAATGACTTGTGAAACACATTATGAATTTTAAACGTAGGAGGGAGGTCCAGACGAAATGCCACAGGATTAATTATGGAGCTGATCCTGTACGGCCCGATGAATCTGGGACCCAACCTCCAGGAGGAAACTTTAAGTTTAATATTCCTGGTAGACAACCACACCAGATCATTCACCTTCAGATCTCGACCAGAAACTCTCCCCTATCAGCCATCCGTTTGTAACGGTTCTCCGTAACCTTCAGTCTTAACTGATCTGGAACTATCAGTCTCCCTGGAAGTCCCACAGGGGCGTCCCCCTGAGCCCCCAATACCTCCCCCTCAAGCTCAGAGCATACAGCTGACACTACAACTCCCTCCTGAGGAATAGGAACCGGATCATCATATACCAGACCCAGGGCAGTAAAAAATCGATCCACTGACTGGAGATCTGGGGAGCCTGGAGGAATAGAGAACGCCCAAGATTGAGGGTCCCCTTGTAAGAGCGAGATAACAATTCCCACCCTCTGCTCTTCACTCCCAGATGACCGAGGCCGCAGCCGAAAGTACAATTTACATGCCTCCCGGAAAGTAAAAAATTTGTCCCGCCCACCAGTGAACCTGTCCGGGAGAGCAACCTTAGGTTCAGATCTGGCTTGCTCTGGGAGGGACAAAACCTTGGACTTAATGTCTGCAAATTCCATGGACAACCCCTGCAACTGCCGGGCCAGCTGGGCTACTGGATCCATGACAGCTGGGGAGAATCTTTAGTTTGGGCCGGTGAAAATGTCACGCTGTATAGCAGATATATATATGAGATGTCTGTAATCTATATCAAAAAGGGCAACATACTATATAACATGCGCATAGATATATTATAACATGGATTTACCTGACAGAATGTCCACGGGGTCAAAACGGAATCCGTTATACGCTGTCTCCGGCTAGAGGGTGACCGGGGTCTAAGCTGACCCTGAACTGGGGTCCTAACTAATCCCTCAACCTGGAGGTACTGTTAAAGGTACAGAGGTCCAGGCCACCAGCGTAAACCCTGTCTCCTATCAATCCCTGCCAACTGTATTCTAGTCCTAAGAAGGACCCTGAATACCACCAAAGGGAATGAACAGGTAACGGATAATGAACAGAAAGACATACAAGAAAGAGAAGGAATAAAGTAAATAAAGTCTTACATACAACACTCACACACAGTAGGAACACCTAAGGTCTCAGAGATTTAACTATAAGCTATAAGAGTAAAAACACCTAATGAACTCTTAGCTTAAATATTCTCAGAACCGATCCAGTCTGCTGAACTACATGAATGCTTTCACCGGCGTCTAACACCCAGACTGGCAGAAATATAAAGGAAACTAATTAGAACATAAACAAAAGCAGCCGGGCGAGGCTGCACCTAGCCTTAGCAAAGAGCTAGGAAAAATTAACTCTCACATCACCAAAAAACAAAGAAACAGAAGCTCAGCTGTGAGAAGTCAGAATGTGCAATCGCGACGATCTTCGTGGCGATGCACCCATGACAGTTACTTGCGTTCCTCCAGAGTTTGTCGCTGCCACGTACAAGAAAAAAATCTTCTTGGGGCCAGTTCAAATCCCTTCTATATTCTACAATAATACAGCTCTTATCTGCAATTTGTCTACAGTGAGGTGTTGCAGTATGAATAGCATATGACAGGCATCTAGTCAGGGATTATTGCCTTATAAATTCTAAGCCTTGCTGCTTTTTTTCCATGGACTCATTGATCGATTCATGTTTTTTTACAGTGTTCTGTACTCAGAAATTCATCAAAGCAGGGAAAATGATCTGATTTAATGTGTCCATTCACAGTTTCTCCCTAGCATTTGTATGTAAGAGGTAGTGTTACTGTCCTGGCCGGTTGCCTCACCATAATGCTAGGTGTGCTCTCCCAGGATCCACCTCCGGTTGACCACTCTGCCCTTTTTGTCATTTTTCCTTTCTTTTTACTTTGTCCACTTCTGACTCAAACTGGCCCTATCTGACACCTCTCAGGAAACTGAGTCTGCCCCTCATCTTATCCACTCCCAATCTGAGCTAGTCCCAAACATTAACTTTAACTTTCCCTACTGTTGAGCAGAAAACAACACTATTACCAATAATACCGGTCGCAATACGCATTGCACATTAAAACACGGTGGCAATACACTCATCTGAGAGTGGGGAACATGGGCAGTATGTCCATCTTTTTACAGCAGAACTCTGTGTATCATTACCACAGCAGTTACAGAAGATAATATGAAACGGAGTGTTATTTTCATAGTTCATGGTACCTGGAAGAAATGCTTTAGTATCACAATATTACACATATCCCCTTTTTCATTTGCATCTGTTTTTCTCAGATAGCAGCTAATGCCATGATGTAATTGTACTGTATGGTGATTAATAGCTAGGTGCCAGAGAGTTCAGATTCATAGCTGTGAAATGTGGCTGTTCTCTGTTCATTAATTTGCTTCAGATAGATTCTTGCTGCAAACAAGATCAGTTTCCTGTCACTAGAATGGAGTAACTTTAACTCTCCACAACAATTGGCATTTTACCAGGATTCAGCAGAGGTGAGAAAAATGAGAGTAAGTTCCAAGTACAGAATAATTAACTGCACAATGAACGATGCATTCTGCTAATGATGTCATGTTTTATAAATTACCAGAGATCCATTAAAAATACCTACAGGCGATCATGTAGTAATGTACTGTGGTTAGTCTTGTGCAGGATACTTTGATTCTGAAAGAATTGCTAAGGGTTATTCAAACACAGCAGTTGAGTCACAGTTTGTGTTTGTGGCACAAGCTGCATGCTTTTTCACTATTACTAGAGGTGAGCGAACCTTTCAGGATTCGGTTCCGTTTGATTTGCCCAAAGTTTAGATGGTTCGACGAATGTACCCGAACCCCATTAGTTTCAATGGGAGGCCAAATTAAATGTATACACAACACCTTAACGGATGACAAGAAGCTTCTCCAACTGCTAAAATTAGGGGCAGACACCAATAAGAGTGGCATAAATTGACCCACAGTAGAAATTTGCAAATGGCACAGCAGCAGTCAGCCATTAGCCATGCATGAGGTATCGGGGTCTGTACCAGCATTTACAGCTTGGAATTAACGTTTCAATGAGGACCTGGTGGTTAAAGGAGCAGTGTAAGCCACCTTAGCTGGGAGACTTGATACCTCATGCAACACCTCCAATTTTTTTTTTATTCCAGCCACACTCAGATGGCAAAAACATCAGTTTCATACAGTAATATTGGTAGAAAAATGTATGGAAAGTGACATTGGTAGTTGACTGAAAGTAAGAACAGGCCTGCATGTCTGGGAGCCCTACTTACATGGGCATCCCTCCAGATGGAGGCCCAACATGAAATCTCCACATTTCAAAAAATTGTTTGTAACATCAGCAGCAGTAGCAACAGCATGCACAGAAGACACCACAAAGATGGCACAGACTGCAATAACGTGAGATCAATGCATGACACTAAAAATGACACCATTGCCTAGTCTGCCCAGTTTGCGACTGGGATGTAAAAGTCATCGGAGATCTATAACTTGTTCATTTTGATGAAAGTTAGGTGGTCTACACTTTAGGAGACATCTGGATGCGATTAGCCATGAGGACACCACCAGCAGCGCTAAAGACACATTCTGAGAGAATGCTGGCTGCATGACATGACAAAGCCTCCAAGGCGTGACAGGCGAGCTCAGGCCACTCTTCCATTTTTTTAAGACCAAAATGCAAAAGGGTCCAACACCCCCTTTGATGGCATTGATATTGGAATCCAAATACTCCTGCACCATCCTCTACAGTCTTTCACAATGTGTCAGACTTGTACTCCGTTCTGTTGGTACACAGGCTGGTCTAAAAAATGTGTGAAACGACTTACAGAAATTGCTTATGCCACTTACACTGCTGCTAATGGTTTTGCGATGACGCCTTGACATTCCCAGGGTTGGATGTCTAGAACTGGGATGCACACTGTGTTCCTCCCTGCTGTCTTGGGCAAAACTACTCATAAGATTGTCTACAAGTGTGTTTCAATACTCCAGCATGCGCCCATCACTTTACAGGAGGGGGAAACATCTGGATATATTTACTCTTGGATTGTGGATCTAACAGAGTGGCAACCCAGTAGTTGGCAATATTTCTAACCCTAAGAATACAGGCATCATGTTGAAGATAGTGCAGCAAAAAGGCGCTCATGTGTCAGGTGCTTCCATGAGGTCCAAATCCATGCTGTGTTGGTGGCGGGGTACCAGAGTCATCCAGTGCCCAGTCAGTGAGATGTAATGCCCCTGCCCATGTTTATTCATCCAGTCACATAGATTTTATCAGGGACAGGTGATGTTGTCGGCGACATGCTGATGTAGTGCAGGCACAGCTTTCTTAGTGAAGTAATGGCAACTGCGAGACTGTGACAGCCATCAACTTTCTGTATCCATCTGTATCCACCAGGCAGAAAGGCAGCATTTCCGTGGCCAGCAGATAGGAGATGGTGGAGTTCAAGCTCTTAGTTTTGTCATGTGTAGGAGGAAACATTCTTTTACGTGACCACGACTGCCGAGGGACCGAGTGCTGGCTGCTATGCTGAGAGAGGATGGAGTAGAGAGAACAGGACAAATTGCTGGACTGTGAGTGAGGTACAGGCAGACATGTGATAGTGGATTGAGAAAGATGTGTTGTGCTAGGTGATACAAAAGCAGCAGTCATGTTTTCTTCGGTAACATCTGACCGGTTCTCACTCACCCAGACTGTGGTGGGTAAACAATTGTAGCTTCTGCAGCCAAAGACCTGTGTGAGAAGACTTGGTGATGGAGGAGGAAGAAGCAGTAGATAAGGTTGATTGGATGGCTATTACTTGGTGAGGCCCACTTGGCCGCATTTTAGCGCAGTGAGATTCCTACACTAAGGCATGTTGATCGAGCATGTGCCGGTCCATGCATGTAGTTGTCAAATGATTGCAATTTTTGCCTCTACTGAATTTTTTTTTTGCAAATTTGACAGAAAACATGTGTTGGGTCATCCTTTGCTTTCTCAAAAAAGGCCCAGGCTAGGCAACCCTTGCCACCCTGGAGCTAGCCACAACCAGAGTTGGGGCAGAGGATGCAGTGCTTGTCGTAGTTGCTTCACTTCGTGTCTGTGTAGGAAGCCACAACTTAACCTCCTCATCTTCCTCCTCCTCCACCTACTCTGCTGAGATACTCAGCTGCGTACCTCTGGGTTCACACAAAGTGGGATCTTCAACCTCATAGTTCCTTTCTGTTCTCACACTCCTCACCCTGAGAGTCACCCTCCTCGTCCTGCCCTGAAACCATATTACAGTCCGTGTGTGAATCATAGAATGGTAGAGTTGGAAGGAACATCCTGAGTCATCTGGTCCAACCCCTGCTCAAAACAGTATTCACTAAATCATCCCAGACAGATGTCTGTCCAGCCTCTGTTTGAAGACTTCCATTGAAGGAGAACTCACCACCTCTCGTGGCAGCCTGTTCCACTCATTGATCACCCTAACTGTCAAAGTTTTTTCTTCACCCTAACTGTCAAAGTTTTTTCTAATATCTAATTTGTCTCCTCCCAGTTTCATCCCATTACTTCTAGTCTTTCCTTGTGCAAATTAGAATAAAGATGATCCTTCTACATTGTGACAGCCCTTGAGATATTTGTAGACCGCTATTAAGTCTCCTCTCAGTCTTCTCTTTTGCAAGCTAAACATTCCCAAATCCTGTAAGCGTTCCTCATATTCCTCATGGTTTCTGTTCACTCTTCTCTTTACTTGCTCCAGTTTGTTGATGTCTTTTTTAAAATGTGGTGCCCAAAACTGGACACAGTATTCCAAATGATGTCTGACCAAAGAAGAGTAGAGGGCAATAATGACTTGACGTGATCTAGACTGTATGCTTCTGTTAACCCCTTTATTCCATCCAACGTACTATTCCTTCCATGTGACTCTGGACCTAATTCCCATGGACGGAATAGTACGTCATGCCCTTTAATGCGACATCGTGACTTAAGTCGCGGTGATCGCATTAAAATTCCGACGCCATCTTACCTGTAGGAAGATGGTGTCGGCATCCCGGGCAGTGTCCTACCCCATCCGGCCTCCCTAGCGCTGTGATTGGCTGTTCAATCCTGAACAGCCAATCACAGGCTTTCTCATTGTTTCAGCCAATCAGATTGGCTGAAACAGTGAGATCCCAGGCTAGGATTGAGTACTGATGTACTAGATCCTAGGCCGGGGCCTAGGACCATCCAGACCCCACCCGGATTGGCGCGATCGCCGATCATATCGATCACGCCAATCGCAGGGCACAGCCCCGGTATTACCGCGCTGTGCCCTGCCTGTTCCTGCTGGATCGGTGCTGTAATCGATGTCATCGTCTATCACGCTAATCACAGGGCACAGCTGCGGTCTGACCGCTGTGTGACCGTGCTGTGCCCTGCAGGTGACCTGGCTGCTGCCCTGGCTGTGACCTGCCTAGGATCGGAGCTGTGAGCTCCGAATCTAGGCATGTTGCCAGGGTAACCAGGAGAGCTCTGATTGGTGGGATCTTGTTATGATGGATCCCACCAATCACAGGTCACAGAAGCGATATGACCACTCTGTGACCTGTCTCAACTGGCTCTGACCTGTGTGTGACCACTCTGCTGGGGTCCTCACACTTGCTGAGGATTCCTGCAGAGCGGTCATACTACCAGATCTCTCCTCCTGTGCTGGGCCTTATAGTGCTGAAGACAGAAGACAGACGAAAAAAGAAAAGATAGAAAAAAGAAAAGAGACTACAACCTTAAGTGTTGATCCCTATATCTCTTCCTCCCCCCCATACCCTTTCCCCCTCTTTTTACCCCCTACATCCCCCCTTTGCGCCGCCTCCGTGCGCACATTAGCAGCCGCCGAGCGTTGATTGGTGACGCAGTTCACCAATCAACACTCGTGCTCTCAGCCCCCTTTGTGACACCTCCGTGCACACACCCTGCAGCCGCCGAACTTTGATAAGTGACGCAGTTCACTTATCAGAGCTCACGTCCAGCGGGTTTCCTTTTTTTTTTTTTCTTTTCACCCCCTCCTTGCGCCACCCCCTTTGCGCCACATCTAGCAGCCGCTGAACTTTGACAAGTGACACAGTTCACTTATCAGAGCTCGCGCCGGCTGTTTTCCTTTTTTATTTTCCTTTTTTTTTCACCCGCCTTTGTTCCGCATCCATTCCCACATTTAGCAGCCGCCGAATTTTGATAAGTGACGCAGTTCAGTTGTCAGATCTCGTGCCGGCTGTTTTCCCATTTTTTTTTCACCCTCTCCTTGCGCCACATCTAGCAGCCACCGAACTTTGATAAGTGACGCAGTTCACTTATCAGAACTAGGCCTGCTGTTTTAGACTTTTCTTTTCATAGGCATTTTTTCTTCCCATTTTTTTTTCTTTTAGATTTCTCTTTTCAGAATAGTTTGCACCAATCACTATTCCCCTCACACACATACACACTTATCAATAAAGTACACCCAAGCACCACATTCACAAAAAAAATGTCCCACCCGTCACGTTCGTAACAACAGCGCTATTCATTGGAGGAGGCATATGCTTTCCTTGCCTCCGACACTGATAGCGAGGGAGAGGATCCCGCATTTCTTTATTTTTCTGATTCCTCATCCTCTTCCTCTTCCCCATTCTCATCTTCCTCCTTGGGTCCTGCGGAACCACCACTCAGATGCCCCAGGACAGAAGATGAGGCATCTGCCGCCATTCCAGAAGACGAAGATGAAGCCGAACCAGCGCACCCCACTGCGGACCCCGTGTGGACCTCGCCCCTCGAAAATTCCGAGCCACTGATTCCTGATTTTGTGGCAGAATCAGGAATCAAGTTTGACACCATCGGCCTCACAGAAATAGACTTTTTCAAAGTCTTTATCTTTGAGGATTTTATTAACCTCATGGTGGAGCAAACAAATTTGTATGCTCGTCAATTTTTGGCGCAAAACCCCCGTTCATCATATTCTAACTGGTCTCCTGTAGACGCAGTTGAAATTATGCAGTTTTGGGGCCTGGTCCTTCACACGGGGATCCTGAAGAAGCCAGAACTTCGGCAATATTGGAGTGCTGATATTTTATATAACGCTCCAGTGTTCCGAATGGTCATGGCCCGGACGCGTTTTGAGGCCATCCAGAAATTCCTGCATTATAACCATAATGCAGTGTCCCCCACGAGATGACCCCAACTTTGACCGTCTGTTCAAAGTTCGGCCGGTCATCGAACACTTCAACAAAAAGTTTGCTGAAGTGTACGTGCCTCAAAGGGACATCTGTGTGAATGAGTCCTTGGTTCATTTTAAGGGACGGCTCGGATTCCGTCAGTACCTGCCCAGCAAGAGGGCCAGGTACGGAATCAAACTCTAAACTTGTGAGTGTACCCTGAGGTACTCTCACACAGTTTGTAGAGTTTACGAAGGAAAGGACATCAGGATTGAACCCCCTGAGTGTCCTCCTGTCCTGGGAGTGAGTGGGAAAATAAAGTGGGATTTGGTTCACCCACTGCTGGATAAAGGTTATCACCTCTACACCGATAACTTTTATGTCAGCATCCCACTCTACAAATCCCTCTTTGCGCGTGGTACCGCAGCCTGCGGTACCGTCCGCAAAACTCAGAGGGACCTCCCGAAGACTCTGCTTGGGCAGATGCTCAGAAAAGGTGAGAGCAGAGCCCAACGTAGCGACCACCTCCTGGTGGTCAAGTACAAGGACAAGAGGAATGTCCTTCTCTTGACCACCATACATGGTGATTGCAACGCCCTCAGCACTGTACGGGGTACCTCTACACAGGTCCGCAAACCGGACTGTGTACTGGGGTACAATAAAAACATGGGGGGCGTTGATCTCTCTGATCAACTCCTCCAACCATACAGTGCTTTGAGAAAGGCCAAGGTGTGCTACAAAAAGCTGTCCGTGCACATCGTACAGATGGCAATGCTCAACGCTTTCCTGCTGTCACGATGTGCGCGCCATACCAATACGTCGTACCTTCAGTTCCAGGAGGTAGTGATCAAGGCCCTGATGTTTGGCGCTCAGGAAGGAGCAGGCCCCAGTAGTTCTAGAACTGAAGGTGCTCGTATTGTACCAGATCAGCATTTCCCGGAGGAGGTCCCGCAAACTGGAAAAAAAGGTAAGTCGCAATAAAGGTGCCGAGTGTGTTACAAAAGGGGAATACGCAAGGACACCATTTATCAATGCGACACCTGCCCCGAAAAACCTGGCCTGTGTATTAAGGATTGCTTGGCATGGCGTCCGTTCTTAATTTCAGCCAATTTTGGTTTGGAAAAGTCAAACGGCGCTCCTTCCCTTCCGAGCCCTGCCATGTGCCCATGCAGTGGTTCCCCCCCACATATGGGGTATAAGCGTACTCAGGACAAATTGGACAACTTTTGTGGTCCAATTTCTCCTCTTATCCTTGGAAAATAAAAAATTGTGGACTAAAACATCATGTTTGTGGAAAAAATATGATTTTTTTTCTTTACGGCTCTACATTATAAACTTGCGTGAAGCACTTGGGGGTTCAAAGTGCTCACCACGCATCTAGATAAGTTCCTTGGGGGGTCTAGTTTCCAAAATGGGGTCACATGTGGGGGGTTTCTAATGTTTAGGCACATCAGGGTCTCTTCAGACGCGACATGGCGTCCATTCTCAATTCCAGCAAATTTTGGTTTTTGGTTTGGATTAGTCAAACTGCGCTCCTTCCCTTCCGAGCCCTGCCGTGCGCCCAAACTGTGGTTACCCCCCACATATGGGGTATCAGCGTACTCAGGACAAATTGGACAACAACATTATCTGTCCGTTTTCTCCTTTTTCCCTTGTGAAAATAAAAAAAAAGGTTTGTAAAAGATAATTTTTGTGACTAAAAAGTTAAATGTTAATTTTTTCCTTCCACGTTGCTTCAGCTCCTGTGAAGCACCCGAAGGGTTAATAAACTTCTTGAATGTGCTTTTGAGTTCTTTGCTTCAGGTCTCCCTTGGTGGTTAACATCTGGTAACGAGGGTCTGAATTCTGCTCGGACCCTACTTCGTCCGGCCCCAGATCCTACATGAAAAAATTTTAGGCATAGGTGCAGATGCTTTACTCCTCTGGATTCTGTGATTCTTCAGAGAAGACCTCGCATGCCCATGGAATATAATGTGTGAAGAGCTCCGCACAATAGCCCATCTGTGGTTCCCTACTGTCAGTTGGGCGTTTGGAAATTTTTGACCCGGGGTGTAACCAGGGTGATTGGGGTGTCACATCTGAGGATTGTACTGTGTGTGATGTTAAGGTGTAGGGAGAGGCCACTTGATGCAGTGTTTGCCATCCACTGGAGCACATGCTCTTTCTGAGTCTCATCTACAAGGCATACCACTGTGCTGCTGCCAAAGAAAGGGAGTAGAGTAGCCCATCCAGTAACAGATGTTGTTAGTGGTCTTTGGATTGGATGAGATGGTGTTTGTTCAGCTGAGCTTTCATTAACATTAACACTTAACCAACGTACACTTCGAACACAGTCTATTCCCCCTTCCACCACGACCTTGCTTTTTCCCATGCATGTTGTAAGTAGCTTTCCCCTCTTGTAACCTGCTGTTTAACAACCTTAGACCCACAGCTGTCAGTCACCTGTCACTAAATGAACAATCGCTATTTATTTTTTTATATAGTGTACCTGAACAACACTGTTATGCCTGCACAGTTTTATGGCAAACTAGCGAATTGGGCCTCCTCACTGCACCCCAATATTAGGCCTAATGATTTTTAAGTGGAAATCTGGCCTTCTGATTTATCACTGAAACACAGTTTTATCCCAAATGATTTGAAGTAGCACATGGGGCCTCCTGAGACTGCCACACAAGTTTAACACATTCTACTTTGATGCTGAAAGATCGATTTCGCACAGGACAGGATCCTATCTACCGTATATACTCGAGTATAAGCCGAGATTTTCAGCCCATTTTTTAGGGCTGAAAGTTTCCCCTCGGCTTATACTCAAGTCATATACAGGGGGGAGGCGGAGCGCAGCTGTTCTATATACTCACTCCTCCGCCGGCACGGTCTCTGCTGCCCCCCTGCTCTTCTCTCACGGTCTCCGGCGCCTCTGTTAAGCGGTCAGGTGGTACCACTCATTAAAGTCATGAATATGCACTTATTCATGACTTTAATGAGCGGTACCACGTGACCGCTGAACACTGGCGCCGGCGACCGCGGGGGAAGAGCAGGCAGAGACGCGGCGCGGAGGGGTGAGTATAAGCGATATTTACCTGTCCCGTTCCACCGCTGCTCACCGCTGTGTCCTCGGGTCCTCTTGCTGCGATGTTCAGGCAGAGGGCGCGATGACGTGGTTAGTGCGCGCCGCGCCCTCTGCCTGATCATTCACTGCTGGAGGACCCGGAAGACAGGGCGGAACGGGTGACAGGTAAATATCACAGGTGCCAGGGCCCTGAGCGAGCGGTGACACCGGCACCTGTCCCCCATAGCGCATCGGTGTCCCCGCCTGCTCAGGACACCGGCACCTGGCCCCCAGCGACGAGAGGTGAGTATGTCTTTTTTTTTTTTTTCACAGCAGCTGCAGCAGCATAAGGGGCCTATTCAATGCAGCATCTATGGGGTAATAACCTATGGGGGCACAATCTATAGAGTATCTATGGGGGCACAATCTATGGAGCATCTATAGGGCATAATCTATGGGGGCATAATACATGGGGGCACAATCTATGGAGCATCTATAGGGGCATAATCTATGGGGGCATAATCATGGGGGCACAATCTATGGAGCATCTATGGGGCATAATACATGGGGCATCTATGGGAGCATAATCTATGGAGCATCTATGGGGACATAATACATGGGGCATCTATGGGTGCATAATCTATGGAGCATCTATGGGGGCATAATACATGAGGCATCTATGGGGCATAATCTAAGGAGCATCTATGGGGGCACAATCTATGGAGCATCATGGGGCACAATCTATGGAGCATCTATGGGGGGCACAATCTATGGAGCATCTTGTAGGGCATAATACATGGGGCAGTATATGGGGCACAATACATGGAGCATCTTGTGGGGCATAATACATGGGGCAGCATATGGGGCATAATCTCATTTTCCACCCTAGGCTTATACTTGAGTCGATAAGTTTTCCCAGTTTTTTGTGGCAAAATTAGGGGGGTCAGCTTATACTCGGTCGGCTTATACTCGAGTATATACGGTATTTAAATGACAAGTTCACATTCAGCAGCACTCTCTGCACTGTGACATTGAGAAAATGGCACCAGCAAAACAAGATGTCCGATTTTTTTGTTTTTTTTGTATGGCCAGGGACATGTGACTTCGGCAGCACAAATTATTTGAAGTAGTAAATGGGGCCTCCTGAGACTGCCACAGTTTTTGGCATAATCTAGTTAGATACTGGAAGATCAATTTCACACAGGACATGGCCAGGGACATGTGACTAAGGCAGCCAATCACAGAAGACCTTGTGTCATGACGTTGTGGATGGTGTCTGCGCCCTGATGGGCTGCCGGAATGAACACATACAAAGTTAAGGGAAAAAAAAGAGTGCGCAGCTCCTCTAACCTCTTCACACCCCCTCTCCTCATCAAACACTCCCCCCCTTGCTCATCAGACAGCACCACTACCCTAGCCAAAGTATTAACTAAATCATTAGTGGAAATGCGATTTACCGAACTGTGACTGAATTTTGCCGAATTCGAATGTGCTACGTTTGTGCCGAATTTGAGATTGTTATTGTTTTCCAAACAAATTCAATCATCTTAAACTATTAACTTTCACAGACAAATGGATGCTGAATAACTGAACCATAGAAGCGTAAATGGACATTACACATATATACATAAGATGCACGTTCATTGAGTAAAACATTCATATTACTAGGTAAATCTAAAGGAGTCTCACCTATTTTTACTGCAGCTAGGCAGCATTTGGCAAGCATGCTGCCCTAGGCACTTTAAGCTGTCATGCCCCCTTACTGGTAAGTCAGACTAAAGGTCACTAGTGATGAGCGAGTATACTCGTTGCTCGGGTTTTTTCGATCATGCACGGGTGTCCTCCGAGTATTTTGGCATGCTCAGAGATTTTGTTTCTGTCAATGCAGCTGCATGATTTGCGTCTGCTAGACAGCGTGCATACATTTGGGGGTTCACTAACAAACAGGCATTCCTCACATGTATTCAGGCTGTCCATCAGCCACAAATCATGCAGCTGCGTCAACAGAAACTAAATCTCCGAGCACGCCAAAATACTTGGAGGACACCTGAGCATGCTCGGGAAAACCCAGCAACGAGTATACCCACTCATCACTAAAGGCCACCATACACATTACACAAATGTCAGCTGAACATGCAGATATCGACGAGTTTGGCCGATGGTCAAATGTGTATGGGGTGCTGGCTGACTGATGTTTGGAGGGATGTCAAACTTAATCTCACATATCTGATTTTGGAACGCCGATCGCATTGTTCTCTATCCGACTGACATGAACAGTTTGTCTTGGTCAGAGTTTCTTTAGGGGTCCTTGTTCTGGAAAATATGTAAAATACCACCTATGCAATCGAAGAAGATAACTTGTTACATATTCAAAAAACACTAAACATTTATGGGAGCTGCCCCATAGTTTAATTCTGGTCCGAGTGCTATGCAATGTTTTATCAATAGAGGTGGAGAAAGTCCCCCTTTAATAATTAATGTTTTTGTAATGATCCTTTCCTCCTATTTCATAATGGTGAAACAGACTCACTGTTAAAATTTTGTTTTTCCTGTTTTGCTCTATGGATATCTGTGGTCATCTTCTGGGAACTGATCAGGCCAGAGGAACGTGGACTGATGGCACTGATGCATGGTCCAGTATTGTGTTATTCTGTGCATTCAGAGCGCTGATAGCTCAGATGGCTGCTGCAACTTTTCAACCCGAGCTATACACAAAGGAAAATCTATAACAGAGAACCTATAAATGTTTTTTTGTTTTCTGTGCAGTTTCGATTGTACAGATAACAGAAGTACACAGAGGAGTGTTGCGATATACTGTGTGCTTAGACCTTGAAGTTTAAACTGATGACATGGTTTTATTTAAAACTTGATACAAGATACAACTAAAAACAGTGAACCTTAGTTTGACGTTTATTTTTTCATTTGGTTTTGTAACTTTTTTGGTTTGCTTTGTAAGACACTAATCTTTAGGTGTTTGGGGCGATCTATACGAAAAGACAGTCATTCTCCACTGAAAGTCCAGCTGGCTGGGAAAAGGCATTCCAGAAGCTAAAAAACCTTTTTCAAGCAGCACAGAACGGACAAAAAGGACAATCAAGATGGTTGCAGGAAGAGTGAGGATGGATTTATCTACCCTGAAATGCTTAGTAAAACACAGTACATTTAACTATACCACATCTGAAGAATGGATGTGTCTTCTTTATTTCAGCAAGCATACTGGAATAAATCAACCCAACTGCTGCATATGCTTGCTAAACTGATTTATATTAGTGTAATCGCTGTGTATGACAGATCCTCAAAATTTCCACTGCCAGTGTTGTCACTAATTTGCAGAGAGTTTGCGCCTTACAGGTACAACTGACAGAGAATGGTCAATGTGATATTGATAGAGATAAGCCGATTTTTATGCTTGAATCACAACTGCTTGACCGCATATGGCGACTAGGTGGGATTTCTTACCTTATTACCGCCCACTGCTTTCCCCCCAACCAATTGCTGACCATGTTCCTTTAAAATAAAAACATTACACTTAAATTCTTTTGGATAATATTGGCCACAGCGGCCATTTTATTAACAAACATGCATAAAATACATAAAATATATGTATAAACATCCTTCAAATATGAGGGGAGGGTTCTTGGAGCTAAAAAGATCTGGCTTTACTATTAATAGACCAAACAAATTCGACCACCATGTTTCCCTCAGCCGTAAACCACCAGCTCGAGGGCACCAAACAACCCGTTCAGGGAAGACTACACCACCACCAGCTCCCAGGGTAAAAACCCCGTCTAGAGCCCATAACCAAAAGCCAGATCACCCCACCTCATTTAAATGCCCGCAATTTACTCGAAAATTCCATCCCTGAATCATAACGCCAAGAACCCCACTCCCCGCCCAAGGCACTGCGACAATGCTAAGCCTCACCATAATTTGCGAAAAAAAAACCTGTAAATGAGGGCCTACTTCCAACTGTTCCCTGAAAAAATCCCCCATGAAAACGCCCTTCAATTCATGAAGGAAAAAAGGGGAGGGTGGGTGGGCTTCTCTCTTCAACTTTCTTTCTAAGAATGGCACCTTTCCCGCACTTTCCACAAAAACCGCCCCAAATAACGCCCCCTTTCCGCCCCTTTCACCCGTCCCCCGAATCACCACTTCGCAATTCAAAAAACTCTATACCGAAAACCCCGCCCCCAGCCCCAATGCAGTCATGTGGTGCTTCCACGTAGCTTCGCTCATTACAGCCCCCTCTTGACCGCATATGGCGACTAGGTGGGATTTCTTACCTTACAGCCCACTGCTTTCCCCCCCAACCAATTGCTGACCATGTTCCTTTAAAATAAAAACATTACACTTAAATTCTTTTAGATAATATTGGCCACAGCGGCCATTTTATTAACAAACATACATAAAATACATAACAATATATGTATAAACATCCTTCAAATATATGAGGGAGGGTTCTTGGAGCTAAAAAGATCTGGCTTTACTATTAATAGACCAAACAAATTCGACCACCATGTTTCCCTCAGCCGTAAACCACCAGCTCGAGGGCACCAAACAACCCGTTCAGGGAAGACTAAACCACCATCAGCTCCCAGGGTAAAAACCCCATCCAGAGCCCATAACCAAAAGCCAGATCACCCCACCTCATTTAAATGCCCACAATTTACTCGAAAATTCCATCCCTGAATCATAACAACTCCAAGAACCCCACCCCCCGCCAACCACGAACGACCCTGATCACCTCAGGTTCGCGAGTGCCCCAACACAGCCAACGCCCTCTCCAACCCTTCCTGAATTGCCAGCGCACACAAGTCTATCCTAATATCGTTCAAATGCACCCCATCCTCCCTCCAAAAATTACCCACCCCTGCTTCCAACTCAAAATGCCGCACACTTATACCCCCATTTCTGGAAACAAAATAGATACCGCCCTGTTCAGCTTGACCCTAGCTCTGTTGATCCCTTTTAA